>OX328123.1:158640712-159025712 GCA_946811695.1 Gonocerus acuteangulatus
GTTTGAAACGGAGCTTACCGAGCACAATTTGTAGGTGCTATGTGAGTATTTTCTACTAATGCACTGCTGTTGATTTTTTCAACGTTACAAATGAATATGAATTCATTCTATTTCTATTCTATAGGACGGGCCGTACTGAACGCGCTTGCGTACCAACTTGTGAACGAGTACGTGTTAGTCAGCTCAGCGAGAGTGACAAACACGGACGGGAAGTAACTAACGCATTTGTCCGTATCATCATGTTAGCACGATTCCGGTGTTATCCCCTGGTGGCATTAGTAAAGGAATTGAAGCTGTTATTGTTTTGTCTGGATCTTTAGTGAAAATAATGAAACCCCCAAAACAAGATTTCGGGCACCACAAAAGGAAACTGATTGTACCCTAAAGAAAATTACTCCTTCGGACTTCACAAAGTTCCCTCTCGGAAACTAATGCAAATATGTTTCTTATTTTCTAGCCTTGTTACTAAAATACTCACTTTAAATGTTATCCATTTTAAATGTTTATTCCATTTACTGTTAAATGGAAGTAAATTAAAAATAACTAATTGAGGTATACAGAGATAAAACTCCAACAAAAGATCAAAACTAACAAATACGAATTTTCCAGCACTTATTTCTTCAATTGACATTGCCCCATCAAAAATTACCTTAAAACCCTTTTTGTAGAGATTTAGTAAGACCTTCCACTTACCGTAAAAATATAAAATATACGAAGATTCCAAAACTTCTCATATCAATTAATAAACATTATTTTCCAATACTTCCTTCACTCCAAATGTAACCAAAATTTAAACATCTTCGTTTAAACGAATTTCAAACAGTTAGAAAATATTTCAATTGCCCCCAAGTGTTAGTGAAGTGCCCAAATCGAAAATTAGTTTTAAAAAACAACGGTGACATATAAAGTCATGAAAATGGTTTCATTCGTTTCCCTACAAAAAAAAGAAAAAAAAAAAAAAAAAAAAAAAAAAAAAAAAAAAAAAAAAAAAAGGTGTCTTCAATCATATATCCAAATTTCAACCACCGGTATTTTCGTGATCGTTGAGTTCTGACATGTGAAAATTTCGGTCATGAAAATAGCCTTTGCTGCTTTTAGCATATTATAGAACCCCCCCCCCCCCCACCAAAAAAAAAACAATAATATAAAATTATATATATATTTTGTTTTAACGCATATTTTTTAAAACTAAAATAGGGAGAATATTGTATTAACTATTCAATATTCCTCAGTTTCCCATCGATTGATAAACTTATTAAAAAACGTAGACATCCCTTGTGGGGATCGAACCCACGACCTTTGGATTAGAAGTCCAACGCGCTATCCACTGCGCCAAAGGGACAGATGTCTATGGGGGCTAGTACAAGTCTGTTTAGTAGCTCTAACAAACATCCCTCTATTTCTAGAATTCCTTGCTTCCATGTGTATTTTATATTTTCATAGCTAAGCGAAGACGTTTGTTATCTCATTTTTATTTAAATATTATGTTTGAAATTTAATTCCCACCCTCAAGTATATATTTTTCGTTATAAACAGACCTGGTAAGCTATAAATAAAAATGATGCATGCTACAATATAATGGTATACGGTTGTCCATTGGCTAACGCCTTAGATTCTCAAGCGGGAGATGTGGGTTCGAGGCTCGCCTGCAGAAAGTAGAGATTTTTAATTTCAGGGCCTCTTGAATAAATCCCCTGCTTCGACACATTTGTTTATTTCTTGGATTTGCAATGACATTATTACAACTCCTTGGTACTATGTGTATTTTATATTTTGATAGCTAAGCTTGTTCTGTGGTGTTTGTAAAGTCATTTATTTTTAAATATTAATTTTTCATACTGTATATATATATATATATATATATATATATATATATATATATATAATAAAAACTTAATGTTTTAAAAATAAACGATAAAGCAGTCGCCCTTTAAAAAAAAAAAAAGAAAAAGTGAGAAGAAATAGTTGAGAAATAAAAAAAAGAAGAAACGGAGTACAGAGTGAAAAGATCAGCCGACTGTTCATAAATCGAGGAGTGGACGTCGCACAGTGGGGTGTAGGACGGATATTCTTGGCCAAAAATATTTCTGATGCGTAATTCATTTTCTTTGATTATATAATCTGAAATAATGGTTATATATGATTTCAGTAATGCGTTTTAAGGCAATAATAGGATTTTGTAGTTTTAAATAATTTATAATTGTTAGGTATAATAAGTATATTTCTAAGAAGTTACTATAAATTTTAACAGATACACACACACTCACCCAGAGATACGCCTACACACTCACCCACCCACGTGCACGCACACACAGACACACATACGCCACTTCCTTGAAAACTCTCAGAAAGTAATGCCAATTTTTAATAAGCATCCTTGTATTTATTTTCACGGGATGGGAGCTAGCTTTTTTTTATATTCTTCAATATATCACCAGCTATACTTTGAGAATTGCATTTATGTAGCATATAGCGATTCCACTGCCGTCTGTAGTAGTATGTAACTTTTCGCTTTTACTATCTTCGGCTGCGCCCTTGGTAACAATCATTTTTTTTTTTTTTTTTGTACAAAAATATCTTCTTTTTTATGCACTGCCATCCTGTTATTAATTAACTGTGATTTAAAACGAGAAAATGTGTGTTTGATTTAATTTATTTGTTTTTCTGAATAATTGTCATATTTTAACAAGGAATTCTGGGCAAATTCAATTTTTTTTTTTTTTTTTTTTTTTTTTTTTCTGCAGCGGCTTCTGAGGCCATTAGCACATCAAGTTGTTCTTTATAATCAAGTTTTTTTTTTACCCATGATGTTAAATACATTTTGTCTAGTCATTATTTTGACTCCGGAAAACAACAAACATAAGAAATGCATTCATGAACTATGACATTAACTGGCATGTACACGCACATCCGCGCGAATCCGCAATTTCTGATTATATATTCTTAAAGCTGAATAATTCCTTTCAATGTTGATATAAAAACAATAGGTTGGAAATGCTTGGAAGTATAACAAAAACCTTCGAGTTATGTCAAATTTTTCTTTAAAAAGGCCAAAAGATTTTATATTTTCTTTTGTGGTTAAACTAATTAAAAAATGGCCTAATTATTGCTAAAAATCAATAAATGTACTCTCCTTTATCTGCCTTAGAGTGCTCCATTGCCAAAATTGCTATAAAAATTCCAAACTCGCGAAAAATTAATTTTTTACAGATATGAATATACGGAGAACAGTTAAGAAGTCAGTGTTCTATTAAAAAGTCCGACTCGCAGGAACTGCGTCATCTTAGCGCGGTTCCAGTTCTTTTTTTTTCTTTTTTACGGCTCATCTACATCTAGGTCATTAGCGCCGACATCTAGGGTTTAGCGAGGAATTTTACCAGCGAGCCGTGGGATGATAAAATTCCTGCCGGAGGTTGGGAATCGAACCCACCATCTCCCGCTTATGTATCCAAGGCGCTAGCCATTCGACCACGGGAGACCCCGGTTCTTGTTCATATCCCTATTCTCATTTGAAAAGCATAGAATAGAAACAGATAATTTTTTCCTCGGCCTTTGTTCAAAGGGTTTTATGGCTATACCTGGGGTTAGGGTCGGGTCCGCAAGACCCTAGAAACCTCTTCTAGCGATACTTCATTTCATACGTTTCAATGAATTGGAAAATATCATAAATTTTCACATATTCCTGTGTTCTTTTACTATAGTAATAATTCTACAGATAGAATCAATTAAAAAATAAAATAAAAAAACCAACAGCATAAAGGCAATTGAAAATATTCAAAAGACGTCATCGAATCTTTTTCTCTTGGCAAGCTATGTTTCTAACAATGAATTGTTTTTCTTATTTTGCCTAATCTGTTTTATTGTAAAATACATTATCCAAATATAAGCAATTAAAAAATAACAAGGAATAAAAACAGACAAAAAGAACAGTTCGAATAAGCAAAATCCATTACTTTAATGTTTAAGCACTTATTTCTCCGATTGACATCGCCTAATCAAAACTTTCATCAGAATCTTTTTTGTAGAGCATTTAGTAAGCTTTCTAATGGTATTCTTTTGTTTGCCAAGATTCTCAACCTTTTTCGAGATATTAAGGAAAATATACAGAGTTACCAAAACTTTTTATGTCTGTTAATAAAATATTTTATTCTAACCCTTCCTTAACTCCAAACGTAACCAAAATTTCAACATATTAGTTTTAATGATAGTAAAACATGCAGAAAATGTTTCAACTGAATCCCATGATTCTAAGTACCCAAACCAAAAACGGTATTCAAAAAGTATTTTTCCAATTTTCTCAAAAACGGTTAAAGCTATCGCCTTGAAAATGGTTTCATTCGTTTTACTAGCCAAAGAAGCCTATAAAACGAGTACTTACAAGCTTATGAACTCAAAAACGTAAGCGTTACGATTTGTTTTGCGCGAATTTCGCCCCAAACGCCATCGTCCAGTGGGCGGATTTTGCTGGTTAACGATCTTGACCTTTCAAATTGGACGACAGATTTTTGTACCAAATTTTATCAAAATCGGACCATCAGGGAAGCCAGAAATCCGCGAACAGACAAATATATATATATATATATATATATATATATATATATATATATATATATATATATATATATATATATATATATATATAAATAAATATATACATATATATATATATATATATATATATATATATATATATACAAATTTTAACCACCGTTATTTTCGGTCTCTAGGGGTTCTGAAACGCGAAATTTTCTAGTCGGCACTTCCGGATTGTTTCATTGTATCAACCTTATAAGCGGGGTTCCTCCCTATGGGGGAGGGAGGAACCGCGCTAAAACTGTAGACTTTGTTGTGGTACGCCTGGCTTACAGACAATGCCAGGTCAAAAATTAGCCTTACACATTATGCACAAACTATTCAACTATTTTTAGCACTAATTCATTTCCGTCTCGGATAAATTTTACAAAATGGACTTTTGGCCAGCTTTTCAGGGCAAATACCCCACTGTGCGTCTCTTTCCGACCTCCATACAAAGTAAGCACCGGCTCGGATGAGCAAAGGATAAACAGAGGCTGCAAACAAAGGTGTGTATCTTCTTCCATGTGACTGTGTAACAGTCTACTTAGGACAGATTGGGAAGAAAGTACCCACTAGAATAATACCAAAACTTTTTGACCAAGCCAGAGTCCTAGCTAAAGAAGACAATCTTCAAAGAAGGCGAGTCAGAGAGGTTGTTGAGATATTTAAAAAGCCGAGGCCTCAACCGGCATGAAGGTGTCATCCTGGAAGCCCGTGCTCAGAAATATTAATGGTGATTAGCCGGGAAAATACAGGCAAGACGCAGAACAGCTTCAAAGCAGTCTACGCAGATAAACGTCCTAGTCGGCACTTCTGGATTACTTCATCGGTCTGGAGTAATAATCGGGGTTTCTCCCTATGGATGGAGAGAGGAAACAAGGCAATGATTAGATCTTGAAACCATTCATTTATCAGGGAAGGGCACAATGAAGACGGCAAACAATTACTAGGCCATCTGTCCCTTTGCGCAGTGGATAGCGCGTTGGACTTCTAATCCAAAGGTCGTGGGATCGATCCCCAGAAGGGATGTCAACGTTTTTTCTAACATTGTTAGGCGTTAATGAACATAGAAGTGTTTATAAAATGAGATTATATTATGGTCTCATTTTTTTTTTTTTTTTTTTTTATAAGTGGTTCTAAGTCTGCGTTCATGTATGAGAATCTCGTTTATTCATATATACAGGGCATGGGCGTATATAAGGGGGGGGCTGAGGGGGCTGCAGCCCCCCGAAATTTTGATTTGATCGGTAAAATGTTTATAAAACCCTTAAAAATAAATTAAATAAGATCATTTAGTTCATACAAAACATTCTATTTTGGGTGTAATAGCGTTTTAATTGGCTAAAACTTCCAAGATCTAAATAGTTAGTATTACATACCCCGGAAATGGTCTCAGCCCCCCCCCCCGACATTTTCTCAGCCCCCTCCGAAATTATTTCCTATATACGCCCATGATACAGTGTCCGCCACTGAAACGGGATGATAAAATAAACTAAATGTTTCCTGAAAGAAAATTTGTTAAATACCTTCTAACCAGAGTTGGGCAAAAATTATCTTCGGATAACGGATGACGAATAACCTGGGTTATTCGTTATTTGTCATCTATAATTTTCGGATATCCGTTATCCGTTATTCGAAATTATTACCATTTACGTAAAGTTATCCGTCATTTTTTATCTTAAGATTTCATTTGAAATAATTTTCATCTTACGGATGAATTTTAATTCGATGGATAAATTTTCATCCGAAAGATGATTTTTATCTTTGGAAGATGTATAGAAAACCAATTTACTACTTAATCATAATGTATTTATTTATTATTTAAATATAATATAATATGTAATTATTTAAATTATTATTAAATATAATTATGTATTACATTATTATTTAAATATATAATTAAACTTTAAATTAAATTCAACATAGATTTTAAAATCGATTGCTTTTAGGAACATCCGTTATGGAAGCAAACGAGAACAGCCGTTCGACTGGTGCTGACGATGGAAGTGCCGTGTTGTACTTAAAAAACAATTTCTTGATGTTTAAATATTTATTTAAAGAGTGCAATGCCATGTGCAAACGAACAGTTTGTTTTTGCCCGAATGGATAGAAAAAAGTGGTATTGTGGACGGATAACGAATAAAAGATAACGGATAATCAAATGTCGAATAAAAGATAATTCACCCATTTCTCGAATAACGGATAATTGGTCATCCGTGGTTTTATGACAAACTAATAACGGATAAAAAATTATCTTTTATTCGTTACTTAAATAAAAAATTATTCGAATAAGCCCAACTCTGTCGAGGACTAATAGAGCTCAAACACAGAAAATATGTTTTGGTCACTTTTAACAAATATTCAAGGGCTTAGAAAAGTTCATAAACCTTTTTTTTTCATGATTTCGGCTGTGGGCGATTCCGCAAAATCAGTACTTTTACTGTTTATTTTAGCGCGGTTCCTCCCTCCCTCCATAGAGAGGAAACCCGCTTATGAGGTTGACCTTACGACGCAATCCGCAAGTGCTGACTAGAAAATTTCTCGTTTCAGGCCCCATAGATCATGAAAATATAGGTGGTTCAAGTTTCTACTTGTAGATATATATATATATATATATATATATATATATATATATATATATATATATATATATATATATATATATGTATATAATTAGAATTATAACATTGAAGTTCTTAGCCCTAAATAATCTAAACAAACCAAATATTTATATACAAGTACTTGGTGGTTGATGATCACGTATATCGTGATACGTTTGACATAAGTTGACTTGAAAATATGAATATGTTAATATTTTTATATTTTTTTTAATTTAATGACCTTTCACCTAAACAAAAGGAAAAAAAATGCTGCGATTTTAGCTCATTATTTACTTTCATATATTCAAGAAATTCATTCGGAACCTCATTAGCAAATTGTTTTAGGAATTTTCTAGAACTTTTACAAAAAAAAAAAATAAAAAAATAAAATAATAATATTAATAGCCGTTTTTAAAAATTGATATAAAATAAAGAAAAGAATTAGTGGGTTTAATAATACCCCAAATTAATATTAGGTTCAGTTTTCTACATGATTGTTGACGTTTTACAATGTTTGAAAAAACGTTAACATCCCTTGTGGGGATCGAACCCACGACCTTTGGATTAGAAGTCCAACGCGCTATCAACTGCGCCAAAGGGACAGTTGCTCTGTTCCGAAATTCTCTACAATGTTAGCCATTACCTTATTACCTTACCATTACCTTATATAGACGCTTTTTATGCCTTATAATTTTTATTGTATTAAATGTCATACAATCAATATTTAACTAAAATATTATAGTTCCTACTGAAGGTATTATTTTAAATAAATTATATATAAAGGAATAATAATTTTTTTTTTTTTATGTAATAACAGTTTCGCAACTTTTAGCGATTTACTCTATAACAATAAATGTTAATATTACAAAATTACTTTTTCAAATTGTGAATATACATTATTATTATGTAATATATTAATACATTCCTCTTCATAGCGATTTATACCTTACATTTGGTAGAAATTATGTGTATATTATTACATTACACTATGTATATATATACAGGCCCAAATAAGACGGCTCAAACTAATTTTGCGGCCAAACGGTTCGTCTCAGAAAAAAATGTCAGAGGGAAAAGTTGTAGGGCTTGACCTAAGCTTTCTAAATATTTCAATTATTCAACATATTGACCGCGCATGTGCGCTTGGCGCTAGATGAAATGTTGGGGCTTGCGAATGACCCCTATTATTATGCACGCCATTTTAAAGGGAATTAAAAAACAAACCCTTTGCTGCAAAACGCACTTCGATATCTTTAAAATCAAATGAGTTTCGTTCGATTCAAATTTTATTGTTTTAAATTAAAACTATTTTTTGTAAGGACTTACAGAGGTCGGTTATGAAAGTTTGATACGGGACTTTAAGGTATTTTTTCCTCTACTTTCTGAAAAAAATATGGCCGATCCTCTAAAAGAAATATTTTTCCTAATAACTTTAATAAAGTTGAAAATAAGACATATTTTTTAAGTATTTATTCTTTAGGGATTGATTAAGCTAAATCTGATCATTCATGTTATCCATCTAATCCATTGGATCCTATATTCCTTATTGGATTATGGTTCATTATTTTGCTTTTGTTCATTATTAGTGTAATATTCGCTTTCAACCATGAAATTCACAACTTGTGAGATTGTGGATATGATTATTTTTTTCGGGGAGTGGAGACATAAAGCTCGGATGGCTGCTCGACTTTACGCGCATTATTCCCAAACCGATTTCATCCATCTTACAAAACGATTTTGTGTCTGGTGTCAAACGCCCGACAAGGACATTTCTCTTTCACCAGAAGACATTGTTGAAGAGACCAGGACCTTGTTAGGAGAAATCCCCACATCAGTGTTCGGGAGATTGCTAGAGAAACACGGATTTCAAGAAGAAATGTTCACCGTATACTTCAGCTCAGTAAGTCCCACCCTTATCACATATCCTTGCATCACGACCTTAGAAATAGGGATATGGAAGTGAGGGAGGAGTACTGCAGGTGGGGAATCAACCCCTTACGGCAAAACGGGGTATTCATGAGGAATGTCCTCTTCAGTGATGAAGCCACATTTTTAAGTGATGGGTCTTTGAACAGGCATAACTCACATTATTGGTCCATGAATAACCCTCCCTGGATAAGGCAGCTGGACCACCAGTATCGGTGGTCAGTAAACGTTTCGTACGGAATTCTGGGCAGTAAAATTAGTAAATTAGGAAGTTTTAAAACTGCAAGATAAGTTAAGAAAAAAATACCCCAAAGTCATGTATCACACATTCATAACCGACCTCTGTAAGTCCTTCCAAAAAATCGTTATAATTTAAAACGATGAAATTTGAATCGCACGAAACTCTTTTGATTTTAAAGATATCGAAATGCGGTTTGCAGCAAAGGGTTTGTTTTTTAATTCCCTTTAAAAATATGTGCATAATAATAGGGGTCATTTGCAAACCCCAACATTTCATCTAGTGCCCAGCGCACATGCGCGGTCAATATGTTAAATAATTGACATATTTAGAAAGCTTAGGTCAAGCCCTACAACTTTTGCCTCTGACATTTTTTCACAGACCAACCGTTTAATTAAAATTAGTTTGAGCCGTCTTATTTGGGACACCCTATATATATATATATATATATATATATATATATATATATATATATATATATATATATATATGTGTGTGTGTACATATATATATATATATACATATATATATATATATACATACATATATAAATAAACAAATACACACCATACATACACACACACATATATATAAATACATATACATATGCATTGCACTAAATCTATATTAATCGTGTATATTTACATTATACATTATTATTACCTATATACTTATATTGTACATTATTATATCTATATTAATATTTTATTCATTAATATTATTATTACATTATTCCTTATTATTATCTATATACTTATATTACACATTATTATTAATTCCTGCCGCCGCGCAGTCTTGTTTTTCGTACATGCGCATGCGCAAACGCCACTGCACGTGCGCGAACGCCTATGCGAATGAGCGAACAACATTGCGCATGCGCGAACACCACTGCGCCTGAGCGAACGCCATAGCGCATTCCGAACATCACATGATTTGATGTACGTGATGTGATAAGCCCATCGATGTAAGTAAACCCATTTATAATTTAAATATGTATTTCGTGTAAGCAAATTATTAGAAATCTAAAAATTATTGTAGGAAATACCCTTTGAGGAGGAGCAGAATAACTCGGGATTAGGGTTGAAATAAAGAATATTTATGACATATATATATATATATATATATATATATATATATATATATATATATATATATATATATATATATGTACTTGTTTCTTCCTCGGTGGTTGCCAAGGGAATACAATTTTTCTCGATCTGGGCGCCCTTTCTACTCTCTAGTCCCAGTATCGGCGGTCGGCGGACCAATGGTGTTGAAGCTCCCTGGTATAGTTGGGATTCTGTCCGTTAGTAGCGCTGATGGTATTGTGTCTTTTTTTTTTCTTCTTTTTATTTCCTTGGCATTTTTTTTTTTTACACCATTGGTCCGCCGATACTGGGGCTAGAGAGTAGAAAGGGCGCCCAGATCGAGAAAAATTTCATTCCCTTGGCAACCACCGAGGAAGGAACAAGTACCTGGCTGACGAAGATGGAGATGAACCCATCGAAATATCCCAGGAAGAAGTGAGGAGGAGTACCACCGCTAGAAAAAAATGCCGTTCCATCTAAAAATATTATCCCAGCGACGAAAAATAAACATCAAGCATATATATATATATATATATATATATATATATATATATACTCTCGTAACTTGACCTCTTCCACATGTATTTTTCCTCTTCTTTTAATAAGGCCTTATTAAAAGAAGAGGTATATATATGTATATATATATATATAGGGTTAGAGGTAGACTGAGTAGACGGTTAAGAGAGATGTTTCCGCACAAGTAGACACGAACAATGATGAGGATCTGAGGATATCATGATTGAGGTTCTGCTATTGAGGATGCACCACTGCAAATTGAGCAGAATAGAGGCACTTCCTGTTCAGTTTTCCTCAATTTGTATTGGCTGCTCGTGGCCTATGTAGCTAGAATTTCACAAATACAAAGGCCGAAAGCTATTCCCGTAATAATGAAATATAGCAACTTCGGACATAGTTAGTTATCGGATGAGTTGGTTATATATGGATTTACATATATATACATATATAGTATTTATGCTTGCAGATGACCCAAAAAATATCTAAATTCTGTTAGATTTTAGGAGGCATGAGGTCATTAAAGCAGTCATATTGCCTTCATACTAATTTATTTAATTGGCCCGACGTGTTTCCTGCATATTTTTGCACCTCTTCAGGGGCACTTCAACAACAAAACATTATTTTTGTACATCCAAACGAAACAAATAAAAGCCATGGAATACTTCCACTGAATGCCTTAAAATTTTACTAACTAAATTAAATGCTAGAACTACCCTACCTAAATGTTAAAATAGTTTTTATCTCATTAAGTAACGAAATAAAATTTATTATTGTAATAACATTAATAAAAACGAATACCATGCTAACAATTAAAATAAGACTTACGTTACATCATGTTCCTACGATGTTCAGTATTCCCACTGCCTGTAACAAGAATTTGAATTATTTCAATTATATATATATATATATATATATATATATATATATATATATATATATATAGAAACGTTTCTGCTATAAGCCATTTTCAATCTAATTATCTGTGGAATACAATTAATTATACTGGTTAGGATATTTAAGTTAGAATATAAACAAATAATAAACACAAAAATTAGAGTATACTAATTTATCAAAAATATAATGCAAAATCATACAGGTCAGTTTGTTGATACATTAGTATACTCAAATTTTTGTGTTTATATTTTAACTTAATATCCTAATCAGTATAATTAATTGTATTTCACAGACAATTGGATTGAAAATGGCTTATAGCGGATCGTTTCTACAACAACAAAAATGTAATATAAAATATAAAATAAATGATGACTGAATAAGCTGTTACCAAGTACCTACGTATATATATATATATATATATATATATATATATATATATGAACCTGAGTTCAAAACCTATGGTCGTATATTGATTTTATCTCCAAGTGCCGCCGTTCGCGGGTTGGATTAAGTGTCCCACATAGCACCACAGTTTTCCTAGCTTGTTGTATGGTCTGGAATCGAATATCTCTACAGTGTCACCCTTCTAGGTGCTCGTCACCTGTTGCCGGATTCATTTATAAAAACATCCATTTTTATACTTACATGTATTAAATATATTGCACTAGTATTTCTAAAGTGACATAGCTCAAAAATCTGTTTTATTCACACCGTCATAGTTACGACTATGAAAGACATGGTAAATATATCTTTATCAAACATCAAAACTTTAATTACCTAGCTACAGAGGTTGGACACTAGAGGGCACTCTAGGTGTCATCCTTCTTGTCTTAATGCTAAGCCCCCTACATAGGCAACAGTGACACATTTTCAGTTGAGTTTTATTTTGAGTAGTGTCACTTTAGAAATACTAGGCATACGAGAATCCCTACACTCTCGCAATCCTTCTCTCTATTTTTCCGAACGTACCAAAAAACAAAATAAAGAAAATGTCTTTTTACAGGATATATATATATATATATATATATATATATATATATATATATATATATATATATATATATATATAACATGTTTTTGCACAGTTGAGAGTATACCCGGTAATCCGTAAATCCCTGTAGAAAGGTTATTGTCTACAGAGAGTGTATAGAAATTGAACTGTCTATACAGAAACGGGGGCTTAACGAGGAGCCTACATCACAGCCTGGGAGGAATATTAATTTCGGTGTTGAAAATTTACATAAATGCTATCACAGGATGAGACGGCTATTGAATTTTGAGCTGAACTTATTTACATTTTAAATTTCGGCTTCTCCCTAGGCGAGGTTTGGACGGCCCTTGATAGGATCCTGACGAGAAATACTCCATCCAAGGATCTAGGAATTAAATCCTAGTATTACTAACTGGAGTATTGTATGTGTTACCGGCAAAGTATAAAATCAGGCATTCTATAGAATGCCTGCTGTGCTTTAGGCAAAGTATGAAAGACAGGATTTGTAGCTTGTATACAAGCTAGTTACTCCTATAGGAGTAGCTACCGGCGGTGCGATTGCGGATTTATATCCATGAACATCGCGTCTGACGATGTCTAGGAGAATTAGAAGAATGCCTAGGACGACTTTTGGGCATACGTGCTATGCGTTTCCGCTCGCTACGCTCGCTCAAGAAGATATCAAAACCCTAGTTAATCCAACTCGCAGAAATTAATAGAATTCTATTAAATTCTGCGAGTTGTATTGACTAGGGTTTTGATATCTTCTTGAGCGAGCGTAGCGAGCGGAAACGCATAGCACGTATGCCCAAAAGCGACAGCATACGACAGGTCAGCTACGACAGGTAAGTCTAAATTTCAATTATACTTCTTCATTAAGGATTATTGGGCATGAGCATGGTTACAAATACGCTGTTTACGCCGTCTTTTATAGCCTCCATTACAGTGAACTTTAGTGCTTAATAACATCTTTCCTAGTTGAGAGAACTTTTTTTTTTTAACGGATTCGTGTTTAGTGCATCAAAATACGTTATAGCGCAAACTTTGCATTGATTCTGAACACTCAAATTCAGCCTATTGTCATTTCATTCAAGTATCTAAGTAAAGTGTATGTAGTATACTCAAAACCTTTTTAATTTTATACAATGCCAAATAAGCAACAGGCATTCTATAGAATACCTAGGCATTCTATAGAATACCTAGGCATTATATAGAATACCTAGGCATTATATAGAATTCCAAGGTATTGTGTGTAATACGATGTAGAAACTAATACATTCTACACTTTGCCAAAACCACCCAGGCATTCTATAGAATGCCTGGATTCTATACTTTGCCGGTAACATATATATCTTCAGATGATATTAATGGTTGACTATAGTTTGTTGATTAAGCTATATGCTTCCTCATTCTGGTGGTAAGAATGAGTTTTTATCAAGTAAGCTAAATATTTAATGCCTAATTTTGCTACTTGCATGGGCGTATATAGAAAGTAATTTAGGGAGGGGCTGGGAAAATTTCGGGTGGGGGAGGCTGAGACCATTTCCGAGGTATGGAATACTAAATATTTAGAGCTTGGAATAGGCAACTAATACGCTATTAGACGTAAAATAAAATATTTTTTATGAACTAAGTGATCTTATTTAATTTATGAGGCGTTGATCGTCGGGGTTTCGGTCAATGTTCTTATTTAATAAAACACATTTTATGGTTAAAATGTATATTTATTAATGCCAACGTTTCGGCTTGCTATACAAACCATCTTCAGGGCTATCAAGAAGATTGAGATCTGTCCCGTTGAGAAATGTTCTCTACTTGAAACGGGACAGTTCTCAATCTTCTCGATAGCCCTCTGCTCGATAAAGATCTACTCGATGAAGATGGCTTGTATAGCAAGCCGAAACGTTAGCAGTAATAAATATACATTTTAACCATGAAATGTGTTTTATTAAATAAGAACATTGACCGAAACCCCGACGATCAACGCCTCCTACTTCTGAACGGTCGACCATATCTTCTCAATTATTTAATTTATTTTTAAGGGTTTTCGGACAAGTTTTTACCATCAAATAAAAATTTCGGGGGGGGGCTGTAATTAATCCCTAAGGACCACTGCACACCGGGCGTTTGTGGCCCGACTGGCAGCGCTTCCAGAAATGCGGTGGCTAGGGGATGCGATTTTCCTCGCCAACCTGACATAGCACACTAGTAGCTCCTGGTGGCGCTCCCAGTCATCCCATTGTCTCTAACCTGACATAGCACACAAGTAGCTCCTGGTGGCGCTCCCAGTCATCCCATTGTCTCTAACCTGACATAGCACACTAGTAGCTCCTGGTGGCGCTCCCAGTCATCCCATTGTCTCTAACCTGACATAGCACACTAGTAGCTCCTGGTGGCGCCACCACGTCACCCCATTGTCTCTAACCTGACATAGCACACTAGTAGCTCCTGGTGGCGGTCCCAGTCATCCCATTGTCTCTAACCTGACATAGCACACTAGTAGCTCCTGGTGGCGCTCCCAGTCATCCCATTGTCTCTAACCTGACATAGCACACTAGTAGCTCCTGGTGGCGGTCCCAGTCATCCCATTGTCTCTAACCTGACATAGCACACTAGTAGCTCCTGGTGGCGCTCCCAGTCATCCCATTGTCTCTAACCTGACATAGCACACTAGTAGCTCCTGGTGGCGCTCCCAGTCATCCCATTGTCTCTAACCTGACATAGCACACTAGTAGCTCCTGGTGGCGCTCCCAGTCATCCCATTGTCTCTAACCTGACATAGCACACTAGTAGCTCCTGGTGGCGCTCCCAGTCATCCCATTGTCTCTAACCTGACATAGCACACTAGTAGCTCCTGGTGGCGCCACCACGTCACCCCATTGTCTCTAACCTGACATAGCACACTAGTAGCTCCTGGTGGCGGTCCCAGTCATCCCATTGTCTCTAACCTGACATAGCACACTAGTAGCTCCTGGTGGCGCTCCCAGTCATCCCATTGTCTCTAACCTGACATAGCACACTAGTAGCTCCTGGTGGCGCTCCCAGTCATCCCATTGTCTCTAACCTGACATAGCACACTAGTAGCTCCTGGTGGCGCTCCCAGTCATCCCATTGTCTCTAACCTGACATAGCACACTAGTAGCTCCTGGTGGCGCTCCCAGTCATCCCATTGTCTCTAACCTGACATAGCACACTAGTAGCTCCTGGTGGCGCTCCCAGTCATCCCATTGTCTCTAACCTGACATAGCACACTAGTAGCTCCTGGTGGCGCCACCACGTCACCCCATTGTCTCTAACCTGACATAGCACACTAGTAGCTCCTGGTGGCGGTCCCAGTCATCCCATTGTCTCTAACCTGACATAGCACACTAGTAGCTCCTGGTGGCGCTCCCAGTCATCCCATTGTCTCTAACCTGACATAGCACACTAGTAGCTCCTGGTGGCGCTCCCAGTCATCCCATTGTCTCTAACCTGACATAGCACACTAGTAGCTCCTGGTGGCGCTCCCAGTCATCCCATTGTCTCTAACCTGACATAGCACACTAGTAGCTCCTGGTGGCGCTCCCAGTCATCCCATTGTCTCTAACCTGACATAGCACACTAGTAGCTCCTGGTGGCGCCACCACGTCACCCCATTGTCTCTAACCTGACATAGCACACTAGTAGCTCCTGGTGGCGGTCCCAGTCATCCCATTGTCTCTAACCTGACATAGCACACTAGTAGCTCCTGGTGGCGCTCCCAGTCATCCCATTGTCTCTAACCTGACATAGCACACTAGTAGCTCCTGGTGGCGCTCCCAGTCATCCCATTGTCTCTAGCCTGACATAGCACACTAGTAGCTCCTGGTGGCGCCACCACGTCATCCCATTGTCTCTAACCTGACATAGCACACTAGTAGCTCCTGGTGGCGGTCCCAGTCATCCCATTGTCTCTAACCTGACATAGCACACTAGTAGCTCCTGGTGGCGCTCCCAGTCATCCCATTGTCTCTAACCTGACATAGCACACTAGTAGCTCCTGGTGGCGGTCCCAGTCATCCCATTGTCTCTAACCTGACATAGCACACTAGTAGCTCCTGGTGGCGCTCCCAGTCATCCCATTGTCTCTAACCTGACATAGCACACTAGTAGCTCCTGGTGGCGCTCCCAGTCATCCCATTGTCTCTAACCTGACATAGCACACTAGTAGCTCCTGGTGGCGCTCCCAGTCATCCCATTGTCTCTAACCTGACATAGCACACTAGTAGCTCCTGGTGGCGCTCCCAGTCATCCCATTGTCTCTAACCTGACATAGCACACTAGTAGCTCCTGGTGGCGCCACCACGTCACCCCATTGTCTCTAACCTGACATAGCACACTAGTAGCTCCTGGTGGCGGTCCCAGTCATCCCATTGTCTCTAACCTGACATAGCACACTAGTAGCTCCTGGTGGCGCTCCCAGTCATCCCATTGTCTCTAACCTGACATAGCACACTAGTAGCTCCTGGTGGCGCTCCCAGTCATCCCATTGTCTCTAACCTGACATAGCACACTAGTAGCTCCTGGTGGCGCTCCCAGTCATCCCATTGTCTCTAACCTGACATAGCACACTAGTAGCTCCTGGTGGCGCTCCCAGTCATCCCATTGTCTCTAACCTGACATAGCACACTAGTAGCTCCTGGTGGCGCTCCCAGTCATCCCATTGTCTCTAACCTGACATAGCACACTAGTAGCTCCTGGTGGCGCCACCACGTCACCCCATTGTCTCTAACCTGACATAGCACACTAGTAGCTCCTGGTGGCGGTCCCAGTCATCCCATTGTCTCTAACCTGACATAGCACACTAGTAGCTCCTGGTGGCGCTCCCAGTCATCCCATTGTCTCTAACCTGACATAGCACACTAGTAGCTCCTGGTGGCGCTCCCAGTCATCCCATTGTCTCTAACCTGACATAGCACACTAGTAGCTCCTGGTGGCGCTCCCAGTCATCCCATTGTCTCTAACCTGACATAGCACACTAGTAGCTCCTGGTGGCGCTCCCAGTCATCCCATTGTCTCTAACCTGACATAGCACACTAGTAGCTCCTGGTGGCGCCACCACGTCACCCCATTGTCTCTAACCTGACATAGCACACTAGTAGCTCCTGGTGGCGGTCCCAGTCATCCCATTGTCTCTAACCTGACATAGCACACTAGTAGCTCCTGGTGGCGCTCCCAGTCATCCCATTGTCTCTAACCAGACATAGCACACTAGTAGCTCCTGGTGGCGCTCCCAGTCATCCCATTGTCTCTAGCCTGACATAGCACACTAGTAGCTCCTGGTGGCGCCACCACGTCATCCCATTGTCTCTAACCTGACATAGCACACTAGTAGCTCCTGGTGGCGCTCCCAGTCATCCCATTGTCTCTAACCTGACATAGCACGCTAGTAGCTCCTGGTGGCGCTCCCAGTCATCCCATTGTCTCTAACCTGACACAGCACACTAGTAGCTCCTGGTGGCGCTCCCAGTCATCCCATTGTCTCTAACCTGACATAGCACACTAGTAGCTCCTGGTGGCGCCACCACGTCATCCCATTGTCTCTAACCTGACATAGCACACTAGTAGCTCCTGGTGGCGGTCCCAGTCATCCCATTGTCTCTAACCTGACATAGCACACTAGTAGCTCCTGGTGGAGCCACCACGTCATCCCATTGTCTCTAACCTGACATAGCACACTAGTAGGTCCTGGTGGCGCTCCCAGTCATCCCATTGTCTCTAACCTGACATAGCACACTAGTAGCTCCTGGTGGCGCTCCCAGTCATCCCATTGTCTCTAACCTGACATAGCACACTAGTAGCTCCTGGTGGCGCTCCCAGTCATCCCATTGTCTCTAACCTGACATAGCACACTAGTAGCTCCTGGTGGCGCTCCCAGTCATTCCATTGTCTCTAGCCTGACATAGCACACTAGTAGCTCCTGGTGGCGCCACCACGTCATCCCATTGTCTCTAACCTGACATAGCACACTAGTAGCTCCTGGTGGCGCTCCCAGTCATCCCATTGTCTCTAACCTGACATAGCACACTAGTAGCTCCTGGTGGCGCTCCCAGTCATCCCATTGTCTCTAACCTGACATAGCACACTAGTAGCTCCTGGTGGCGCTCCCAGTCATCCCATTGTCTCTAACCTGAAATAGCACACTAGTAGCTCCTGGTGGCGGTCCCAGTCATCCCATTGTCTCTAACCTGACATAGCACACTAGTAGCTCCTGGTGGAGCCACCACGTCATCCCATTGTCTCTAACCTGACATAGCACACTAGTAGCTCCTTGTGGCGCTCCCAGTCATCCCATTGTCTCTAACCTGACATAGCACACTAGTAGCTCCTGGTGGCGCCACCACGTCATCCCATTGTCTCTAACCTGACATAGCACACTAGTAGCTCCTGGTGGCGCTCCCAGTCATCCCATTGTCTCTAGCCTGACATAGCACACTAGTAGCTCCTGGTGGCGCCACCACGTCATCCCATTGTCTCTAGCCTGACATAGCACACTAGTAGCTCCTGGTGGCGCTCCCAGTCATCCCATTGTCTCTAGCCTGACATAGCACACTAGTAGCTCCTGGTGGCGCCACCACGTCATCCCATTGTCTCTAACCTGACATAGCACACTAGTAGCTCCTGGTGGCGCCACCACGTCATCCCATTGTCTCTAACCTGACATAGCACACTAGTAGCTCCTGGTGGCGCTCCCAGTTATCCCATTGTCTCTAACCTGACATAGCACACTAGTAGCTCCTGGTGGCGCTCCCAGTCATCCCATTGTCTCTAACCTGACATAGCACACTAGTAGCTCCTGGTGGCGCCACCACGTCATCCCATTGTCTCTAACCTGACATAGCACACTAGTAGCTCCTGGTGGCGCTCCCAGTCATTTTCTTTGTCTTGCGTAGTAAAGACCTTCCATGATGAGTTTTTCTAAATTTGATACAGAGCGATTTATCTTAGAAATTGCCAACATATAAATAATAACTTGTTTATTGATTGAGGTGAAATTATTAAAATGGCTTTATTAAGTTCGCAGACTTATGAAGTTATTCCAAAAAAAACTATTGGCCACTTTTTGATTACACCCTTTATAGCAGGTTTTATAGGGCTAAATTGAAAAAAAAGTTTTTATTTACAATTTATTTTTCCCGAATCCCACCGTTCCGCTGTTAAATTTCATCAGTCACAAGCAACTAAAACAAAGGAATAATGTAATTATAAGCACCCCTCGTGGAAGCTTTATTAATAATAATAATGACAATATTTCTGAGTGCTTACTAATTCCCTATGTTGGTGCTTAACAGTAAGTCTCCGAGGTGGGGGGGAGGGGGGTAGCAATCAACATTATGGCGGTTCCACGGAATCTCCTCGAGTGTTTTAGAATTCATCAGAGGAAATTGAAAAGGCTTCCATTCTATTTTATTGACTTTTTTTTATTTCCACGTTTCGTCCATTCCCGCCCTTTTTCCACTGGAACTGGTTTTTTAATGAATGAGACCACCACCAACCCCCTCTCCTCCTTTTCCTACATCTTGTTTTTCTACTTAATAATTAATTTAAGTAATTCCTCCTAAGTCGGTTTTTGAACGATAAAACACTTCATTCTTGGCAAATATGAGAGATTAAGGAATTTACATTTAAAATATTTCTATCATTGATTAAAAACTCCGACTCGCAGGGACTGCGTCATGTTTGCGTGTTTTCTTAACGTTTATACCACCAGTGTCATTTGAAAAGCTCTATATTGAAAAACTTCTATAGTATGTGGTTTTTTTTTTTTTTTTTTTTTGGTTTTTTTTACGGCGCATCGACATCTAGGCCATTAGCGCCGCATAGTGTGTGTTTCTGTTAAGAAAATAGCGGCCTCGGTTTTTGTTTTTTGCCACGAATCGTAATATTGTTCATTCCTACAGCAAACGATTGAACGAGTTCGTTAATCAGCCAAATCCATCAGAAGTGGATCGTAATTTCTGTTGTAGCGGTACGAAACTCGGTATACGTCCTGGACATCTATTGAGAAAAGTTTGTTTAAAATGAATTAAATCGATTCATTTTTGTTCAGAGTGTTTACTCCGAAACCGAAGTATAATTCCTCGAAACAGTTGCTATTTGTACCTCCTTGCAACACCAAGCAAGATGCCACGCCAACAAGAAAAATCTATATATATATATAAATCACGTGTCTGCCTGTTTGTCCCTTTGTCTGTTTGTTCCTTATTCAAAACCACACCGTTTGTCCGATTTTGACCAAACTTGGCACACAGGTAGATCTTGATCCGGGGAGTGTCGTAGGGTAAGTCAGAAACGTCTACCACCTGTCTGTCTTTACGTTTGTTCGTTAAACAAATCCACACTGTTTGACCGATTTTGATCGATCTTGGCACAGAGGTACGTGTTGATTCGGGGAAAGTCGTAGGCTAGGTTAAAATCGTCTAGGACTAACATTTCCGAGGTCACGGGTTCGAAACTGTGAACTCCAACAATTACAGATTTGTGTTATTAGATTTTAATATTACTTATTTGGTTTCTAATTTATTTTGGCTTTTCTGGATGCAGAAAGTTGGTGTAGCATGGCACACCGGGTAACAGCTAGTGTGTTATAAAAAAATGAAAATAGCTCCATTAAATTTTGGGGTTTACACCCGAAAAATAGTAAAAGTTAATAATTGCATTGGTGTTCATTATAAATATAAAATACTAAAACTATCCATGCTTGCATTCAATTTACATAGGTTAATAGCTGACCAGGCAAACTATCCATGCTTGTTTTCAATTTATATAGGTTAATAGCTGACCAGGCAAACTATCCATGCTTGTTTTCAATTTATATAGGTTAATAGCTGACCAGGCAAACTATCCATGCTTGTTTTCAATTTATATAGGTTAATAGCTGACCAGGCAAACTATCCATGCTTGTTTTCAATTTATATAGGTTAATACCTGACCAGGCAAACTATCCATGCTTGTTTTCAATTTATATAGGTTAATACCTGACCAGGCAAACTATCCATGCTTGTTTTCAATTTATATAGGTTAATAGCTGACCAGGCAAAAGTTGTTTCGTCATATACATCGTTTCTGGTGAATATTTTGGTTCTGGAATAATAATCCCGTACCTGTTTCAGGATCTCGTTGTTTAATATTTATGCAATATCCGTCTTGTCTCTTCCAGAACATTAGCGGATATTGGATAGCGCCGTTTACGTGAAATGGCGTTTAAGTACTTTTAGGGGTTTAAATTATTAGGAAGTTCCTCATCGGCTTAAAAATGGTCCGATTTTGATGATATTTGGTACAAAAATCTTTCTTCTTGAAAGGTCAAGTTCATTAACCAGCTGAATCCGTTTACTGGAACATGGTTTTGGAGCAAATTTGGGCGAAAAAATTGGAACGCTTACATTTTCGAGTCCATATGCTTGCAGGTACTCGTTATGTAGGTTCCTTAACGTAGAAAAACGAATGAAACAATTTTAAAGCGATTTCTGTAACCATTTACGAAAAAAAAATGATAGAAATACTTTTCCAAACTAATTTTCTGTTTGGGTATTTAGAAACGATGATTGGTTCACTTGAAACTTGTACCAGGTATTTGACATTCATCTAATCTAAGATATTTAAACTTTGATATGGTTTGGAGGTAAGATGTATACGGGAAAAAATTGTATTAATGGTGATACAACGTTTTCGGATCTCAGTATATTTTCTATTCGAAAAGTTACTAAATTCTTTACAAAAAAAAAAGCTGTTGTAATTTTCGGTGGGGCGATGTCAATCGAAGAGATAAGTGCTTAAAACTTCAAAGTTGTTAGTTTTATTCTACGGGTATTTGTCTCTGTTTACCTAATTTTTTAAGTGGTTGTTGTATTTTTCTTTTTTTACTCCCCAACGGAAACAAGCACGGTTACCTCCACATGGTGTTTTCTGGGTAACATTAAAGTCCGTGCAATAAGCTGTACAAAATTATGTAGTAGCGTTAATTTTGATCATAGCTTATTTAACGCAATATAAAAAGTACTTATCGGCCACTGTCAAATAGCACTCACTAACTGACTCACTGACCTATCAACGCCCAGTCCAAACCACTAGACAGAAAAATTTGAAATTTTGCTTCGGGATGTAAATACTCACTAAGAAAGATTTTTTTGGTATCCAAGTTTTGAAGTATTTTTAGAGGGGTTAGAATTTTTAGTTTTAAAGAGAGCATGCTCGCCTAGGCAGCATGCGTTGCTAGGACGATAACAGAACAGCTGTTACCGTACTGTATCTATTTCATGGTATTATTATTTTTTTTTAATTGGATTTAAGGGTACATTCAACCGCGGGAGGTCAATGGCACCCAATAGTATTATTTTTAATTGAAGTTAATTTCAACTATGATAGCAGTCCTTGAATTACTAGAAATAAACTGTCCCTCATAGAGTTTACGCTATGAGGGAAAAATCACCATTTTAATTGCGGTTCATTTCAAATTGTCCCCCATAGAGTTTACGCTATACCCGGTGATGGTCCATCCTAGGTAATAATATCCCGAACTCTTGCACAAACTACCCACTCATTAGCATCCCCAGTCAGAACACTTCTTGGTAATGCTCGCAAACATAATGGATGTTTCAATATTATATATGAGAAATATAAATTTTTAAATTTTAACGTACATTTATTATTGACAACGAAATTTTACCTGTATTAATTACACTGCTGTTAGAGGTAACGTGCATGAAGATAACGGGTTATAGATAATTATACTGGTTATACGCTCGATGCAAGGACTAATTGTCTGCTGTAGAGACTAGGGATGGGCGATAGTCGATATTTACTATCGATATATCGATAGTGCATGACTATCAATAGTAGCTATCGAAAGTGCATGACTATCAATAGTAGCTATCGATAGTCATGCACTATCGATAGAGTTTTTCCTTTTTTGTAGAATTGAAGTTCTGAGCACCTGGAGGGCTGTGGTATTAAATATTGACACGTCTGGTGAATTAAATACTGAAAAGGAACCGTGTGGTAAATACAATCAACTACATAATGGTGGAGAGAATAAAAGCTAGAATCTAACAGGTAGAATCTCGCCCTTAGATGTAGCTCTTCCTCAATACGGAGTGAATAAACAAGAGCTACTTCTAGGTAGGAAGATCTAAGTAAGTTAGTCTCATCTCCTGATAAACTAAGGAAATTCTAAGGGTAGCTGTTGCTAACCCCTAGCTGCAGCTAGGATTCCTACCTCCCCTGTCTCATCCCTCTTCCTTCCTGTCAGGGATTGTTGCTTGTCTCTCTCTCTCTCTCTCCTCATCGGGCTGCGTGAGCCTTGTGCAACTGTCGACACGCATGGGCCCTATTGGGGGGGGGGCTGCAGTCTCCTCCGAAATCGGTAAAGATTTGTCAAAAAAAAACAACATAAAAATAAATTAAATGAGACCACTTTGACCAGAAAAAATAATGTCTATTTGCCCCCAAATACTCCCAGCCCCTCCCGAAATTATTTTCTATATACGCCCATGCCGACCTGGATCGGTCACTTTTTATAACAGTATTAGTCAATGATCCTGGGGCAATGGAAAAATCTAAATTACTAGCTGCTATTAAAGAAAGAAAACCTCCTTGGGACAGCATTAGTAATGAATTTTCCATAGGGCGAAAGGTCACTGTTGCACAGTTAAATAAGTTGCCGAGTAACATGAAATCAAGCATAAAGAAGAAAACCGACCAAAAAGCCACCGGCAATAAGCCTATAAAATTGAAGCAGTAGGAAAAATATTCTTACAAATTATTGATCAAGGGCAAAAATCCCAGGAAGAATTCAAATGGATTCACCGACAAGCGTCTAACAAGGAAGTAGTGACCCAGCACTGCTTCACAACAAATAGCAAATAAAAAATTGAAAAAGTGCGAAAATGTTTGAGGTTTACGGTAGGGAAGAAAAAAAACATCCGTCAACTCCAGAACTTCAAAGAATAGTTTTACTGCAGGAAATGTAGCAAAATAAGATGAAAATACAACGTGAAGACGTCCCGGCGCATATAATACTCCTTTGCCTTACGAACATGCGTAAACGCCGCCATGATTAAGCGTAAAGAAACGACTAACAAAAAGCTAGCATGAACCAGACCAGACTAGCTTTTTCCTTAGCATTTGCTACCCTTAGAACCTAGTCACAGCTCTTTATTCACACCTTCTACCTAGCTGCAGCTAGGAACCGTGATAAACTAAGCAAATGCTAGGCCTAGCTGCAGCTAACCTTTTTATTCACTCGGTCCTTAGCAATAGCTTGGAAAATACCTAGTTCTAGCAATTGCTAGCTTTTATTCACTCCACCCAATGTAGCCAGCAAATACCATTGTGTTCCAGGTTTGTCTGTAGCCTTTGAATATGTATTTTCAGCCGCTGGAAAAATCATTTCTGAGGAGCGGAACAGCTGAGCCAAAGAAAAGCGGAAATGTTGGGCTTCCTTTCTGGTAATATGTGGCTCAAGGATCACAACTAAAACAGTTTGAAATAATTGCAGTTTTTTGTGTCTCTTAATAATTCATTCTTTTGAAATGCTCTTAATAAATTTAAATAAATTCGTTTTTCGTTTTAAACCTTTGTTTAATCTTATAAATACACCTAATCCTGCAAGTAATAGATAATTCAATTAAATAACATTAAATTCTTCATGAAGATTAGATAGTTAGCCGTCAAGGTGATGAGCAAACATGGATTAAAAAAACCTCAATACGATTTTTGTAAAAAATCTATATTCAGGACGTTTCGGCTACTCTTTGGTAGCCTTCGTCAGCTAAATTGACAAAAAAAAAACAAAAAAAAGAAAACAGAAATTAATACGCAGAAAAAAGTTTATAAGTGAGATAAATGGCAGGTCTATAAATACAATTCAACTTATAATAAAATAACTTATTATAAGTTGAATTGTCCATGTTTCCTTATTAAATTCTTCATTAGATAGGTGCTTACGGAATAGGGGAAACCACTATCGAATAACTATCGATAGTATCGATATAGTTTAACCGATAGTATCGGCCTATAGATAGTGCTGAACTATCGACTATCGCCCATCCCTAGTGTAGAGAGGAGGGTTTGATGGGGAGGTGATGCCTGACTAACCCTTGTCTTGGGTATAGGGTAGTCATACCGGAGGTACGGATCACGGTCGGCTAGCTACGAATAGAGGTGACTAGTACATCTAACTAGGGGGAAAACCAAGTAAGGGGGGATCTTGAAGGAAAATCCAATAGTACTCAAAGGTTCCCAATCTGTCGGAGAGGAGGGATGGGCGATAGTCGGTAGTTCAGCACTATCGATAGGCCGATAGTATCGGTTAAACTATATCGATACTAACGATAGTTATTCGATAGTGGCTTCTCCTATTCCATAAGCACTTGTCCAAGAAAGAATTTAATGTTATGAATTACTTGCAGGATTAGGTATATTTATAAGATTAAACAAAGGTTAGAAACGATAAACGAATTTATTTAACTTCAAAAAAATCATTTAAAAAAAAAATATATCAAGAGCCATGAGGACATTAAACTCTGTACAGTTGTAGACCTACAAGCGACGAAAAGACCTACGCTGAACTTGAAAACTATGCCTTCATCAGAATTATACAAAACATTACAAACTAACATACCGTACGGATGGGAAAGTGAGTGGCTAAAAACTGACGCCAAGTTGAGGGAAATTAAAAATACAACGAAAGCCTGGACAAATGAACACTTCTCTCGTCGGGACGAAGTCGTCCTATCCAGGCTTCGTATTGGACACACCTTACTTACCCATTCCTACCTACTAGACAGAAAGGACAGACCAACTTGTAGATATTGTAACGAGACTCTGACCGTTAAACATATACTTACCAACTGCAGACAGCGCAATAACCTGACCATACCTTATGACTTACGCGACTTCCTCACAGAAGGTAGCCCACAAATTAGTACACTACTCAGGCATCTAAAACACACGCAGTTATACTCCAAAATGTAAATAATTAAATTTTACCCCTTTGAATGTGTGTATATATATATATATACATACATATATATATATATATATATATATATATATATATATATATATATATGTATATATATTATTTAATTTTTTTTTTCTATATTTTTCTTTCCTTTGTTACAGTTGTTCGTTTCTTTATCATTTATTTATTTTTTGTATTATTGTTCATTTTTTAATGGTACTTATACATATTTTTTACATCGAACAGTTGACTGTTTTTAAAGAGTTTTTTGCCTAAGTTGCGGAACTCTATAATTAAATAAATAAAATAATAACCAAGGCTTTATTATTATTTTTATAAATTAATTTTGACATTGGACCGCACTTATTATATTTTGCTCCTTCAGTGTTTATGAATATATCTTTTAAAAGCTAGAGAGGTGTGTTTACTGTGCCGTATGTCAGTATTTTTGTGTTTAAATGATTTAAAATATATTTAGTTTTTCTGTATCTTAATACTGAATGGTCTTTATGCCTGCGGTCGCCTTGTGTATATTTTTGCAAGTGCATTGTCAATACTTATTTGATGACACGGAGAGTAGCCTAGTGCTTTGTATTTATGCATCAGAGAAGTTACAAGAATGTCTCTAAGGATATGTAAAGGAGGTACACCTGTTTCTGCATACAAACTAACACTAGAACTACTCCTGAAAGCTCCTATTTAGAGACGAAGGCCTGTATTTTCGGTGGTGTCAAGCTTTTTAAGAGAATACTTTTGCCTGATCCATATGCCACACTTCCATAATCGAGTATAGATCAAATGAAGGAGCGATAAAACATTAGAATTGTTTTTCTATCTGCTCCCCACTTTGTTGTACTGATTATTTTTAGAATTATCGAAAAAGGCGGAAGGTAAATAACACTACAGCACACACTTTCACACTTTTTATTTAACTTCCCTACATGTTTCGCACCATTTTGGTGCCTCTTCAGGGGAAGATGCTTCAATACACAACTTCAGCCTCAACTTGAGGAGGAGAACCTTTTACTATCAGGGCCAAGTCTAGACTGTCAATAGCAATTGGGGCATTGACATGCAAGACCACATATTTCCTTGGACTTTGTTATGTCAAACAATGTCGAGCAAGTAGACACTTTTGCGAAGAGAGCAGTTAGAGAGGGTATACCGCGCATGGAGTTCCAAAGAATGATATGATTGCACATTCGCGGGTCGCTGTATGGGGTGCATGGCAAGCAGACTGGGAAGGAGTGAGGGGTAACAAACTTCGCTACATTAAAAGAAGTGTTAAGCGTTGAACAACATCAATCCAAGAGACAAGAAGAAAAGAAGTGGTGTTGACCCGGTTAAGAATAGGTCACACAAACCTCACACACTCCTTCCTCATGTCAAAGAATGCACATCCAGTGTGCGGGTCGTGCAATGTGCAACTCACAGTAAAGCATATTTTGACAAATTGCAGGGCTTATGAACATTTAAAAGAACAGCATCAGCTATCAGACTCTATTGATGAAGTATTAGACGATGATCCCAAACGAATAGCAAGACTTTTTGGAAGCGGCAGAATTATTCAGCAAAATCAGTCTGACAATAACTAAAATCAATATCACCTCCCAAGTCGAATGCTATGTTGCTCATTGAAAAGGGCTCCTGACAAGATCCATTTAAAATTAATTAGTAAGTATGTATATGCTAGTGAATAATCTGTGATGATTACAACCATCACACATTATTCGCTTCACAAAGGAATGGCGTTAATGACCTAAAAGGTTGATTCGCAATAAAAAAAATATTTCACTTCCCCTTGAAGATCGACTTACCGAGAGTTGGCTGTATATAAATCGATTGCAACGGAATCGAAAAGATCCTTTTGGGAATTAACATTACCGATGGCGGCGCCAATGTCGTTGACAAAACGGCGTCGAATGGAGGTATACCTGTATGGGTTTCTTACATAGTCATTGCTGATAACAAGTGTTTTCGCAGTTATTTGTGGTTTTATTTCATGTTAATATTAGTGTGCTCATCAAGAAAGAGGTTTTTTGAAAGCTCTACTTCATTTTTGTACTCAAATATGTAAGAATATTGACTAACAGTGAGTTATATTATTTGTTGTGATGGATATGCAAAAAGTGATGTAAATATTATTTCATACCATAGTGAATAGCTTTGAATACAATAAATGTCTTTTATAATAAATATCTCATATTATTGATCACCAAAAAGTCATGAGCAATTTGAAAATTGAAAAAATACTTCAAAATTTCTCTTAATCTTTTTTTTCACATATTACATGCACCATTAATTTTTTTTTAGTTTTGAATCATTTCTAATCACAAATTTTAATTATTGCATACATTATTTGTAAATTATAACTGATGTAAATATTATTTCATATCACTGTGAACACCTTTCAATACAATGAATTTCTTTTATAATAAATATTGCATATTATTTATTCCCGTGCCTCCTCCTTCTGGAACTCTATCCCTCTTTCCATTCGACACTCTCCTTCCTTACCTGTCTTTAAATCCCGCCTCTTTGCTTTTCTCCTATCCTCCCAGGAAGACGCTTCTTAAAATTTCACCACCAGGAAGACCTGATTACCTTTGTAAATTATATTGCTGTTTTTTTCTCGTGTTTATGCATTTTCCTAGTTTATATCTTTTTATAGCCCCCATTCCTTTATATTTATTCAACTTTTTAATATTTATTTGTTTATTTAAACTCTTTAATTTTATCTTCATCCCCCTCTGAACATTGTATCATCATTGCCCCATTCCAATGAATGTACATATTTACTTATATTTCATTTTATTATTTAAGGCTTCACATATAATATTTGTGTTAGTTGCTTTTTTTTGTTTTGTTCTTTTATACTTTTGTTTTTCTTTATTCATATTTATATTTTTAGGTTAAATTTCTTTATTGTTTATTTTGTACTTATTTTTATTCTTATGGGACGAAGTCCCAGAATAAAGTTTTTTTTTCATTCATTCATTCATTCATTCATTCATTATTATTGAACACCAACAAAGCAAGAACAATTTGAAAATTGTGGAAATACTTCAAAATTTCTTTGAATCTTTATTTTCACATATTACATGCACCATTTCATTTCAACATTTTTTTTTATTAAGGTTGTAATTAAATTATATTAATATACTTTATCAAAAGGCGCCGTAATATTTATGTAACTGGAGTCATATGAAGCAAATTTAAAGAAGTCACTCATTTAAATTTAATATAGCCATTCCTTATTAAACATGTGAAACAAAGTGGAAACAGCTTGATAGAGTGGTCGGCCTTCCCTAAAATACCACAGGTAATAATGTGATGTGAATTCAAAATTGCTTCACCTTCAACTATTCTCCTGGAACTAGGTAATGCTTCTAGATAGCCAAAGAGGTTCCTCAGTGATAGTTCATACTTTTGTTCATCCATATCTATACCTACCGAATTTCTAGAAATAAATATCAGAAATTAAATCAAATTCGGGCTAAATGGGCTTGCAGTTTATTTTCACATAAGAGTGAAGGTTATATAAATGTGAATTATTTCACTGCCTCTTAGACATATTGTTTAAAATACTTACTTTATGAAAGGGAAATGTTTATGTTGTCTTTAAAAAGACAAATTTGTCATAAAACAGTAGGGAAATCATTAAATAGCAAGAAAAACACGAAGGCACTTTAGTTTTACTCGTGTAAACAATGCAACGCTAGTTCCAAAATTAACCGCATGGAGGCTTATCGCTTAATGTTAATTCCTAATACCGCTTTAACTGGCTGTCATTTACGGGAACTAGTCTATTATACGATAAGTAGCTTTAACCGTTAGATCTAAAAACAAAGGATTTTAAAATCAAGTCAATGAATTTGTACAGGTTATCGTTTATTTTACCGTGGTTTTACTTATATACAAAAAAAAATAATAAAAAAAAAAAAATACTCAGACATGTGATTTTAAGTCCATAAAAAACAGCAAATAAACTGCTAATTAGTATCGAGTCGAGCTGATGGTGAACCTTGTTGAAGATGAAAACAATGCTTGGTATAAATGTTTGGTGGACGCGGCCTCGTCGGGTGAAATTTGCAATTTAAAACTCACGCTTCCACTGACTCTTCCGCTGAACGGCTCCATACAGGAAAACACGGACCAACACAGATGGGAAACAAACATCGGACAGAGAGTTTTTATAAAATGCCTTCACGCTTGCTAGATATACGCATCTACCGCCTTTATGAAGCTAACATACCAGCAAATCACAAAAAATCATTTTGAAATGCATTACACGCACTGTAGAGCAAGAAGTCGGGTTCTGTGTCCTCCTCTCAGAATGAACATAATGAAAGATTACTGACCGAAATGTTGGCAATAAATATGACACATTTTATTTATAAAATGTAGTTTTATTCAAACAAATGACCGAAACCAGATCATCTACACCTTCTTATTAGCAACGGTCGACAATCTCTTCACTAAACATTACTTACCGTTCTTCTTCAGATTCCGAGTAATTAATGAGTTTATGAACTCATTATTTCGATTCATTAATTTAAGGCTTCAAATCTCAGCGTTCCTCTATCATGGTATGGTAATTATTTTTAAATATCTATATATTCAGAATATATGTGGTCTAGGGGCTAACGCCTTAGTTTTTATGCGGAAGATGGGGTTTCGAGTCCCTCTGGTGGCAGGAATTTTTCTCACCTCAGGGTCCGTTGAGAAGGTTCCTGGCAACATTATGGACGTGGGCGCTAATGGCCCAGTTGTCGGTGAGGCAAGAATAAAAAAATAAAAAATAAAATATGCATAACGTACCTTATGACTATTTATTAATGATGTAAATTATATATTAACTTAGCTTTAGAACTTTAGTAAATTATATATTCAGTTAACTTTAGGGTGGCAACCTATAGATAACCCATCCTAAAATTCTTAGTTAATAATAATGGACTTTAAAATTTAAATAAATAATAACTTTTGAACTATATATTATGCTGGCAATAATGACTAAGAAGTCGATGCGCAGAAAAAAAAAAAGAAAAAGAAATTCCGTTAATTGACAATGTTTACATCCACCCCACATTGAGGTACTTGGAGAGTACTTCCCAATTTCTCCCATTGGTTCCTTCACTAACTCATCCTTAGTGAAAGATGTCTTGCCATAAAACCTCAGCCTAAACTCCTTCAGGACGGGATATGGAATACTGCAAGGAAATGGAAGATGCCTTGCCATAAAACCTCAGCCTAAACTCCTTCAGGACGGGATATGGAATACTGCAAGGAAATGGAAGATGCCTTGCCATAAAACCTCAGCCTAAACTCCTTCAGGACGGGATATGGAATACTGCAAGGAAATGGAAGATGCCTTGCCATAAAACCTCAGCCTAAACTCCTTCAGGACGGGATATGGAATACTGCAAGGAAATGGAAGATGCCTTGCCATAAAACCTCAGCCTAAACTCCTTCAGGACGGGATATGGAATACTGCAAGGAAATGGAAGATGCCTTGCCATAAAACCTCAGCCTAAACTCCTTCAGGACGGGATATGGAATACTGCAAGGAAATGAAAGATGTCTTGCCATAAAACCTCAGCCTAAACTCCTTCAGGACGGGATATGGAATACTGCAAGGAAATGGAAGATGTCTTCTTATTCTTTCAGCTTGCTTATTTTTTTTTTTTTTATTTATTTATTTTTATTTTTTAACGTTCCTCCATTCTAGTGATTAAAATTATTAATTTCTTACTGGTAATCATAATTAAAATTCTGAATCTACATGGTTCAAATTTACAGCACATCTTCAATATAATCTATATATATAAAAATCACGTGTCTGTCTGTTTTTCTGTTTGTTTGTTCCTTATAAAAATCCACACCGTTTGACCGATTTGTACCAAACATGGCAGACAGGTAGGTCTTGATATGGGAAATCTCCTAGGCTAGGTCAAAAAAATCTACCAGCTGTCTGTCTGTATGTTTGTGCCTCATACAAATCCGCACCGTTCGTCCGATTTTGAATAAACTCGATACCGTCTCCACACCGTTCGTCCGATTTTGACTAAACTCGGTACACATGTAGATCATAATCTGGGGAGTGTCGTAGACTAAGTCAAAAACGTCTTATAACTGTCTGTATGTATGTTTGTCCCTTACAAAAATCCACACCGTTCGTTCGATTTTGACTAAACTCGGTACACATGTAGATCTTAATCTGAGGAGTGTCTTAGGCTAAGTCAAAAACGTCTTAGAACTGTCTGTCTGTATGTTCGTCCCTTATACAAATCCACACCGTTCGTCCGATTTCGACTAAACTCAGTACACATGTATATCCTAATCTGGAGAGTGCCGTAAGCTAGGTCAAAAACCTCTACCAGCTGCAGCCTGTATGTCTTTTTTTTTTTTTTTTTTTTTTTTTAATAAAAATCCACTCCGTTAGACCGATTTTCACCAAACTTGGTATACATGTATGTCTTGATACGGGGGGTGTTATAGGTTAGGTCAAAGTCGTCTAGGACTCAAAGTTGGGAGGCCACGGGTTCATAACAGTTACAGGTTCGTGTTATTAGATTTTAATAATACTCTTTTGGTTTCTAATTTTTTTAGGCTCTTCTATATGCAGAAAGTAGGTGTAGCATGGCACGCCGGGTAACAGCTAGTATTCAATATAAATTCGAAAATTATTTGTATAGAAGAAAGCAAGTAATTTTTCAAAATATGTAAGTTAGAGTTTTAATAAAAAAAAAATTATTTTTATAAAATTTTAAAATAAAAAAACGTTCACAGACTAGTTATTTCTAGAAAAAATGCCCTTCCGGTTTAACATCAATTTTGATACATGGAGGGGCACTGAAAATATATTTTATTTTATAAATTAATGTTTATTTAAAACCTACAAAATGTATAGCACAATAATTAAAAGTGTTCTTATACGTATCACATACTTTTGGAATGAGCCAATTGACATTTCCTAAGGTATGTTTAAAAATATCTTTATTTTCACTATATTTAGGGTGAAGACCGCAATATTTGTTCTATTTTATTTTAGCTTGGATAGATCTTGTTGATCGAAATCTAGCTGGATCGCTAATGTTCATAAATTCCTGATTTAGTGACTGCACTTTGGGCTTTGTATTTCCTAACCTAAACTTTATTTTTCACTGTTTTTACCCGCTGTTAGGGTAGCTCGTCACAGGGCTAAAGACTTCTTAGCCTCCTGGGAAGGTCTTTAGGATGGGTCCGAGTGGAAAATAAAGGAGGAATAAAAAAAAGTCCGACTCGCAGGAACTGCGTCATCTTAGCGCGGTTCCAGTTTTTTTTTTTTTTTTTACGGCACATCTACATCTAGGTCATTAGCGCCGACATCCAGGGTGTAGCGAGGAATTTCACCAGCGAGCCGTGGGATGATAAAATTCCTGCCGGAGGTTGGGAATCGAACCCACCATCTCCCGCTTATGAATCCAAGGCGCTAGCCATTAGACCACGGGAGACCCCGGTTCCTGTTCATATCCCTATTCTCATTTGAAAAGCATAGAATAGAAACAGATAATATTTTCCTCGGCCTTTGTTCAAAGGGTTTTATGGCTGGCTATACCTGGGGTCAGGTCCGCAAGACCCTAGAATCCTCTTCTACCGATACTTCATTTCATACGTTTCAATGAATTGGAAAATATCAAATATTTTCACACATTCCTGTGTTCTTTTACTATAGTAATAATTCTACAGATAAAATCAATTAAAAAATAAAATAAAAAAAACCAACAGCATAAAGGCAATTGAAAATATTCAAAAGACGTCAACGAATCTTTTTCTCTTGGCAAGCTATATTTCTAACAATGAATTGTTTTTCTTATTTTGCCTAATCTGTTTTATTGTAAAATACATTATCCAACTATAAGCAATTAAAAAATAACAAGGAATAAAAACAGACAAAAAGAACAGTTCGAATAAGAAAAATCAATTACTTTAATGTTTTAAGCACTTATTTCTCCGATTGACATCGCCTAATCAAAACTTTCATCAGAACCTTTTTTGTAGAACATTTAGTAAACTTTCTAATGGTATTCTTTCGTTTACCAAATTCTTAACCTTTTTCGAGATATTAAGGAAAATATACAAAGTTACCAAAACTTTTTATGTCTGTTAATAAAATATTTTATTCTAACCCTTCCTTAACTCCAAACGTAACCAAAATTTCAACATATTAGTTTTAATGAAATTAGAACATGCAGAAAATGTTTCAACTGAATCCCATGATTCTAAGTACCCAAACCAAAAACGGCATTCAAAAACTATTTTTCCAATTTTCTCGAAAACGGTTAAAGCTATCGCCTTGAAAATGGTTTCATTCGTTTTCCTAGCCCAAGAAGCCTATAAAAAGAGTACTTACAAGCTTATGAACTCAAAAACGTAAGCGTTACGATTTTTTCTGCGCGAATTTCGCCCCAAACTCCATCTTCCAGTGGGCGGATTTTGCTGGTTAACGAACTTGACCTTTCATATTGGACGACTGATTTTTGTACCAAATTTCATCAAAATCGGACCATCAGGGAAGCCAGAAATGAGCGAACAGACAAATATATATATAAATATATACATATATATATATATATATATATATATATACACAAATTTGAACCACCGTTATTTTCGGTCTCTAGGGGTTCTGAAACGCGAAATTTTCTTGTCGGCACTTCCGGATTGTTTCATTGTATCAACCTTATAAGCGGGGTTCCTCCCTATGTGGGAGGGAGGAACCGCGCTAAAATGTATTCTACATATTTATAATTATATTATATAATATAATTATAAATAAGCTAAATCGATTTACTAGAAGGGGGATTATTTATTATAATTAAAATTATATAATATAATTATAATTATATAATATAATTATAATTATATTATATAATTTTAATTATAATAAATAATCCCCCTTCTAGTAAATCCATTTAGCTTATTTATAATTATATTATATAATTATATTATATAATTATAATTATAATAAATAATCCCCCTTATAGTAAATCCATTTAGCTTATTTATAATTATATTATATAATTATAATTATAATAAATAATCCCCCTTCTAGTAAATCCATTTTGCTTATTTATAATTATATTATATAATTATATTATATAATTATAATTATAATAAATAATCCCCCTTATAGTAAATCCATTTAGCTTATTTATAATTATATTATATAATTATAATTATAATAAATAATCCCCCTTCTAGTAAATCCATTTTGCTTATTTATAATTATATTATATAATTATATTATATAATTATAATTATAATAAATAATCCCCCTTATAGTAAATCCATTTAGCTTATTTATAATTATATTATATAATTATAATTATAATAAATAATCCCCCTTCTAGTAAATCCATTTTGCTTATTTATAATTATATTATATAATTATAATTATAATAAATAATCCCCCTTCTAGTAAATCCATTTAGCTTTTTTTTACAGGATATTTTTCTCTCTAGATCATTACAAAGAATACCGAGTTTCGTTGAAATATATGATAAATTACGGCTGGCAGTGGCAAATTGGTAATTTCGTCCCGAGTAAACCGCCTCTCCTAATAAACCGCCTCTCCTAATAAACCGCCTCTCCTAATAAACCGCCTCTCCTAATAAACCGCCTCTCCTAATAAACCGCCTCTCCTAATAAACCGCCTCTCCTAATAAACCGCCTCTCCTAATAAACCGCCTCTCCTAATAAACCGCCTCTCCTAATAAACCGCCTCTCCTAATAAACCGCCTCTCCTAATAAACCGCCTCTCCTAATAAACCGCCTCTCCTAATAAACCGCCTCTCCTAATAAACCGATTTAATTTATTTCTACAAAACGTTTTTCTATTAGGATGATCACTACGAATACCGAGCTTCGTTGCCTTAGTAACAAGAATTTGCTGCCGGTATGGGCAAATAACTATTTTGGGTCCGAGATAAACCCACCCTCCAGGCCTTACTTAGCTGGTTAACAAACTCGTTCAATCTTTTGCTAGGGGGGTTTCAATACTACATACCCACAAGTTTCGTGAAGAAAAACCAAAAACTCCATAGGTGTAGATAGAAATATTCGACGAGAATCTTTACATTGGCATAACTTTTTTTATTTATGAACCGATTGACAAGAAACAAACACTTACTGTTAAGTTAAGCTTACAACAATATACGTGGTTTGTCCGGAAAATACATATAAAAGTGGAATAATAACTTTATTTTACAAATATTTAGGTATTTCAATATGGTCTCCTCCAAAGTACTCCCCCTGAGACAAGATGCACTTCTGCCAACGCCGTTTCCACTGCTGACACGATCGCTGAAAGTCTTCAGTTGTGAGGCTCTTCATATGCCGTGTCGTTTCAGCCTTGATGGCTTCTAAATCCCTCTAGTGCCATTTTGCATTTCGGGACCAGGAAGAAGTCTCAAGGTGATAAATTGGGTGAATAAGGCGGATGTTCTGTTACGGTGATTGAGCTTTGAGCCAAAAACTCACACACAACGAGAGACGTTTGAGCAGGCGCGGTTTCGTGATGAAGGATCCACTTGCCCCCTGTGCCAAATCCGGTCGAACTCGGGTCACACGAGCTCTGAGGCGACTCAAAACTTCAACATAAAAATGCCCGTTCATAGTCTGGCCGGGAGGGACAAATTCCTGGTGAACAATGCCCTGAGAATCAAAGAAAACAAACAACATTATTTTCACATCTTCTCGGCCTTCCCGAAACCTTTTCAGCCACTTGTTAACGGTTGGTTCCTTCAGAGAATTGTCTCCGTGAACTTCTTGCAAACACTCAAAAATCTCACGACCATTCTTACCTAGCTTGATGTGCTGTTCCTTAATCAGACAGAGCTCCATGCCGACGGCAGGTGAAAAAGGGGTTACTTTCAACAAGCACACGTAAGTCCTACTTAACTCGCAGAGCGCTCCGGCTCGAACTGAGCATTGAGTGGATTGCATAGAGAGAGGAAACCACCGGGCGCCTCTCCACAACGCCGACAGGACGCCCCGAATTTTTTATACGTATTTTCCAGACGAACCCGTATTAGTAAAAACTGCATCTAAATCGGATAAGCCGTGTTTGAGATTAGCGTGTACAAACAGAGAAAAACTCTAACAATCATTGTTTTGGGTACTATTGCGTTAATAAAGGCCCCCAAAAATATATTGTCACAAATATTATAAGTATAGATATAGTAGAGTTTGACTAACTGTAATAAATACAAACTTTCTGCTATAAGGGTCATTTTTGGATTGTGGACATGGTTCTTCTACCAGAATGTTCCCCTAAAGATGCATCAAAATGGCGGTGAAACCGTTAGGGCAGTTTTAATAAAAATGACTACTGTGTAAATGACATTTTTTTTTAACATTTGGCCGTCTGTCTATTTAATAAAAATCATTGAAAATTTAGGGTAATTTCTGAGAATTACTAAAAAGGAAAATGAAAGTAAATAGAAAGGTATAATTATTACTTAGAGTTAGGTAATAACCAATTATCCAGAAGCCCCATGTCGAGAAAGGAAGCCGCCAGTTATCCAATCCCTCTACCCCGTTATCCTGCGGGATTTATGTAATGACCAGTAATGACTTTTTTAGATTAACTATTTATGAATTCATTAACCACCGACAAGAAAGTCTACGGGGGGAATTGTAATACCGCTTAATATGTTTCCTTAAGAGGCAAATTTCCTATCGCCCCCCTCCATTCCCATGAAAAGTTAAAAAAAACATGTATGTAAGTGTGTTTGTATGTGAATTTATACAGGGTGTCCCAGTCTTAAACCAGCAGAGTTCTTACATCGACGAGGAATCTAAAAACTACGTCAAAAAGTCCTTTGGCTATTTTGTCGTTTTCGAGAAAAACGCAAAAAAACGTTGTTTTTTTTTCTTGGACAAATCCCGAATTATCGCTTAAACGAAGCGTTGTACAAAAAAACACCTCAATACAAAAGTTGTAGCTTTTTAAATTATCTCTAAGATGAGATCAAGTCTTAGCTTGAACATTTGATGACGAGATAATCGTGTTTGAATAACCCATCGGATGGTCTTTTTTTTTTCTTTTTTTTTTCTTTTTTTCCAAAAAAAAAAAGAAAAGCGAACCGAGATTATTTTTTCCAGTTTTTGCGTTCCACGTGCAGACGGTTCGTAGGATCAAAAAATGTCTAACTCTCTATGGAGTATATATGTGTGCTTTTATATATATATATATATATATATATATATATATATATATATATATATATATATATATATTGATATAATGGAAATCAAAGGTAGTCGCGTTTTGGCAACTGCCTTCATGAGTGCTCTGGAAATAAATGTTGACGTTTTATAAAGAGTGTCCCCAAAATAAACAGCCAAAGTTCAGGAATCGATGCAGGATGCAAAAAAGAAAGAAAAAAATACCTTCTGCATATTTATAGTATTTGCTTCGAACCATTATTAGCTCGAATCTAGCGGATCATCTCAAACAGATCGATAAGCTGTTCGAATATATAGATATAAAAAATCTCAAAATAACAAGTATCATACAACAAATTAAGGAATGTCCTAAATTAAAAAAAAAGAAAAAAAAAGTCAAATAACAACTGGCCGGGGCGGAGGCCCGGTTCAATTTTTTTTTTTTTTTTTTTTTTTTTTTTTTTTTTTTTTTTCTTTTTTTTTTCTTTTTAAGCATATCAAGCATTAAGATTATACACCACGGATTATACTGATAGGAATTTCATATTATAAATCTACATTGCAAATAAGTGCTATTAAACTGTAATGTGATATATTCTTATCTTTAATTTTAATATTCAATTACATTTTGTTCTGGAGTTTCTTGGATTTAAAAAAAAAAAAAAATCGTAATCGGTTCCTCATCCATATCTTTAGTGAAATTAACGGTGATGTCAAATAGAGACCTTTCATTCTCGTAGACAGGGCATTCAGTGAAAATAATGTCTTACATATTATGTTTGATTTAAATGATGACACCACAAGCTGGGAACTCTGGTGCTTGATTCCCCGACATCAGATAGGAATGAGGCAATCATGTGCGGCCTATCCTGAGTCGAGCAAGAACTACCTATGCTCTCCTGTTTTTATAGTCGTAGTCTTCCAGGACACAGGGAAACCGATAACATTCGGGACTTGTTATTTTCCCCTGGCCGGTAGGGTTTCTGGGTGCCCGCTTGTCTATCTGCGTACATCCTTTCTGGTAAAGCCGATACGAGTTTTTAATCAAATATATCTTTATAAAACAAACACATGACACGCTCTTGTACGTAAAAAAATGGAACGATTTTGTTGAAATTGAACGTTTCCTAAAACGAACAGATACATTTTTACGAGTAGTACTTAATATTTTCCCATAGAAAAGCTTCCGAAACAAAAATCTGGCAATTAATAAAGAAACTCTTTATTTCTTCCCAAAAATGAAAGTGTAGAATCATGAGAGATCCTAAAAGAAGATGTTCTACACGGTCCATGTTCTCCTGGGAACGGTCTGCTTATCCTCAATCCAAGTGGATATTCGACTCCATTGTACCGCTGTCTAGAGGTGAGAACCGCCCTGGAACTATCTAGGTCGACGGAACATGTAACACGTCTCGTAGATTCCATGAGGAGCTGAAGGGGCTAATCCTTGTGTTTAGTCGTATCAAACACTAAGGAGATAGGCTGGTCAGGGTTAACACAAGAATTTATTTTAATGAACAGGATTTCTTCTCTCCACCAAACGTTCCTGCCCAAATGAATGAATGAAATAACATTTTATTTCATCAACAAATATTTAAAACTATTTACAGTTACAAGAACAATTTTAGAATTTAAATAATTATGTGATAAAATAATAGAACATAAAACATTTAAATGATGGGCAACAACAATCCTGCCTAAGTTAACCTTGGAATCACAACGTTGGGTCACCCGTGACACCAGAGTTCTGAAAATATTTGTTATTTCCTACACATTCCAGTTGTTAATTATGTCTGATCCTCTACCTTCCTGTCCTGACAAGGTGATCAAAATAGAGAGTCAGGCTTTCCTCATGCCTATCCCTGTGAACGTATATAAAGCCTATGGGTCACGGGCGACCCCACATTGCGGTTTATGTAATATTTTTATTTATCAAATGTGTGATTCCAGGGTCCAACGATAAATTATTTTGCACTGAAGATGGAATTCAAAATTAGATGCTTTGGCAAATTGTAGAAGAGAAAAACAGAGAGTTTGGAGACGTTTTGGATAGTGAAGACGGTAAAATTGGTGAAGTATGTGATACGAGTGAAAAAGAGGATGTCCATGTATACGATGTGGTGTTTTTGATCGTAAAAAAGACAGGAAAGCTGTAACACATTGTGCAAAGTGTAGCAAGAGTCTGTGTGCTGAACACAGACAAAGTATATCTGAAAAGTGTATAAATGAATAACAACAATATTTTTATTTTTTTGATCATTATAATGTGTATACTTTCAAGCCTCTATATTTTTTCCCTTTTAAACCAATTTTTCTTATTATAGTATTTTTTTATTCTAACAGACATAAAGATAAAATATTACAGGATAAAACGTTATATTTAATGTTGATATTTAGAGGACAAATATTCAAATAAACTTATGTCTAAATTAGTGCTTTTTTGATGTTTGATTTCCCACTCCCCCATTTTACAATTAAATAAGATTTTTTGGTTATAAATTGTTATATTATACATGATAGTCAGCTTAGAATACCATTTAAGAAACCTAACACCAAATTTGTAAAAGAATTACGAAAGACTAGATGGGGTCTTATAGGACCCCACGTTGTGAGATTTGTAACAGCTTCATCATGTTGTGATTCCAGGGTTAAGTGTCCTTAACCCTGGAATCACAACGTGGGGTCACCCGTGACCCCTGAGTTCTGAAAATATTTGTTATTTCCAACACATTCCAGCTGTTTAACAGGTCTGATCCTGTACCTTCTTGTCCTAACAAGGGGATCATAATAAAGAGCCAGGCTTTTATCATTCCCTATCCCTGGTACAGGCTTTTCCTGTTCCTATCCCTGTGAAGATATATATAGCCTTTGGGTCTTGGGCGACTCCACGTTGTTAACGGTGTAATATTCGACGAGTCAACCGGACTAATAAGGACTTGAAACTTCGAAATTGTTAGTTTGGCTTTTTTGAACGGATTTTTGTCATTGTTTAACTAAAGTTTTAATTGGTTGTTCCTTGTTTTAATTTCTTTTAATAGTAAAATGATTATTTTACCAAAAAAAGTTAAGAAAATGTGAAAAAGTGTTATATTGTTTCCAAGAGCTAAAGTTGAGAAGGGGGGGGGCATCGCTTATGATAGTGTCAGTTGCCTGTTATGGTGTCGTAAATCTATTTTCTCTTCATAATTTAATTTTATATTTTTCACTAAAGATCAAACCTCACCAATAACTGCTACTATTCCTTAGCGAATAGACCTAGAGATATGAACGGATCCGCGCTAAAATGACGCAGTTCATGCGAGTCGGACTTTCTACATCTTCTGTCGAAAAAAGGGTAATTTTTAAAATTTCGGGGACCTATTGATAATAATATTGTATTTAACCAACTGCCATAGCAACGTTGAAGACACTGGTTCCCGTAAAGCGCGGAAGAGAACGGCAACGTCGGCCGTGGACAGTACCTGAATGGGTGACCGACCACGTGCCGTTTGCATTATAATAGGCTGGTAACCCGTAAAAAGCGCGGCGCTCATAACCCAAATGTTGATACGCCGTAAAAATAATAATAATAACAAATAAATATTGTATTTATTGAGTATTGTAGTCATGTACATCGGCAGAAGGTTTTCAACGCCAGTAGAAATATTTTCCCTCTCCTCCGCTGACCATGGGCGTATATAGAAAATAATTTCGTAAGGGGCTGGGAAAATTTCGGGGGGGCTGAGACCATTTCCGGTGTAGGGAATACTAACAATTTAGATCTTGGAAGAGTTTTAGCCAACTTAAACGCTATTACACCCAAAATAGAATATTTTTTATGAACTAAATGATCTTATTTAATTTATTTTTAAGGGTTTTATGAAATGTTTACCAAAATTTCGGGAGGGGCTCCAGCCCCCTCAGCCACCCCCCCCTTATATTCGCCCATGCCGCTGACTGTCTAATCCGTTACGAACGTTACAACAGAAATTCATGGGAGGATTTGATTAAAATTGAGATACGAAACAGCTGTTTAAATACTAGAATCAAACTAAATCACAGTCACAGTCCAGACGAAATAACTAAATCCTCGAACACTAAATCGAATTTTGAAGAGATTGTAAATTGGTTCATTGTGTTTGAACAATACCCCCAGGGGGCGGTCTTTAAAATTAGCTCATTAAAATTCACGAAGGCATTTACAGCCTTTAAACCCTTCTTCGCGGGAAGGTAAATTATATATAAACCTCTATTAGAATCACATAAATTTATAACATTAGTTATTATAAAAAAAATTATTAAACCTAAATGAATACTCCAAGTTTTAATTGAAAGAACCGATTAATTAGATTACCATGTGCCAATAGAGAAATTTTGGACTTAGCTCTTAGATTATATAATTAATTGGACATGGTTATTAAGAAGACATCCAGAAACCTTGTTTTGTTTTTTTTTAACAATAGCATATTCTACTCGTATTTTGTGGTACGTTATATAATATCGTCATAGATTATTTTATTTTATTTTTTATTTTATTTTGTTAATGCTTAGCCTCTATGGCAAAAAGCATATAATCCTCAGTGTTAGCCGATGTAGGTGCTGCAGCAATCGATGACACTCCAAAAAATCATCCATGTGAGTAGGTATGTTAAGTTAGATAGATTTAAAAACAAATAGGTTAAAATAAATGAGAAATACAAGAAATAATTATATACCTATACTAGCTGACCCGGCAAACGTTGTTTTGCCATATAAATAATTTCCTAGTAATTTCTAGTGTAGACAAAAAATAGCTTACTTATTGTAAGTATGTATGTATGTTAGAATGTGTATATTGTATGTATGTAAGAATGTGGTATATGCGTGAAATAAGCATGGAGCGCTGTGAACGATGAGGGAATATAAAAATAACAAAAGGCAAACATTATTTTTAAGTTATTATAATTTATTCCTTAAAATTATATATCATTAATTAAACAATTACGACAGTAACACTATTAAACAATATCAATCTCTTAATGCTATAGCGTGAACAATATTTTTTGTTAGTCCATCTTTAGCTAACACAAACAAACTGGATGGTTTACCCACTCGAGAGCATGCCACGTATAATTGTCCGTGTGAAAAACATGGTGTTCTCAAATCTAATCCACAAACAGACATCGTTTGACCTTGGGATTTGTTTATAGTCATTGCAAATGCCAATCTAATGGGAAACTGAATACGTTTGAATTGAATTGGCACATCTGTAGGTATAATAGGAATCCGTGGTATGAGTATATTTTCACCTCTCAACTTGCCATTTAAAATCCTGAGAACTTTCTCGTTCTCATCCCTACTCCGTACTGTTTACTGGGTCAGGAATGACACCTGTAGACATCTGGCGGGGATAACTAATTAAATGACGATTGATCAGTTTTCGACCGGAGAGGAAAAATGATTAAATTACTAAAATGGCTATTAAAAAATAAGGGTTGATCGTAGAAGGGTGAAAATTGAGGATTGTATGTATTTTTGTATGTTGTATCATAAAAAAATAGAAATTAAAAATTTTGTCTAAAAAATAAAAAATAAAAAATTAGGGGTGGACTACCCCTAACATTTAGGGGGATGAAAAATAGATGTTGGCCGATTCTCATAGATACCGGATAAGCACAAAAAATATCATCAAAATCGGTCAAGCCGTTTCGGAGGAGTATGGCAACGAAAACTGTGACACGAGAATTTTATATATTAGATAACTATATAAAAATAAATAAAATAAAAATTTTGTTATTAAAAGGAGATGGTAATAAAATGTAAAGCATATTTATGAAATTTTTACCGATCAAATCAAAATTTCGGGGGGGGGCTGCAGCCCCCTCAGCACCCCCCCCTTATATACGCCCATGATTCTGTTCGTTAGTAGCGCTGATGGTATTGCGTATTTTTTCCCCTTGTAATTTCCTCACCCTAAGGTTTAATATGCTTGATGTTTATTTTTCGTCGCTGGGGAGAATCCCAACTTACACCAGGGAGCTTCAACACCATTGGTCCGCCGATACTGGGGCTAGAGAGTAGAAAGGGCGCCCAGATCGAGCAAAAATGTCATTCCCTCGGCAACGATCGAGGAAGAAACATTAATAACCTGGCTGAAGAAGGTGGAGATGAACCCATCGAAATATTCCAGGAAGAAGTGAGGAGGAGTACCATCGCTGGAGAAAAATGCCGTTCCATCCAAATATATATATATATATATATATATATATAATAAAATTGATATATTTGCTTTGGTTGTAAATAGCGCGTGGGGCGAGAGCACTAGCTCCCGATGCTGGGAGATAAGAAACAGGTCGGCCCACGTCCTTCTTAATTCTTCTTCAAGGTTATGAGATGTTTCTTCCATTTTTAATAAACACTTTTATTTATTTATTTTTTTTTTTTTTACATGAGAAAAGAGAATTACTCAAGGACTCCACTGGGGAAACAAAACATCTAAAAGGCAGGATGTGAACCTTGGCGAGTTCCTGTAAAAAGGCGTTTGCAAACGAGAATACATCTCTTCCAACAATGGTTCAGTTTATGGACTGTCTCTGGATCCTTGGGTCCGAATAAAGAGAGGAGCTTGTACGGTATCTTTCAGCAATAGACTTGTCGAAGGAGGTATTTATTTCACTGATTCACATTCCAGAGGGTAGTTCTTATTTGTCGGTTATGATGTTTGGATGGAGGATATGCAAAAGTACATCGGGAAGGATATGGTTATTAAATCATCCCTTATAAGACAAAGCCCTTTCCAAATTACAATACAATAAGCTCCATGAGTTATAAGCTGATCCAATATCCCAGCTAATACAACAAAATAATTACTTTTATTTCAAAGTAGAAAGAAGTAGAGGGGCATGTTGTAGCTAATAAACCTCATCGTAAAATTAATCAAAAATGATCCTGCATTGATCAAACATGATCACTTTATTATTAATCATGATAATCCAATTAACAAAACCGTCCAATTAACCAACAAATAGCAACCAATTAATCTAAACTGATCACCCAATCATTCATTATCACTCAATAAACAAGATCACTAAATTATATAAACTAGATCATCCTATTTATTAATCGTGATGATCCAATTAACAAGACCGTCCAATTAATCAAAAAAGATCAATCAATTGATCTAAACTGATCATCTAATCATTCATTATCACTCAATAAAGAAGATCACTAAATTCTACAAACTAGATCATCATATTAATTAATCATGATCATCCAATTAACAAGACCGTCTAATTAATCAAAAAAGATCAATCAATTGTTCTAAACTGATCAACCAATCATTATCGACCAATTAACAAGATAACCAAATTAAAGAAACGAGATCGTCTAATTTATTAACACTCGAATGGTCGCGTGAGATCTCTCAGATACAGAGTATCTTACGCAAACTGTGTAAGGGGCGCAAGTGCGTGGGTCTAGCTATACCCTTTACTATTCATAGTGCAGATAGTGGCTGATGGGTCAGTTCTGACCTGACGCTCCTCCAAGCAGTAACTATCCACTAAAACTATTTTGTATCTCATAGATACCACGCGACCATATTTTTACTTTTAGAAAAGAGGGCACATTGGTGTCATACGTACCACAAAATAAAAACAACAACAAAATAAACCTACTTATGATATCAAGTATGAATATGGATGCAGCGATTGATGAAGAAACAGGGGTTAAACAAAAATAGCACTGTAGCCGAGAGCACCAAAACTATAAAGCGATGCCAAATGTTTTGGGCAAACAAGACTACAAGGCTCACCCAGTATAAATGCAAGGGGTGCGGCCAATATTTTTTTTTTGTTTTCCATACCTCAGTAACCCTGAGGTATGGCCGTTTATTTACTACATGCCCCATGCATTGCATATCGCATGTATTTTGTATACAATATTTTACAGTTGTACTTATGATTAAAAAAAAAAAAATGATGATGTGATTATTAATTAAAAAAAAAAAAAAAAAATTAAGTGAACGAAGTGATTCTTCCTATCTTTGAAGATTTCGGTCTTCCGTGATGTGGTTGCTGAAGGTTATCAGAGCCCCCTTGAAGTTGCTGTACAGCAGTGAAGGACTCGCCGGCCACTGGTTTCCGGCTCCTGAAACCACGCGTTCCAGCTCCTGTCTGTAGTCATCGGTGAGTCTGCAGTCGTATAAGAGGTGTGTGTATGTCTGTTCTGTATATTCGTCACAAGAACATACGGCTGAGTCTCTAATTCTAAATCTGTGGAGGTAAGAATTTACTTGTCCGTGTCCTGTTAGTAACTGAGTAAGTCTGTATGAGTGGGTTGTTAGTCCTTTTGGTTTAACGATATTTGGAATAAAGTTATACAAATGTCGGCCTTTTGTGGATTCGTCCCATCTTTTTTGCCACAATTCTACACTCTTCTCTTTAAGTATATATTTTAGATGTGTTTGTGATATCTTACCATAGCTGATGGGTAATAGCTGATCCGCTGCAGCTGATTTAGCGAGCAGGTCCGCTACCTCATTCCCCTCTAAGCCTGCATGCGCCTTAACCCATTGTAAGTGTATATGGATGTTAGAGTCATGTAGTTGCCTAATTAGCTGTCGTATATTTTCAGGTAGTGGATCTCCAAGTCTGCTGTTTATTATTTTTTCCAACGAAACTTTGCTGTCAGTATTTATTTGTATGTGTATGCTCGTTGTAAAGAGTGTCGTTTTTGTGTACTCTAAGGATTGATAAATTGCAAATAGTTCAGCTTGATTGTTTGTGCAAAGTGATGAGAGCCTAAATTTCTGTCTGTCAGTGAAGTCTCTGTTTTTGTATACTACAAACGCACACCCAATTCTGTGTCTGTCCTTGCTTCCGTCCGTGTAGAAAGTATAGTCTAATTGCTTTGTTTGAGTTTACAAAGTTGGTAAAACTGTATGAGTTGGTCTGCTTGTATAGTAATTGGCGTGATGTTGGCTAAGACGCAAGCAGCCTCATAGGACAAAGTTCGAAATCCTTTACAAATTTTTATGGCTATAAGCCTTTGTACTCGTTCGAGTTTCTTGATATTGTGCTTTTTGGTTATTCCGTTTTTCCAAGTTGAAGTAAGTTAAGCACGGTAGAATTGCTCCTTTATAAATTACTTGGAGTGCTTCACTCTGAAGACCCCAAGTTACTCTAGCAGATATAGAGAGTAAGTTTATTAGTTTTATTAATTTGTTTTGTAAGTTGTCAATGTGTTTGTTGAAGTTGAGTTTTTTGTCCAATATAACCCCTAGGTATTTGATACAGTTTGCCCGTTGAATATAGTCGTTCTGTAAGCGTAACGTCATGTTTGGTTTAGTTCGTTTCTTAGTGAATAGAATATAACGTACTGAATAATAGTTTATTTCTCCTAGCCCATGTTTCTACAATTGTCAATATTCGATTAGCGGTTATCTGTAGTTCCTGAAAGAGTGCTCGTTCAATAAGGATTAAAATATCATCTGGAAAGGCGACAATATTATGTCTCTATCATTGCACATTGTATTGTCCAGATGGATGTAATGTGGATGATGATACAGAAGACGTTTTTTGAAGTTATATATTACTACAAAATAATATTAATTTGCCCTAATATTTCCTACCTATTGGTTATAAACAATTTGAAATATAATAATTATTTGTATATTTCAACTATATAAGTTTGCATATAATAAATAAATAACATATAATACAATGCAAGGTGAGGAATAACCCTTCAAAGTTCAATATATACATTTATTATATAATAAAAGTATATGTTGAACTTTGAAGGGTTATTCCTCAACTTGGATTGTATTATTAATTAATACCCTTCCCCTTTTCATCAACATATTTAAATAAATAACTTTTTCTTGGTATATTTACTAATTTTATTATACATTAATCTCCTGTTAACAGTTTTTGTTCATTCTTAATACGACAGATAAAGTTATTTACGGTAAAAAAACTCAGGCGTATCTCTCAGATACAAGGCGACCACCAATGGTAGTTTCAATGGCGCGACCATTCGAGTGTTAAACATGATCATCCAATTAACAAGACCGTCCAATTAATCAAAAAAACACCAATCAATTGATCTAAAATGAACTATGAATTATTAATCATTATCTCCCAATTAACAAGATCATCAGATTAACACAATCAAGAGCATCCAATTAATTAAGCGTGATCATCCAATTAACAAGACCGTCCAATTAATGAAAAAATATCAATCAATTAATCTAAAATTATCTTTAATTATTAATCATTATCGCCCAAATAACCAAGATCATCAAATTAAACAAACAAGGGCATCCAATTAATTAATCATTATCATCCAATTGACAAGACCGTCCAATTAATCTGAAATGAATTATTAATCATTACCTCCCAATTAACAAGATCATCAGATTGACACAATCAAGAGCATCCAATTAATTAATCATTATCATCCAATTGACAAGACCGTCCACTTAATCTGAAATGAATTATTAATCATTATCTCCCAATTAACAAGATCATCAGATTAACATAATCAAGAGCATCCAATTAATTAAGCGTGATCATCCAATTAACAAGACCGTCCAATTAATGAAAAAAGTCCGACTCGCAGGAACTGCAGCATCTTAGCGCGGTTCCGTTCATGTCCCTAGTGCCATTTGATAAGCTTAGAAAAGAAATAAACTTATTTTTTTTATATATCTCGTGAAAATTGTCAAAATCCTCTCGAACATCTCGAATAAAAGTGATATTAAGGCGTCAGGGACACCGACAGTAGCTAACTTTTACAGAGAAGCGGAAATTACAGAATCTGGCTCTCATTCTAAAGCAAAGCTCTATAAATCAATACAAAATATGCCTAATAAAGCCTTTCTAGTGGATACAGAAGCATGGGCGTATATGAGAAGGGGGGGGGGCTGAGGGGGCTGCAGCCCCTCCCGAAATTTTGAATTGATGATAAAAACTTCTCGTAAAACCCTTAAAAATAAATTAAATAAGATCACTTAGTTCATAAAACATATTTTATTTTACGTTTAATAGCGTTTTAGTTGCCTAAAACTATTCCAAGCTCTAAATATTTAGTATTCCATACCCTGGAAATGGTCTCAGCCCCCCCCCCCCCGAAATTGTTTTTTATACGCCCATGTACAGAAGGATCAAGAAGTTATATATAAGAAGAAGTACACAAGATTGAGTAGAATACCCTGCCTAATATAGCCTATATAGAATAATATGCCGAATAAAACCTATCTAGTTAATACACAAGGACAAATAAAAGTCTTGACGAATAACAAGTCAAGAAAAAAAACTTTATTTAACAAAATAAAACAAAGTTTAGTTGCCCAACTACAATAGAATAATATACCTAATTAAGTCTATGGAGTAGATACAATTGGACCAAAAACAAGTCTTGTGGAATATTGTTTTTTTTCTAATTAAATACTTTTCATCAATATTTAGTATATAACCTTTGTTGAAAACTATTGATTGCTAATTGATGAATCGGTTTACAACTAAGTAGTCTTTATGAATATTTAGTATATAACCTATGTTTGGATCTGTGTTTTTGGGGTGCTCTCCGCCTAGGCTTTGTATTTGTGTCGGCAGATACCTGGGGTATATTTACAGCTCTTGAGGATTAACTCTTAGCAGGTAAATTTCCTGCGGACCTTCTGCTTCTACGGGCATTGAACCACCATATTCGCTCATAGTATCTAACCGTTGTGAAGTTTATTTTTTGGATTTAGGACTTAATATACATATGTAGACTAAATCATAGCAAGAAGTAATCCTCCGTCGTCGGTTCTTAACTATGTAGACTCGCTAATGTTATCCAATCTTAGATACATCGTATTTAAAATCCACAGCAAAAAAAAAAAACATTTCATCAGAATCCCCTGGTGAATAAAACTTATATAGAATAATATGCAAAATAAAGCCTATCTAGTGGATAAAAATAGAGGAAAAAAGCCGTTCGTGGTGGTAGAAAATCTTAAAAGTATTTCGCTCAGAAATCTCCGAAATATTGTCACTAATTTTACGTATCCTGTTTTATAGCCAAATAGATTTATATTCTATAATCAATAAGAAAAACCTACTAACAATAAAAAACTATGGGTAACAGATGAAAATAGGGAATACCAAGAATAATTCTAAAGAACGAAACCAGTACTGTAATCTAGATATTCATATGGCATCTTCGAATTCTAACAAACAAAATATTGATTCTAATTAAACGTATCCTGTTTTATTGACAAATACATTTGACTACTATAAGCAATTAAAAACACTAGGGAATATGCCAAAGAACTCGGAATAGGAGCCTCGACAGTTTCAAGACATTTGAAGGAAATCGACAAATCCAAAACTGACATTTCATACGGTACAGCCTGATATATTTTTAACAATGAATTGCTTTTCTTATTTTAATTAATCTGTTTTATTGTCAAATACATTATCCTACTATAACCAATGAAAAAACAACAAGGAATAAAAACAAACAAGAAGAACCGTTCGAATAAACGAAATCAATTACTTCAAAGTTTAAGCACTTATTTCTCCGATTGACATAGCCTAATCAAAAATTGTTTCAGAATCTTTTATGTAGAACATTTAGTAAGCTTTCGCATGGTAACCCTCCGTTTACCAATATTCCTAACCGTCTTCGAGATATCAGGGAATGTATACGAAGTTCCCAAAACATTTCATGTCTGTTAATAAAATATTTTATTCTAATCCTTCCTTAGCTCCAAACGTAACCGAAATTTTAACATATTAGTGTTGATGAAATTCAAACATGCAGAAAATGTTTCAACTGAATCCCATAATTTTAAGTATCAAAATCAAAGACAAAAAGAACAGTTCGAATAAGCGAAATCAATTACTTTAAAGTTTTAAGCACTTATTTCTCCGATTGACATCGCCTAATCAAAACTTTCGTTAGAATCTTTTTTGTAGAGCATTTAGTAAGCTTTCCAATGGTATTCGTCCGTTTCCCAAGATTCTTAACCTTATTTGAGATATTAAGGAAAGTATACAAAGTTACCAAAACTTTTTTTGTCTGTTAATAAAATATTTTATTCTAACCCTTCCTTAACTCCAAACGCAACCAACATTTCAACATATTAGTTTTAATGAAAGTAGAACATGCAGTAAATGTTTCAACTGAATCCCATGATTCTAAGTACCCAAACCAAAAACGGCATTCAAAAATTATTTTTTCAGTTTTCTCGAAAACGGTTAAAGCTATCGCCTTGAAAATGGTTTCATTCGTTTTCCTAGCCCAAGAAGCCTATAAAACGAGTACTTACAAGCTTATGAACTCAAAAACGTAAGCGTTACGATTTTGTTTGCGCGAATTTCGCCCCAAACGCCATCTTCCAGTGGGCGGATTTTGCTGGTTAACGAACTTGACCTTTCAAATTGGACGAAAGATTTTTGTACCAAATTTCATCAAAATCGGACCATCAGGGAAGCCAGAAATGAGCGAACAGACAAATATATATATATATATATATATATATATATATATATATATATATATATAACTAAATATAAATAAATATATATATATATATATACAAATTTTAACCACCGTTATTTTCGGTCTCTAGGGGTTCTGAAACGCGAAATTTTCTTGTCGGCACTTCCGGATTGTTTCATTGTATCAACCTTATAAGGGAGGAACCGCGCTAAAATATCAATCAATTAATCTAAAATTATCAATTAATTATTAATCATTATCGCCCAATTAACAAGATCATCAAATCAAATTAAACAAACAAGAGCATCCAATTAATTAATCATGATCGTATAATCAAACAAATATCGTCGATACAAAAGCAAACTAACGAATATGAAAATCACCACTTTTCAGAATGGAAAAGTATTTATTCATAACTTTTTTTTGGACAGTCAAATATTCGGCAGATTTGACCTTTTGATAGTGGAATACTTTCCCTTTAATAGAGTGAAGTCAGATTGAAGATATTGCCGTAAATAAGTCCAGCAGAAATTATTAAAGATGGTCAATGAAAGATGAATTTTTTCATATTCGTTAGTTTGCTTTTGTATCGATGATATGTTTGACAAATATAAACATGGTATTATTTCATTGCTATTTTAATCATTCTTTTTTTAACATTTCAAATTCTTAAATTTAAACAGCTCGATCAGTATTAGGAATTTATTAGTTAAGCACTTGAATAAAGATATAGAAAGTCCGACTCGCAGGAACTGCATCATCTTAGCGCGGTTCCGTTCTTATCCGAAGTGCGATTAGTAAAGGAATAGTAGCTGCTATTGGTAGGTTTTGATCTTTCGTTAAAAATATATATGGCAGTTTTCTAAACGGATGGGACTCTCCCGTCATCGCGACGCTCACTCTAGGAAAACTCTATTACCAATATGATTCTTATTTTCTCAGCTTTAATGAAATACTCATTCCACCGTTAAATAAACTTAAAAAACAAAAGTGAGGTAAACAGTGGCAAAAACCCGTTTAAAATAACAAAACTAACACTTTCGTAGTTTTAAGCACTTACTTCTCCGACTGACATTGCCCCATCGAAATTTGCTTCAGAATCTTTTTTTTAGAGAATTTAGTAAGCTTTTGAATGGTTACATCGTACTTCCCACGATTTCTTAACTGTTTTGAAGATATTAAGGGGGGGAAATGGTGCTAATACCTACCGATCTGCTATATTCCTTCACTAATCGCACTTGAGATAAGAACGGAACCGCGCTAAGATGAAGCAGTTCCTGCGGGTCGGACTTTTTTTTTGTCAGACAAATTAATGTGTTATGTTTATATTATAATATAAATATTATGTTTATAAGAAGAGCAAATCACTTTAATTGCGGTGTAAAATATTGTTGCTAGCTAAATCTAAGTATTATATAAGCTCATAAGGAAAAAATGGTGCTAATGACTCAGATTTCGATACACCATAAAAGAAAAAAAAATTAAGAACAATATACAAAGATTCCAAAGTATTTCATGTCTGTTAATAAAATATTTTTTTCTAATCCCAATAACGCAACACTTATACACAAATAAACTTTTTTTAGGTATCTATTTAATACGTATAAAATAAGATTATAATGAGCAATCCGCTGTGGCATACACCAAGTACTACCACCGTGAGGAGTGCAACTAGTATAAACCGGCACGTCAGTACCACTGTGGTATGTAAAGAGCGGCTGTTCTGATACTGGCAAAAATTAGAAATCCTACATTCCTACAGTTGTTTGGAGGGTTATCTTTATGACCCTAGAAAGGAACTTACAGATGACGAGGGTCCACTGGGCGATACCTGTACTGGGAATGCACTCCACCCTATGCCTCCTTGCTCCTCACCTTTGAATTCATATGATTTCGTTCAATGAATTTAAAAAAAAAAAATAATAAATAGATAAAAACTTCTGAAAATAGGGAATACCAAAAACAATTCTAAAGAACGAAATCAGTACAGTAATCTAGATATTCATAGGGCATCTTCGAATTCCAAAATACCGTTGAAACAAAATATTGTTTCTATTTACACGTATCCTGTTTTATTGACTAATACATTTGACTACTATAAGCAATCACAAAAATAACGAGCAATGAAAAAAAAACTGTAGGAAACACACAAAAAGATTCGTTCAAATGAACGAAATTACCTATGTTTTAAGCACTTATTTCTCCAAATATGACCATCCCATCGCAAATGTCTTCAAAACATTTTTTGTAGAAAATTTAGTAATCTTTCGAATGGTAATCTTTTGCTTGCCAAGATTCCAAACCGTTTTCGTGATATTAATGAAAATATACGCAGCTCCCAAAACTTTTCATGTCTAAAAATGAAATATTTTATTTTAATCCTTCCTTTACTCTAAACGTAACCAAATTTTCAACATATTAGTTTGATAAAATTCAAACATGCAGAAAATGTTTCAACTGAAGCCCATGATTCTAAGTACCAAAATCAAAGAAAAAAAAAACAGTTCGAATAAGCGAAATCAATTACTTTAATGTTTTAAGCACTTATTTCTCCGATTGACATCGCCTAATCAAAACTTTCATTAGAACCTTTTTTGTAGAGCATTTAGTAAGCATTCTAATGGTAATCTTTTGTTTACCAAGATTCTCAACCTTTTTCGAGATATTAAGGAAAGAATACAAAGTTACCAAAACTTTTCATGTCTGTTCAAAAAATATTTTATTCTAACCCTTCCTTAACTCCAAACGTAACATAACTTTCAACATATTAGTTTTAATGAAAGTAGAACATGCAGATAATGAAAATGGTTTCATTCGTTTTCCTAGCCCAAGAAGCCTATAAAAAGAGTACTTACAAGCTTATGAACTCAAAAACGTAAGCGTTACGATTTTTTCTGCGCGAATTTCGCCCCAAACGCCATTTTCCAGTGGGCGGATTTTGCTGGTTAACGAACTTGACCTTTCAAATTGGACGACTGATTTTTGTACCAAATTTCATCAAAATCGGACCATCAGGGAAGCCAGAAATGAGCGAACAGACAAATATATATATATATATATATATATATATATATATATATATATATATATAAATATATACATATATATATATATATATATATATATATATATACAAATTTGAACCACCGTTATTTTTGGTCTCTAGGGGTTCTGAAACGCGAAATTTTCTTGTCGGCACTTCCGGATTGTTTCATTGTATCAACCTTATAAGCGGGGTTCCTCCCTATGGGGGAGGGAGGAACCGCGCTAAAAATTACTATATACAAAACTATAATCAGACCTATCTGGACTTACGGACTTGAATTATGGGGAACAGCAAAACACTCAAACATACAACGAATATAAGCATTCCAATCCAAAGTCCTTCGAAGAATAGTTAATGCTCCCTTTTATGTCTCCAACGAATAAAGATATTCCTTTTCAAACGTTAAGGATAAATTGCAAGAATTACATCCATAAAAGATTCTATGAATATTTGCTATGCATTATTCTGTAATCTACTTCCTTGTTATGGAAATTTATTCAGAGGTTGAATCAGTAAGTAATTGTACTATTATTCGAGAAAAAAAATTCAGACCTTGAAATAGCCTCAAACGTTTTCGAAGTTATTAGTATATTTATAAGCTTCCTTAATTATTTTTTTTTTTTCTTTTTTTATAAAGAATAGTTTTTGAGAATTCCAGTACCTATTTATATTGATAATATTACCCCCAAAAGGACCAACGTTGAAAGAAAAGGCCAAGTTCCCAAGCCCCCCCCCCCTAAAAACCGTTTTCCTATGGAAGTTATGATATCAATCTCACTTATTTGTGCATTTGCCAGTTTTACCTTGCATACAGTTCATATAACCCCGATCGTTTTAAGGCATCAGAGGGTTTATAATAACCATAAATCGTTACCCTAAATGCCTGAGTACTTAAATGCCAGACATTTCATATTGAATTCGATCGTTATAGTGGCCATCATTCTTGACATGGTATTAAGGGCCTAAAACTTGGCCGAATACTATATCATAACTTAAAGACAAGAGCTGAACCACACAGACGACTGAAAAGACAAGAGCTGAACCACACACACGACTGAAAAGATAAGAGCTGAAGCACACACACGACTGAAAAGACAAGAGCTGAACCACACACACGACTGAAAAGACAAGAGCTGAACCACACACACGAATAAAAAGACAAGAGCCGAACCACACACACGACTGAAAAGACAAGAGCTGAACCACACACACGACTGAAAAGACAAGAGCTGAACCACACACACGACTGAAAAGACAAGAGCTGAACCACACACATGACTGAAAAGACTAGAGCTGAACCACACACACGACTGAAAAGACAAGAGCTAAACAGGAGATATGGACTCTTACGACGACTACTTGGGCCTACTTCGAAGCCTACTACACACAAGAAACTTACTATATACAAAACTATAATCAGACCTATCTGGACTTACAGACTTGAATTATGGGGAACAGCAAAACACTCAAACATACAACGAATACAAACATTCCAATCCAAAGTCCTTCGTAGGATAGTTAATGCTCCCTTTTATGTCTCCAACAAAACCCTACACAACGACCTAAATATCCCCTTCGTAAAAGACCTCGCAACATCCAGATTCCCAACGTTTCATTCCAAATTGTCATCCCACCCAAATCCTAGAGGTCAATCCCTATCCACTCAGACTCATCCTAAAGACCTCCCCAGGAGGCTTAAGAGAGTTTGGCCCCGTGACCAGCTACCCTAACAGCAGTTAAAACAGTGAAAATATGAATGTTAGTATATATTAGGAAGTGCCAATAATGATTGGCTCCTTCCATATACTATTCACTGAATGTACACAAAACGTTCACAATTAATTATTGAACTATATAAATTGTACAGATTTTAAGTAAAAATTTATTGAAAAAAAATATAGTATCTATATAGTTTTTTCCCACCGATCATTAAAACGTTTGTCCGCTTCGCTAATATCCTGTTGAAACTATCAAAGCGGATAAGAATCAAGAAGATGAAACCATGTGCACCGGTCTGTGACTGCCTCAGAGATTACTATCACAGTCTTGTATTTACATTTACATGGTCACATGATAACGTCGATACAAATGCAAAGTAACGAATGTGAAAAAATGCAGCAAATTCTTGAATCTGATTTCACTCTACGAAAGGGAATGTATTCCACTATCAAAAGGTCAAATCTGCCAAATATTTGACTGTCCAAAAAAAAGTTATGAATAAATGCTTTTCCACACTGAAAAGTGATTTTCATATTCGTTAGTTTGCTTTTGTATCGACGATAACATCACTCACTAACTAATACCCGATATCTGCAACTCAAAAGCCACTTTAAACAGTTTTAGCTCAGCATTGGGAGAAAACCCGCTTTTGACGGCCAACCGATGATGAAATCCGGAGATGCTGACCAGAAAATTTCATTATTTACAACTCATAGATAAAGAAGATAACGAAAATAACGGTGGCTCAGATTTGTTTCTATGTATGTGTGTGTGTGCATATATATATATATATATATATATATATATATATATATATATATACACATATATACATGGAAAGGAGCTCTGGTCTAGTGAGTGAAGTTATAAAGTTATATGGTAGTAGACTTCATTCGGTATATATATATATATATATATATAATTTAGCTATAATTATTGGGTAGGGGTAACATTCAATGGAGATTGATAATGTTTTAATGCATTTTGAGGAACATTTCATAGATCGTATTGATAGCTTTAATATAATGGAAAAATGGTTTGTTCAAAAAAAAAAAAAAAAAAAAAAAAAAAAAAAATGATATCTTGTTGTAGAAGTGCCCCTGAAGAGGTGCGAAGAAAAGACGCACGAAACATGTCGGGCCTAATAAATAAAGTGATATAATAAAGGAAGACTGCTTTAATGACCCCATGCCTCCAAAGATAAAAAAGAATGTGGATATTATGGGTCGTATACAAGAATAAATAATATATATATATATATATATATATATATATATATATATATATATATATATATATATATATATATAGTGTTAGTCCCTAATTATTGTATTGTATTTATTTAGTTTCATTGATAAGCTTTATTACTATTGTATATATTTAAGAGGATTTTTTAATTGTCTTTAAGGTTAAAATTAAAGTATAAATTAAAACTAATTTCGGTCTCACAGCAACTAGGTTTCTGATGGTTGCAATCCTCATTAACGAGAGTGAAGGAGACGCCCGATTATTTCATTTACATATACGTATTTAAAACTGTATAAATGCATTACCTTTTAATATATAAAATAAAATAAGAATAATATATATATATATATATATATATATATATATATATATATATATATATATATATATTATGCTGCTTGAAATAATAAATATTCAATCCACGATTTAATGCAGACCAAATTTCATAGCTTACTTAAAGAGTTAAAAGTATATTCTAGTTGATGAGTAATTTGGAAATGATTAAGTAAAATAAATACTTAGTACCGTATCGCCTTTCCATGAGAGAAGATTGCTATCCTAAGCTAACTAGAGCATAGATTGAACCAGAAGCCCCTAGGGGAAAGCAACTCGACCAGAAAGGGCCATTGAAAGGTTATGTCTAGGCTTAGTACCGTATCGCCTTTCCATGAGAGAAGATTGCTATCCTAAGCTAACTAGAGCATAGATTGAACCAGAAGCCCCTAGGGGAAAGCAACTCGACCAGAAAGGGCCATTGAAAGGTTATGTCTAGGCTTAGTACCGTATCGCCTTTCCATGAGAGAAGATTGCTATCCTAAGCTAACTAGAGCATAGATTGAACCAGAAGCCCCTAGGGGAAAGCAACTCGACCAGAAAGGGCCATTGAAAGGTTATGTCTAGGCTTAGTACCATATCGCCTTTCCATGAGAGAAGATTGCTATCCTAAGCTAACTAGAGCATAGATTGAACCAGAAGCCCCTAGGGGAAAAGCAACTCGACCAGAAAGGGCCATTGAAAGGTTATGTCTAGGCTTAGTACCATATCGCCTTTCCATGAGAGAAGATTGCTATCCTAAGCTAACTAGAGCATAGATTGAACCAGAAGCCCCTAGGGGAAAGCAACTCGACCAGAAAGGGCCATTGAAAGGTTATGTCTAGGCTTAGTACCATATCGCCTTTCCATGAGAGGAGATTGCTATCCTAAGCTAACTAGAGCATAGATTAAACCAGAAGCCCCTAGGGGAAAAGCAACTCGACCAGAAAGGGCCATTGAAAGGTTATGTCTAGGCTTAGTACCATATCGCCTTTCCATGAGAGGAGATTGCTATCCTAAGCTAACTAGAGCATAGATTAAACCAGAAGCCCCTAGGGGAAAAGCAACTCGACCAGAAAGGGCCATTGAAAGGTTATGTCTAGGCTTAGTACCATATCGCCTTTCCATGAGAGAAGATTGCTATCCTAAGCTAACTAGAGCATAGATTAAACCAGAAGCCCCTAGGGGAAAAGCAACTCGACCAGAAAGGGCCATTGAAAGGTTATGTCTAGGTAACATCAGTACATAAATACCTTGTAATGGTTTTCGTCGAATGTATTATCATGATAATTGTTCTCCTATGAGGAGCTCTTTCGAATAAGGACCAGATGATTATTTAGGCCATCGCCACGGCGCTAATGGCCTAGATGTCGATGCGCCGTAGAAAAAAAAAATAAAAAAAATAATAATAATAATGTATTAAGGTTCTAAATGCACTCTTGAAAGCAAGGACCGAAATAGAAATTAAATTCCAAAAAATTATTTCTTAATTTATATTTCTTAAATTAATGAATAACTGTTATGAGATATTTTTTATATAAAAATTGTTTAAATAATTGTTGACGAGTTCAGCAAAGAATCTTTGTCTTGTGATTCAGATCTTGACTATTGAGTATTGATGTTCATTATGTAATCCCTATGTTACAAAATATCACGAAGTGGTCTTTTCTCGTTATTTTTCTTAATTATTTTTTTGAAATTAAGGAAATAACTTAAAAAATCAAAATTAATATATTTTTCTTTCTAATAAGATATATTCTATGGAAATAGGGCCAAATTTCACGCTTAATAATTTGCTAATTATGGATCATCCATTGAAGCTGCAATATTCGGATTTAAAACAATATTTGACCCTATAATTCCAGAAATCGCCATTGAAAAATTGCTTCAACCAGTATTATACAAAATTGAAAAACTTTTAAAACCTTTATCTTAAAACCCGTTTTATGTAAATTGTCCGTCATTGAAAAGAGCTCCTCTAATGTATAATTGCCACAGATAAGAAACAAACGGAATATTAAAAACCGTTATTACTTATGGGATGACCTGATACCTTATAACATTTGTCTTCTATAATATTATTAAGATAAAAGATGATTTGGTTGAGATGTATAAATGGCTGAGATAAGAAGGAAGGTTGAAAGAGCTAACCATTACTGATCCTGGTGGGAAGTGGGTTGGCCCAACTCCATCTCTGACACTTTTACTATCGCCAGGCGTTCCACAAGCTTTCCCTCTCGGCTCTATTCTACTTTCCATTCTCGACCGGTTCCCACTTTTCGGCGATAGTATTCCACCTTCATTCATTTCCTAGCTCACATTCACTTCAATGCCAAACAAATAGTACTAATCGTCAAAAATTATGACTTGTATAATGATGTTCTAAGCTACAAACGCGTCATTCATTAAATATCTTCCCTAATAAAACAAAGTGTGTTAAGAAAATGTCTTCGTTCTTGGACAAACTGATCCTAAGACAAGACGCCGTGCCGGACCAAATAAAATCCATAGAATAATTGATTCATGGACCGACAGCCTCTTTGGGCAATGTGGTGTCTATGGACAAACTGATCCCAAGACAAGACGCCGTTCCAGACCAGATAGAATCCATAGAATAATTGACTCATGGACCGACAGCCTCTTTGGGCAATGTGGTGTCTATGGACCAACTGATCCCAAGACAAGACGCCGTTCCAGACCAGATAGAATCCATAGAATAATGGATTCATGGACCGACAGCCTCTTTGGGCAATGTGGTGTCTATGGACAAACTGATCGTAAGACAAGACGCCGTCCCGGACCAAATAAAATCCATAGAATAATTGATTCATGGACCGACAGCCTCTTTGGGCAATGTGGTGTCTATGGACAAGCTGATCCCAAGACAAGACGCCGTTCCAGACCAGATAGAATCCATAGAATAATTGATTCATGGACCGACAGCCTCTTTGGGCAATGTGGTGTCTATGGACAAACTGATCCCAAGACAAGACGCCGTTCCAGACCAGATAGAATCCATAGAATAATGGATTCATGGACCGACAGCCTCTTTGGGCAATGTGGTGTCTATGGACAAACTGATCCCAAGACAAGACGCCGTTCCAGACCAGATAGAATCCATAGAATAATTGATTCATGGACCAACAGCCTCTTTGGGCAATGTGGTGTCTATGGACAAACTGATCCCAAGACAAGACGGCGTGCTGGACCAAATAGAATCCATAGAATAATTGATTCATGGACCGACAGCCTCTTTGAGCAATGTGGTGTCCATGGACAAACTGATAGTAAAACAAGACGCCGTGCCGGACCAGATAGAATCCATAGAATAATGGATTCATGGACCGACAGCCCCTTTGGGCAATGTGGTGTCTATGGACAAACTGATCCCAAGACAAGACGCCGTTCCAGACCAGATAGAATCAATAGAATATTTGATTCGTGGACCGACAGCCTCTTTGAGCAATGTGGTGTCCATGGACAAACTGAGAGTAAAACAAGACGCCGTGCCGGACCAGATAGAATCCATAGAATAATTGATTCATGGACCGACAGCCTCTTTGGGCAATGTGGTGTCCATGGACAAACTGATCCTAAGACAAGACGCCTTGCCGGACCAGATAGAATCCATAGAATAATGGATTCATGGACCGACAGCCTCTTTGGGCAATGTGGTGTCCATGGACAAACTGATAGTAAAACAAGACGCCGTGCCGGACCAGATAGAATCCATAGAATAATGGATTCATGGACCGACAGCCTCTTTGGGCAATGTGGTATCCATGGACAAACTGCTCCTAAGACAAGACGCCTTGCCGGACCAGATAGAATCCATAGAATAATGGATTCATGGACCGACAGCCTCTTTGGGCAATGTGGTATCCATGGACAAACTGACCCTAAGACAAGACGCCGTGCCGGACCAGATAGAATCCATAGAATAATGGATTCATGTACCGACAGCCTCTTTGGGCAATGTGGTATCCATGGACAAACTGATCCTAAGACAAGACGCCTTGCCGGACCAGATAGAATCCATAGAATAATGGATTCATGGACCGACAGCCTCTTTGGGCAATGTGGTATCCATGGACAAACTGATCCTAAGACAAGACGCCGTCCCGGACCAGACAGAATCCATAGAATAATGGATTCATGGACCGACAGCCTCTTTGGGCAATGTGGTGTCCATGGACAAACTGACCCGAAGACAAGACGGCGTGCCGGACCAAATAGAATCCATAGAATAATTGATTCATGGACCGACAGCTTCTTTGAGCGATGTGGTGTCTATGGACAAACTGATCGTAAGACAAGACGCCGTCCCGGACCAAATAAAATCCATAGAATAATTGATTCATGGACCGACAGCTTCTTTGAGCAATGTGGTGTCTATGGACAAACTGATCGTAAGACAAGACGCCGTCCCGGACCAAATAAAATCCATAGAATAATTGATTCATGGACCGACAGCTTCTTTGAGCAATGTGGTGTCTATGGACAAACTGATCGTAAGACAAGACGCCGTCCCGGACCAAATAAAATCCATAGAATAATTGATTCATGGACCGACAGCTTCTTTGAGCAATGTGGTGTCTATGGACAAACTGATCGTAAGACAAGACGCCGTCCCGGACCAAATAAAATCCATAGAATAATTGATTCATGGACCGACAGCCTCTTTGGGCAATGTGGTGTCTATGGACAAACTGATCCTAAGACAAGATGCCGTCCCGGACCAAATAAAATCCATAGAATAATTGATTCATGGACCGACAGCCTCTTTGGGCAATGTGGTATCCATGGACAAACTGACCCTAAGACAAGATGCCGTCCCGGACCAAATAAAATCCATAGAATAATTGATTCATGGACCGACAGCCTCTTTGGGCAATGTGGTATCCATGGACAAACTGACCCTAAGACAAGATGCCGTCCCGGACCAAATAAAATCCATAGAATAATTGATTCATGGACCGACAGCCTCTTTGGGCAATGTGGTGTCCATGGACAAACTGACCCTAAGACAAGATGCCGTCCCGGACCAAATAAAATCCATAGAATAATTGATTCATGGACCGACAGCCTCTTTGGGCAATGTGGTGTCCATGGACAAACTGACCCTAAGACAAGATGCCGTCCCGGACCAAATAAAATCCATAGAATAATTGATTCATGGACCGACAGCCTCTTTGGGCAATGTGGTGTCCATGGACAAACTGACCCAAGACAAGACGACGTGCCGGACCAGATAGAATCCATAGAATAATTGGGACATTTATTCCCACAGCTTCAATTTATTATTACAATTTCATTTTCGATTTGACCCAAAAAATAGTCGAGTCTTTATTATATTTGGAAAGAAAATACTTAAAACAATAATAATAATATGAACTTCGGCAGATTCCGAAGGTCGAGTACATTAACCAGTCGAAGCTGCCGACCGCAACACTATTTGTTTGGCAACGTACGCGAAAAAAATATTAGATTTTGCCTTTATAGGGTACCAGGCAAAATTTTACAAGGACTTAGTGCCGCCATGATGAAACAAAACTATTTTAAAGGTCATTTCAATAACCGTTTCCGAAAAATCTAGAATAAAGTAAACATTTCTTAAGATTTTCGAATAGATTCTTATTTATCTCGAAATCGGACGAGATTCTTAAGAGAAAGGCATCTATTCGAAATTTAAACATTTTTTTCTGGAGCGGTTCGTCGCAATTTTTCATAGAGTGATCTCGGTCAGAGAAATAACTGATTAAATCTCGAAATTGTTGATTTTTTTTTTTTCGAGGACATTTTTGCACCTGTAATTGGTTATTTCCAAATGATACTAATGATAACACTGTAAACGCAGTAAAGTGACGCAATCATGGCGAATGAGACATTATTTTTAATTGCGTTTAACATTAAAATATGTCAGTAATACGAGGTATGTAATTGAAAAATAAACTTGTAATAGTTTTCTTATGAATGAGTGGAAGTCGTGAAGGGCTAGAGAGTAATTTTCGGTTGGTGTTTGGTACTGTCAGTTTACTGTACATTGTTATGTCTAAAATCTCGCATTTCTTCCTCCTCCATGTTTAAATTTTTCATGAAGGGGCGTGGCTAGAGAAGAGCTATAGTCCGACCGCCAAAAATAGAACAAGAAGGGGCTTGGTCAGAGTGGAGGTAGGCCTTCCTCCTCATGGGCTAAAGGGACTGCGCACTACCTTGTTTTGTTGTTTTTTTTTGGAGGCGGTTTATAGGCCCTCCCACGCATGGGCTGGGTCCAGCGCGTGCGCACTACCTGGTTCTTTTGTTTGCGGGCGATCTATAGCGCTACTCTCCGCTCGAGTATGTTTTGTCGCGTGTAACCAAATGCATTATTTTTAACCCTCTCAGCTACGCTCTCCGCTACATTCAAGCCTCGCCACTCTACCGTGTCTTCGCCCTTACTTGTCGCTTGTGACTTGGCACTAAAAAAGAAACGTTTACAGCAAGTGTTTAGATGACAAGCACTATTGACAATTAAAAAGCTCGTGTAATCTAGGCACTAGTCGTACCACTTCATTTTTTTTTTTTCATACTTTACTTAAAGAGAAAACCTAGCAGCCCTCTCATTTTCCATATCCCATCCACTTTCCTTAAGAAGCTTTCCTCGATCGAAACTCATTCCTTTAATGAGGTCAGACCGAAATAACTCAAGGAAAAAAGACAAATTGAAATAATGAGCACCAGTTACCAGAAGATATGAAGTACTTTTCTATCGGCTGATAACAGGCGGGAAAATTGATAAATAGTCCTCATGCTAAGGAAGATCCATCCTGCCATTTTCACTTCCTTGTCAATATGCTTTCACTGTGTCTAGTACCCCACTAGCAATTGCAGGCGTAGAACAAGGCACTATTTCAGAAATCATTCTTTCATCTTGATGTAACCATCACAAAAATTATATGTGTGTATATATATATATATATATATATATATATATATATATATATATATATATATATATTCCTCCACAGGGAGGAACCCCGCTTATAAGGTTGATCTCATGACGCAATCCGGAAGTGCCGACTAAAAAATTTTGCGTTTCAGAACCCCTAGAGACCGAAAATGACAGTGGGTCAAATTTTTATGTATATATATATATATATATATATATATATATATATATGTATATATATATATATATTTGTCTGTTCGCGGCATAGGTCAGCGAGTAATGGTCCGATTTTGATGAAATCTGGTACAGAACTCTTTCGTCTAATTTGAAAGGTCAAGTTCGTTAACCAGCAGAATCCGTCCACCGGAGCATGGTTTTTGGAGGAAATTCGCGCGAGAAAAAAATTTACGCTTACATCATACGCTTGCAAGTACTCGTTTTATAGGCTTCTTGGACTAGTAAAACGAATGAAACCATTTTGAAGGCGATAGCTTTAACTGTTTTTGAGAAAATTGGAAAAATAATTGTTGAATAACGTTTATTGTTTGGGTACTTTGAATCCTAGGATTCAGTTGAAACATTTTCTGCATTTTTGAATTTCATCAAAACTATTATGTTGAAATTTTGGTTACGTTTGGAGTTAAGGTAGGGTTAGAATAAAATATGTTATGAACAGACATGAAAAGTTTTGGGAACTCCGTATACGTTCATTAATATCTCGAACACTGTTGGGAAATATTGATAGCTGGATAGAAACTATTTGAAAGCTTTCTAAATTCTCTACAAAAAAAAGATTCTGAAACAATTTTTGATTAGGTGATGTCAATCGAAGTAATAAGTGCTTAAAACTTCAAATACGTCTGTTTAGTTCTTATGAACGGGTTTTTGTCGTTCTTTTTGTAATCGTCTCTTTCCCTTAGTTTTTTATTGCTTTTTATTTTTGTAATTTATTATGTTAGGAAAATGTATTTTTGTGTAAAACAGGAAAGGTAAAATGAGACCAATTTTCTGTTGCTAGAAATAATGAAAAGTTTTGGGAACTTCGTATACTTTCATAAATATCTCGAAAACGGTTGAAAATTAGGGAAGCGGAAGGTTACCATTCGAAAGCTTACTAAATGGTTTACAAAAAAGGTTCTGAAGAAAGTTTTGAATAAGCGATGTCAATCGGAGAAATAAGTGCTTAAACATTGAAGTAATTGATTTCGTTTATTCCAACGGTTCTTTTTGTGTGTTTTATTTCCTTGTTTTTTTTTTAATTGCCAATAGTTGGATAATGTATTTGAAAATAAAACAGATTAAGTAAAATAAGAAAAACAATTCATTGCTGGAAATATAGCTTGCCAAGAGAAAGAGATTCGATGACGTCTTTGACCTGTTCTCGTTTGTGTCTATGCTTTTTGCGTGTTGCACGATTCTTATTTGCAATAGCTGTGCCGATTCCCCATTGTAACATGCGTTGCAATCGTTACATCGAATTTTGTATATATTGTCCTTTGTACTTGTTGGTTTAATTTTGTCTTTAATGTTGCTAAAACTGTTTTCATTTTTTTTACCAAATTTCCTTATTTAACCTATGTCTTTACATATTAGTTTAAGTCTATTGGCTATTGAAGGATGGCAATGAAAAGTAAAATACGTTTCGATCCATGCGTCGCTGTTGGTGGTTCGTCGTCTCGCATTGAGCATTCTAGGTTAGTTAAAATAGAACAGCGTATGTCTCAATCTGAAGCAGATAGGGCGAGGCTTGCTCGAAGCGAGTAGTCGCGCATTGTCGATACTAGGCTTTATGTAAACCGATGTTGACACGGAAGAAAAGTCGATGGTGGGTTAGATCCTGGATATTAAGATGATCCATAATCTTATGTGAACATTTTACGAATGTCAGGTCTAAATTAAAAGAATTATTGGAGTTAGTGACACCGCTTCTTCAGAAAAACAGACATCACATTCTAGGTTGGAGGTGACTCCAAGTAAAACAAAGCTAGAACTTACTTTATGTTATCTAGGAACTGGAGATGGTTTCAATTCTCTTGCCTACCTATTTAGAGTTCCTCATAACTCAATTTCATTGTTTGCGACTGCCAGCGGAGGGTAGGCAGCGCTAAAAAGTTACATATGCATCCCGAAGACTTTTTATTTATCTCATGATTGGGTCCAAAGCTGATTTAGTCTTCGTTCTTCAAGCCTTTTCAATAGCTCATTATAAGCTGCATTTCTATTAATGTAGTCTGCAGAAGAACCGTCCCACAAGTAAGGACAATTTGGAAATAAATCCAAAAATGTTACAATGTCTTTTCCCGGCCACTTTTTGATGTCAACCAACTTTTCTTCCCGAAAGTAAGTAGAAAATACAGTAAATAAATAACACTGAAAAAAAAAACAACTAGACAAGTCTTAATTCACCAGCCACCTCTCAGTTATTAGGGGTTCTCAATGGCTGGCTGTACCAGCGAGAAGATGACGTCACCGACAGTGGTTTGCAGGCAGCAGTAAAAAGTTAAACATGTTCAACTTCTGATTTTGGCTGGTAATCGCCAGCCCGCTGGCATTCACGAGCCGCTGGTTCTGGGTCAGTCTAGGCTGCTTGCTGGCAATATCACCAGCGGCTCGTTAGTAGCGGCTGCTAACTAGTCTAGTGTGACAGCTGCTCAACCCTCTTTCCCGTTCCCCCTTTCTTCTAGTTTTTTTTTTTCGTTTTTAACGGCGCATCAACTATTTGGCTATTAGCACCGGGCTATCTACAGGTTGCAACCCTTTTATAATGCCAACAGCACGTGATCGGTCACCCATTCAGGTACTGACCACGCCCGACGTTGCTTAACTTCGGTGACTTTCTTCTAGTTCTCAAACATTTCAGAGGTTGATGATCTATGTTAAAATTGGAATACCTTAATTTATGGACTTGAAGCCGAATCAACAAGTTATTCATTGAAATGACGGGTCATTCACTCGTCCGACAGACTTTCACTCCAACACTGCAGGCGTAGCAACAGCTTTCTTCATCAGCAGGCTTGCAGATATGAATATTCTTCGAGCCTACATTACGTCATAGCAGGTGTACGTTGAGAAGAAACCTTCTGAAATGAATTATTCATAGTTCTTTTAAATATTTAAATAGATAAATAAGAAGGAAGTTAAGCAGAAAGAAGATTTCCTCATTATTTTTTTTTACTATTCATGACCTCGTAAGAAAAAACGCCGTTACAATGCTAATAGCTACAAAGATGTTAACTTATTGTAACCAGAGCATGCCAGTGGTCTATGTTACATAGGCACATCTCAAAGGAAAGTTCGGTTTAGATAGACAGACATGAACTAGAGTAACCAGAGTGTACTTGTAACGTATCGGCTTACATAGGCAGACTTGAACTAGCGAGTACTTGTTATGTATCGGCTTACATAGGCAGACATGAACTAGAGTGTACTTGTAACGTATCGGCTTACATAGGCAGACATGAACTAGCGTGTACTTGTAACGTATCGGCTTACATGGCAGACATGAACTAGCGTGTACTTTTAACGTATCGGCTTACATAGGCAGACATGAACTAGCGTGTACTTGTAACGTATCGGCTTACATAGGCAGACATGAATTAGAGTATACTTGTAACGTATCGGCTTACATAGGCAGACATGAACTAGCGAGTACTTGTTACGTATCGGCTTACATACGCAGACATGAACTAGCGAGTACTTGTTACGAATCGGTTAACATAGGTAGATATAAACTAGCGAGTACTTGTAACGTATCGGCTTACATAGGCAGACATGAACTAGCGAGTACTTGTTACGTATCGGCTTACATAGGCAGACATGAAATAGAGTGTACTTGTAACATATCGGTTTACATAGACAGATATAAACTAGCGAGTACTTGTTACGTATCGGTTTACGTAGACAGATATAAACTATCGAGTTCTTGTTACGTATCGGTTTACATAGGCAGATATAAACTAGCGAGTACTTGTAACGTATCGGTTTACATAGACAGATATAAACTAGCGAGTTCATAAAAAAATTACAGATTTAGTACGAGTTAGGAGCTGTTTATTAGGAAGGCACTAAAAGCAGTTTATTAGAAGGGTACTAACAGCTGTTTATTAGGAAGGCACTAAAAGCAGTTTATTAGAAGGATACTAACAGCTGTTTATTAGGAAGGCACTAAAAGCAGTTTATTAGAAGGGTACTAACAGCTGTTTATTAGGAGATGTTTATTGGGAGGGCTCTAACAACTGTTCAGCATAGGCTTGTCGTGGTCACACTATTTTATAAATAAATATTTTAATATCTATGTATATAAAAATCACGTGTCTGTTTTTCTGTTTGTTTGTTCCTTATACAAATCCACATCGTTTGACTGATATTGACCAAACTTCGCACATAGATACGTCTTGATCCGGGAAATCTCCTAGGCTAGGTCAAAATAGTCAAATTTCGAAATTTGGTCAAAAGGTCAAAAGTTTTGTTCAAGAAAAATTGGCTACACTGAACCGTTCATATTCTGACAGCCATTTTGAATATTGTCTCAAATTTATTTGTTGATGTTCTTGATAATTAGAATAACTCATTGATGACTTTACATCATTACATAATCATATATATATATATATATATATAAAATCTTTTAGGCTTCACAGTTCGGAAGTAACGAGTTCCAAATTGTCAATTAAAGAAGAATGAATTATTCAGAAATAGTAATTTTCTTTCCAGTGTTGCCTAGGTGGAGATTAGCAAGCTAAAAAAACTTTCTTCTTTTTTTGCGAAAAGTTTTTCTTTTGCGAACAAAACTTTTCAGTTTTAACCTTTGTATGTTTATTTAAATTATAGCCGTATATTCTCAAGATTTGGACAAGTAATATCATATAAGATCAATTTTATTAATTTCTGATGAAAATGTAGAGCAACACTGAGCTCCTAGAAGCCATTAACCATTATCCTTTTTTTAAGTTTGGTTTGTTTATCTAATTTCCAAAACTTTTTAGTTTTAGTAAAATATTTGTGTTTACCTAAATTATAGCCTTCTTAGAATTTTGACTAATATATATTAATAAGTAATTTAAAATATTAAGTTTTTGGTCAGTTGAAAAATGTTGTGATTATCTAAATTATAACCCTATATTCTCAGATTTTGGATTAATATCATATATTAGTAAGTAATTTGAAATATGAAGTATTTGATCTGTTGATTTGGAGTTTCCCGTTTGTTTTCCATAGTTAATTTTTTTGTATTTGTGAATTTCATTTTATCTCATGCATTTGCTTAACATAAACTATGTCTTCAACATTAACCCATTAACCTGCACAGAACTTTAATAATTTAAATACTTTTAGTTCTTTAACGTACCTCCTAAAATCATCTATGTGTGACATGATATTTAAACATTTGGGTCATTCCATGTCAAATCAACCCAAAAAAATAGGATTTGACACCCATGATCTCAGATTTTAATGAAACTTGGCATGTTCATTCCTTTCATGGATATAAGTAAGAATATAAAATAGTTTTTCTCAATCTCAAATAGTTTAATTTCATGCTCTGCTAAAGTATTTCAAATTTTGCAGTTATCATCGATTGGACAAAGGAAGTGCACATAGTTCTAGAATATAAATCATAAATATGGAAGCCAGAAAAAAAATAATATAAGCATAAAGTAATTACAAATGTTCTGAAAAATCCTGAAGTGGTAAAATGCATTTTGTAAAAATTAAATATGGCGTTCCACACTAAGTGGAATATCATCAAACGATAAAAAGAAAATCACTAAAATATTTTTTTATTATTATTCTAAAAGGTATACACTATCACATGAAAAAATAAAATGTATAATTTTTTCATTCTTTAATTTTTTTTTCCGTTAAATACAAAAAATTGTTCAATTAAAATTTTAGCTAACAATATATTACTTTTTATAGTACAGCGATTTAATTTTAAAAACTATAAAAAATAACCCAAAGCTATTCAGAATGAAAACTACCTACATGTACAAAACATTCATTACTTCAGTGAAGGGTTTGCTGGGCAATATAAAATGAAATACAACTTAATTTTTATCACATGTAACTGCACACCAGTAACTAACATTAAAATTTGAAACATTAAGTTTTTGATCTGTTAACTTGCTGGCTTCAGTTTGTTTTCCATAGTTGAATTTTTGATTTGCGAATTGCATTTTATCACATGCATTTGCTTAATAAAAACTATGTCTTTAACAGTAACCCATGGACTGTCCGAACTTATAGCAGGCTCAATATCTACTTGGCTCATACGGAGAATTGTAGTGTTTGTCATTAAACTAGATGCAACATTAGCAAACTCTACTGAGTTTTTTACATTTTTAGTTTCAGATTTGCTCATAACTTCCATTAGAGACCAAGGATTTTACTCTTTCTCCCACCCTATCTACTACACGTTTGTCATGAGCTGTAGTAAAATATTTCCGCTAAAACTTTTTGTGAAATTTTTCTGAATGTATGTAAAGCAATCTTGACATATATATATATATTTTTAAACTGAGACCATGGATTATCACTGTAAATAATTTCATTTTGACAAATCATTATTTTTTATTATTATATCATATAATCTTATCAAAAGTGCGTATACAGAATTCATACCTTTATGTTTAGTATCGGAACAAATGAGAAAAGTAGTGCATTTGTTTTTGAAAAATAATGCTGCTGTAAATAATTGAACAGTTTCTCATGACCACAATCCTGATTGAATATGGTTTTAACAATCGCAAGAATAAGCCATTGCAAGAACGGACGTTTTCTTTTCATTAATCACTTATTTTATTTTATTTGATTCATTTATATTCATTCTTTTTTTTTGTATTTCTTTCAATTAATTTATAATTTTGATATTATAATTTGTTTCTTTTACAATATTATTGTTACTATTTTTATTTGTATTATTATTATAGTTGTTATCATTACGCTATCATATTTCTCTATTTTAATATTATTATTATTATACTTAAAAAAAATTATAAAAAAAAAATGTATATTACTTTGATTGTAATGCAGGCAGTGTTGGAAGATGGAACCTGCAGAACCTAAATGAACTCCCACAGTATAAGGATACTACATTGTGGAACAAAAAAAGAAAAAGCCATTCAATTTGTTCCTCATATAAATCCACAGCTTTTTCGCGATTTTGACCAAACTTGGCACACAGGTAGGGGTTGATACGGGGAGTGTCATAGGCTAGGTCAAAATCATCTGTCAGCTTTTTGTCTATCTGTTTTTTCCTTATACAAATCCACAGCGTTTCACCGATGTTGACCAAACTTGGCACACAGGTAGGTCTTGATACGGGAAGTGTCATAGGCAAGGTGAAAAAAATCTACCAGCTGTATGTTTGTTCCTTACAACTATATAATATAAAGTTGGTGTAGCATGGTACACTGGGTAACAGCTAGTATATATATATATATATATATATATATATATATATATATATATATGACTTAAAAGAAAATAAGGAGATTGTCAGCCGGAAGCTATAGAAAACGAAATTCGCCAGTGTCATAACTTTTCCTGAATCACTTTCTCCCCTGGACGTAATAAAAAATACAATACAAAAAATGAATAAAATTATAAACGTAGAAAGTGATTCATAGGAAAAATTATAAGTCATGACATGGTTGGATAGAAAGGGAATTCAGTAGCGTATAATGCGGGTTATGCAACGCCATCCAGAACTGCAGGGATGTGCAAGAAGTGATATTCTTTGGATTTAATGTAATACACCAACAACTGGTGGGCTAAATCCCAAAACATACTGTGGCATATAAAAAATACTTTATGAGCCTGGACGAATGAAAACCGAACAAGTTATTTTGACTCGGCTTCTCATAGGACACATTTTAGTATGGCGTATACTAGGTACTACGAAACAGTATGCACAAGATGTAAGGTGACACTAAGGCTACGTTCATGGTGATGATGGTTTCTTCGCAACTTCGATGAGTACTTCCTCGCGATTTACCTCGATGAGCGCTTCTTCGCGATTTACCTCGATGAGCGCTTCTTCGCGATTTACCTAGATGAGCGCTTCTTCGCGATATACCTCCATGAGCGCTTCTTCGCGATTTACATCGATGAGCGCTTCTTCGTGATTTACCTCGATGAGCGCATCTTCGCGATTTACCTCGATGAGCGCTTCCTCGCGATTTACCTCGGTGAGCGATTTTTCGCGATTTACTTCGATGTATTCCACATAGATGGAGTGTATTCATGCTGACTCATCATCGCTGTTCTTCCTTCTCCTTTTAAAAGGCCGTCTAATTTCTTGAGTTGTGCACGAGCAAATAATAAACCAGGATGTTGTTTGGCGACAACGACAGTTGCTGTTTTCTTCATTAACCCATTTGAGACGACGATTTTTTTCGAACATGGTCCCTAGGAGCGATTCATTTAAAATACATTTTTTTAAATTTATTTGCAAGGAGGGGTTTTCTCAATGAGCCGTGAGATGAGAAAATTCCTGCCGCCAGTGGGAATGGAACCCGCCATCTCCCGCTTATGAATCTAAGGCGCCAACCACTAGACCACGGGAGACCCCAAGTCGTAAGTGAAGTCACATTAATAAGATCACTGCATACAGGGCGAGTAGCTCGCTCTTCAGAACCTCTCTATTACGAGAAGCAGATTGAGCAACATGTAGGTATTGTGTTTTACTTTCTTCTACTTCTTGTACAAGTTTTATTAGTTCAAGAAGAACCATATTTCGACGACTAGTTGACTCAGAATAACTGATAATTTCACATTCCTTTCATTGCACACACAGTATGACACATAATTATTGTCTGCGTTAACTCTTTCTGGGCGGTGGCTTCTCCAGCAGCCTTTTTAGCACTTTCCTCCGAAGGAAAGTAGCTATTTTATAATATTCCTTGAAGTAAGAGGATGGTTCTTGCGGAGAGAAAAATTAAAAAAATTACCTGAAAAAGTCTAAAAACGACATTTTTCGGGTCTTTTTCACTTCCTTAACGCAAATTCATTTTAAATAAAAAAAAGTCTGACTCGCAGGAACTCCATCATCTTAGCGCGGTTCCGTTCTTATCCGAAGTGCGATTAGTAAAGGAATAGTAGCTGCTATCGGTAGGTTTTGATCTTTCGTTAAAAATATAAAATAAAATCTCAAAAAGAAGGAAGCTTAAAGCGCCACATATGGAAACTGACAGTTTTCTAAGCGGATGGGACTCTCCCGTCATCTCAACGCTCACTCTAGGAAAACTCTATTACCAATATGATTCTTATTTTCTCAGCTTTAATGAAATACTCATTCCACCGTTAAATAAACTTAAAAAACAAAAGTGAGGTAAACAGTGACAAAAACCCGTTTAAAATAACAAAACTAAAACTTTCGTATTTTTAAGCACTTACTTCTCCGACTGATATTGCCCCATCGAAATTTTCTTCAGAATCTTTTTTTGTAGAGAATTTAGTAAGCTTTTGAATGGTTATATCGTACTTCCCACTGTTTTGAAGATATTAAGGGGGGAAAATGGTGCTAATACCTACCGATAGCTGCTATATTCCTTCACTAATTGCACTCGAGATAAGAACGGAACTGCGCTAAGATGATGCAGTTCCTGCGGGTTGGACTTTTTTTCAGACAAATTAATGTATTATGATTATATTATAATATAAATATTATATTTGTAAGCAGAGCAAGTCACTTTAATTGCGGTGTAAAATATTGTCGCTAGCTAAATCTAAGTATTATATAAGCTCATAAGGAAAAAATGGTGCTAATGGCTCATTTTCGATGCACCATAAAAGAAATAAAAAAAAAAAAAAAAATATAAGGACAATATACGAAGATTCCGAACCATTTCATGTCTGTTAATAAAATATTTTATTCTAATCCCAATAACGCTACACTTATACAAAATAATTTTTTTTTAGGTATCTATTTAATACGAATAAAATAAGGTTATAATGAGCGATCCGCTGTGGCATATAACAAGTACTACCACCGTGTGGAGTGCAACTAGTATAGACCGGTACGTCAGTACCACTGTGGTATGTAAAGAGCGGCTGTTCTGATACTGGCAAAAATTAGAAATCCTACATTCCTAAAGTTGTTTGGAGGCTTATCTTTATGACTCTAGAAAGGGACTTACAGATGACGAGGGTTCACTGGGCGCCGCTACCTGGGGACAGGGTAAATGCCCCCCACCCTAAGCCTCCTAGCTCCTCACCTTCGAATTCCTATGATTTTGTTCAATGAATTTAAACAAAAAAATTAATAAATAGATAAAAACTTCTGAAAATAGGGATTACCAAAAACAATTCTAAAGAACGAAATCAACACCAGTACAGTAATCTAGATATTCATAGGGCATCTTCGAATTCCAAGATGCCGTTGAAACAAAATATTGTTTCTATTTATACGTATCCTGTTTTATTGAATAATACATTTGACTACTATAAGCAATCACAAAAATAACGAGCAGTGAAAAAAACTGTAGGAAACACACAAAAAGATTCGTTCAAATGAACGAAATTACCTATGTTTTAAGCACTTATTTCTCCAAATATGACCATCCCATCGCAAATGTCTTCAAAACATTTTTTGTAGAGAATTTAGTAACCTTTCGAAGGGTAATCTTTTGCTTGCCAAGATTTCGAACCGTTTACGTGATATTAATGAAAATATACGAAGTTGCCAAAACTTTTCATGACTTAAAATGAAATATTTTATTTTAATCCTTCCTTTACTCCAAACGTAACCAAATTTTCAACATATTAGTTTTGATAAAATTCAAACATGCAGAAAATGTTTCACCTGAATCCCATGATTCTAAGTACCAAAATCAAAGACTCAAAAAGAACAGTTCGAATAAACGAAATCAATTACTTTAAAGTTTTAAGCACTTATTTCTTCGATTGACATCGCCTAATCAAAACATTCATCAGAACCTTTTTTGTAGAGCACTTAGTACGCTTTCTAATGGTATTCTTTCGTTTACCAAGATTCTCAACCTTTTTCGAGATATTAAGGAAAGTATACAAAGTTACCAAAACGTTTTATGTCTGTTAATAAAATATTTTATTCTAACCCTTTCATAACTCCAAACGTAACCAAAAGTTTAACATGTTAGTTTTGATGAAATTCAAACATGCAAAAAATGTTTCAACTGAATCCCATGGTTCTAAGTACCCAAACCAAAAACGGTATTCAAAAACTATTTTTCCAATTTTCTCGAAAACGGTTAAAGCTATCGCCTTGAAAATGGTTTCATTCGTTTTCCTAGCCCAAGAAGCCTATAAAACGAGTACTTACAAGCTTATGAACTCAAAAACTTAAGCGTTACGACTTTTTTTGCGCGAATTTCGCCCTAAACGCCATCTTCCAGTGGGCGGATTCTGCTGGTTAACGAACTTGACCTTTCAAATTGGACGACGGATTTTTGTACCAAATTTCATCACAATCGGACCATTAGGGAAGCCAGAAATGAGCGAACAGACAAATATATATATATATAAATAAATATATACATACATATATATATATATATATATATATATATATATATATATATATATATATATATATACAAATTTGAACCACTGTTATTTTCGGTCTCTAGGGGTTCTGAAACGCGAAATTTTCTAGTCGGCACTTCCGGATTGTTTCATTGTATCAACCTTATAAGCGGGGTTCCTCCCTATGGGGGAGGGAGGAACCGCGCTAACATATGTTCTCAATTACAATATTTTTAACAGTTAACGTATTTGTATATCTATTATATAAAAATGAATCGCTAAATGTGTTGGTAAGCGCAAATCTCGAGAACAACTGAACCGATTTCGCTAATTCTTTTTTTATAATATTCCATGAAGTACGAGGATGGTTCTTACGAAGCGAAATATTAAAAAAATTGCCTGAAAAATTCTAAAAACAACATTTTTCGGGTATTTTTCACTTCCTTAACACAAATTAATTTTTAAATAAAAACATATGTTCTCAATTATAATATTTTTAACAGTTTAACGTATTTGGTTATTTGTGTATAAGCAATAAAAATTAAATAAATAAGAACAAGTAATCACGAGGTGACAATAGAATCACATGTTAATAATGCAATTTAAATTAATTTATATTTGCGTTAACGAAGTAAAAAAGACCGACTTTTCTATATTCCCATACAAAAGATTCGTAATGATACTTAAAGGTCAATTTGAACTTTAATACCATACCATAAAGTGTTAGTGGAGGGGTTCTGGGAAGGCAAAACAATTGAGTGACGTTAGTATCGTATAAATATTAATGTCAATATTTGTCAATATTTATACGATGGTAACATTACTTAAAAACAAATTGTCTTTGGTAAAATGTAAATTGTCTGTGGTAAAATGTCACTTGAAATTTATACATCTCTTTGCTGTGCATCTATAATATTACTAAATCTAAAAGGCACAAATTTCTATAAAATTACTAAAGTGTTGTGTTTTTGTGACTTACTAAATATGCCTCCAATAAGGCGGCGGACAAATTTAGGCAGAAGAACCCGAAATGCAAAGAATCAAATTAATTATCAATCTAATCGTACTGCCCAGGAACGTGAGGATCGCAATGAACTTGAAAGAATTCAAGTTTGAATCGAGCTGCTGTGAATTCATTACAGTGCCTGCAGCTGTCTTGCTATTGGACCTATGAACTCAGTTTGACTATAAACAAATCCCAGGGGCAGTCATTAAGTGTTTGTGGTATTAATCTAGAAAACCCATGTTTCTCGCATGGTCAATTGTATGTTGACTGTTCCCGTGTTGGAAATCCATCTGCTCTGTTTGTTTACGCGTCAGGGAATGAAAGAAATAATATCGTGTACCATTAAGTACTACAATAAAAATGAAACGTAATTTAGAATAAGTAAAAATAAAATGAAATATAATAAGTAGGTATCATAATAAGAAATCTGATATTGCATTTTTCATTGTGATTTTTTAGTGACAAATAAAAGAATTTTAAGTGTTTTATAATTTTTATTTTTTGACATAATGTAATTGTTGGCTTATTAAGTTTCTTTTTTCTTTTTTTTTATCTTACTAGCTGACCCGGTGTCCCAAATAGCAGAATAAGTATTAACAAAAAAAAATTAAAGAATCGACTTTTGGGCGGTACGAAGTTGGCCGGGCCAGCTAGTATATATATATATATATATATATATATATATATATATATATATATATATATGCTATTTTTCAAGATACTTCGCTGGGAATTAAATGTGTTGTTCATTCGGCATCCGTCTCCAGCGGTCTTGCTCCTCCTGTCATCGCAATATTTCGCCGGATTCCTCTCCGGCTTCTTCAGGCAATCATTCATCCTTGCTGGTTGGTAAGGGAATGAGCTCGTCAGCGATTTGGGCCCTTCTTATCCTTCTTGGTCGGAGACTATGCGAGCCAATGAACTGGAGAGGCTCTGGGCCAATCGGGTTCCGTCTGTCTATGTTAACTTCCTCGGTCGTCCGTTCGGGGCGCTGGTGGTCCTGTATGAGTGGATTGTCTCCAGTCTTCTTCAGGATGGCCCGCCAGGTGTTGGAGAGGATGAGTCCTTCTTCTCTATTGAAGTTGACTGGATTTTTGTGGATCTCAATCGCCTCTCTGATGAGTCTCCTGTTCAGCGTGTCTTCCTTAGCCAGGGTCTTGGCTTGATCAAACAGGACTTGTCTGGGGCACTCTTCTCCATGTGTTGCCACCACAGAAGTTTTGGTGCGTCCTAGCCTGTAGTCTGCAGCGTGTTGCGCGATTCGAGTGGCTACCTTCTTCCCTGTCTGTCCTATATACATTTTCCCGCAGTCACATGGTAGAAGATATACACCCTGGTCTTGCAACCGCTGCTTGTCCTTGCTTTTGCTCAGCCAATCCCCGATTTTGTTCAGCGGCTTGTAGGCGACCTCCATATCCTGTTTCCTAAATAGTCTGCCTAGCTTCTCGCTGACCCCGCTGACATACGGTAGGGTAATTCTGCTACTAGTTTGTGTTTCCCTCCGGTTACTCTCATCACGGTGGCGATTTTCCACCATCCTTATCGTTCGGGCCAACTTCTTCCTGTCGTATCCATTCCCGGCTAAGTCGTCCGTCAGTTGACTAAGTTCTGATCTTAGGAGTGATTCGTTACTGCACAGAGTTATAGCTCTGTGTGTCAGTGTCTTAACCACTCCCATTTTTTGTGCCGTGTGGTGGTGAGAATCGGCGTGGAGGTATCTTCCTGCGGCCGTGGGTTTTCTGTATACAGTGTGCTCCAGTTCACTGTCTGCCATCCTTCTCTTCTTCGATGGTAAATCTGACCCGGCCATCAGATTTACCATCGAAGAAGAGAAGGATGGCAGATTGCCTTTCCTGGACCTCCTGATCATGAAAGGAACCAATGGTGGAGCACACTGTATACTGAGTTCTTCCCCTTTCTTCTTCCTTCTACTCTCCGACTATCTTTCGTTTTACCTCCTCCTCTATCGCTGTGCCCCACACAGCACATTACATATACCTCCCTTCTGGGAATCCTACACCTTTTTCTCCCTTACTAACCGCCTTCAAGTGCATTTATGCAGAATAAGGACACCTCCTCCCTCATCCTCCCTCTACCTGTGGCCCTTACGCACGCCTGTTGCGTTCGAGGTCCTTAGTTTTCCTTTGCGTTTCTGCACGTTTTTCTTTCACTTTCGTTTTCATCATGCCCTTCCTTGCATGCTTTTTTATTTATCTTTTCTCTTAAGTGGGGTTTAGAAAAACAAAAAAAAAAAAAAAAACAAAAAAAAAAAAAAAAAAAAAAAAAAGACGAGCTCATTCCCTTACCAACCAGCAAGGATGAATGATTGTCTGAAGAAGCCGGAGAGGAATCTGGCGAAATATTGCGATGACAGGAGGAGCAAGACCGCTGGAGACAGATGCCGAATGAACAACACACACATATATATATATGAATTACTAATACGAGAATACAAATCTAAAAAAAAAAAGAAGACAATTGCCGAGCGGGCGTGGAAGGGAGCTAGCTAGTAGCCGTCAGGACGGACAGGCAGGTATCGGGACGGTCCCGTCACCGGGTACCCTCTCTCATACGACTGCTGCCGTCTCTAAAGGGTTAATAATAATATATATAATTTATAACAATTTTATAAAATTTAAATGGGGGACATTTTCGATTCGGGTACTAGGTAGGATCGATGAAGATTTGAAAACATTTCGCCATGAGTGTAACCTCAATAGCTACATTCCTTCGGATGTTTTCCGGATGTTCGGATGATTTTTGGATGATTTGAAAATAGATTTTGATTTTTTCCTTCTCTAATCAGGATTTAATATGTATAATTTTAACGATAAAAGTGCTGATATTAAGTTAGATGACAAATAAAATATTATTTTATGTTCAGTTGAAAAAGTTTGTGAATTATTTATACGTAATTTAATAAGCAGGGGGAACAAAAAACAAAAATCTGGTAAGATAAAGTTGTACTAAATTTTATTAGCTTTCATTTAAAAAAAACAAAAAAAAAAAAAAACATTGAAATCGGTTAAGATTTAGAGGACGTAGCCTTTTATTGAAACAGGAAATGTATGTATAACCATCATTAATTGATATAATTTAAATTATTAAGACGTTTGCTAACTAAAATTTCGTTACAATTACTTTTTTTACCGTTGGTGGCGTTCGGAACGGAGGTGGGGCGCGTAGGTCGGCGGGAGCGATGGGCTTGGTTAGGGTTGAAAACGAGCCCCCCCCCCCCATGCGGTCTGTGAAGGTTTGGTTGCCCTGGCACCAGCAAGCACACCTTCTATCATAGACCTGGCAGCCAGTCACCAGTTGCGGGCCACTAAGGTAGAACTGGCACGGGGGACTCTACTCGGCCTTGGCTGGGTCCGCCTCCCGCTGGCCGTCGAGTCTGTCTCTGCTTTCGATGCTACCAACGGCCGGCCAAGAGGCATAAATGACCCAATAGTGGTTGAATGGCCTTTAAACACCAAGGAAAAAAAAAGAAACAGGAAATGTCGTTTGGCACTAGTGTGTGCCCCCCTGTTTGTTAATTATTGTCCTAGGGATTTATTGCTGAAGAGGACTGCCAAACACCTAGCCGAAACCTCAATATTCTGACTGTTTTTCTTAGCCGAAAGCCAACCATACCTCGATCTGCACGGTGTATTCCGTGTGCTTGCTCCTCTCTAATGAGATATCGATCCAGAGAGATAGTTGTAGCTGCAGGAAGCTCTCAACTAAACCTAGTAGTGATTAGTTAGGCTAATCTCCAAGGTGATTATAGTTAAATCAACATTACATGCTATTAGGCCCTACTTATAGGCTCTATATAGTCCCGCTCTGTATGGACAGCAGTGGCCCTTAATAGTGCCGTTAGAACAAACATCCATCCTCAATATTCACTTCATCATTTGGCTTATTTCAATTGAAGATTAACACATTATAGCCTAATCTATGTATGAAGTATTGCTCTCTATAAGGCATCGATACCGCAAGGGTTAAGAATGAATTCTGCGTAGTCTCTTCATCGAGGGAATTCAATTTTGGCCAATACACTCTCCTTAAAACCCACACCAAACGGGGTACCGCTGGCCTTTAATAGTCCCGTTAGAACTAACATCAACCCTCAATATTCACTTCATAATTAGGCTTATTTCATTTGTAGATTAACACATTATAACCTAATCTATATATGGAGTATTGCTCTCTATAAGGCATCGATACCGCTTGGGTTAAGAATGAATTCTGCGTAGTCTCTTCATCAAAGGAATTCATTTTTGATCAATGCACTCTCCTAAATACCCACACCAAACGGGGTACCGGTGGCCCTTAAAAGTCCCGTTAGAACTAACATCAATCCTCAATATTCACTTATTTTTATTAATTTGTAGATTAACACATTATAACCCAATCTATATATGGAGTATGCTCTCTATAAGGCATCGATACCGCTTGGGTTAACATTAATGCTAATAACATTACATGCTATTAGGCCCTACTTATAGGCTCTATATAGTCCCGCTCTATATGGACCGAACTAAAGCAGATACTAAAAGCACTGAAATGGTTTAATCCATTTATAAATGAATAATCCCCTAGAAGCCGCCGAAATCACACGACTTTATTCGAATAATGGGGTTATGCTGAAATTAATTCTCAACAGTCCCTTCATTGAAGTGATTCTAGTTGGTTTGTTTTATCCGTTCACATTCCAGGACCTTCATTGCTTAATCATTTTCTGGGATTCGCTCTCCAGAATACTCCACAGGCCCATAATAATGTCGTTGGTGTTAACCTAAATACTTGATATTCACTTCATTTGTTGTTTTCTCCTTTAGGCTCCTTCGCTGGGGCATCGTCTTGATCCTGTCTCGGCTTCTTTCTCCAGCGGTGCTCGTTGTACTGCCGTTATATTTCACCCAAATCCTATTGGGCTTCATCAGACGTATTCTGTCCAGTTCGGGGTGTGCAGGAGCTATGCATAGCTCCTCCACACCCCGAACTGGACAGAATACGTCTGATGAAGCCCAATAGGATTTGGGTGAAATATAACGGCAGTACAACGAGCACCGCTGGAGAAAGAAGCCGAGACAGGATCAAGTTCATTTGTTGTTGTTTTTTTAAGTGGTTATAAGCACCTTTGTACCTATCATTGGTTATTAGCATACATTTCTCGTATTACTATACTACAATATTTTGCAATGGAATACAACACACAGAAATTATCCGGGTGTCTTTATTTACTTAGAGGTGGGGTCAATCTAATCTGATTCCACAATACATTGACAAGTGATGGTTGACCATTAACTACATTTTTAAAATAAAAATGTATTCTTTTTTGTCGACGTTTCGGCTTGAAATTCAAGCCTTCATTGTGTACAATTATACGTTTGAATTCTCACTATTAAATGTGTACCTTTAATGCTTAATCTTTCTTCGATGAAATGAACCCTAGTAAAAACCACACCTACTAGGGATCCTGTGGCCCTTATTGGTGTCGATTGAACTCGTCCGAATGCAAAATATTTCATTTATTGACGACTTTTCATCCAGGCCAAAGCGCTTTTAATGTTTAAACGTTTTCTAATCGATTGATAGAATTTGTTAAATATCTCGTGATCAATTGAAAAATCATGGTTTGGAGGAGTTGACCATTAGAAACTCTGCTGGTCGGCTTTTGGAGTCTACACCTCCAAGAAACATCCGCAGGAAGGGCCACGTTCAATTTTTGAAGTATTTGTTCAGGGAACCTTTGAATGATTCAACAACAATACTAGTATTCTCCGCCATTCATAGAGAAAATAACCAAGCAAAAACATTTCGACACAGTTTCAATTTTCACGTTATTCACGGAATTAGGTCCTTGGTTTCCTTCTTCCTCTGGGCGATTTTGTTTGACGGCAGTAAGGATGTATAAACTAGGGGGTAGCTGACAGGAAACACAGGCGAGACGAAGCGAAGTAGTCATGGTGTAGTCAGGGTTTGATGTGTTTACATTTGGGCTTAGGTAAGAACCTTACAGGACTCCTTTCAGGAAGTAGTTTTTGTTGATAGTGAATTGCACTGTTTGCCAACAAAAATACTTACGATTTCCTGAAATGTATAAGCAGATGGATGAACTGAAATTATCTTACATAAATTTGATCCTGGTTTTCTTTATTTAACACCTAGAAGGAAGGTTGAAGGAAGATTTGAAGAGGTTTTATTTTACAAATATTCAATCATGAGTGCAACTGTTCGAATCTGTCAGTATCTTGTGAACTTGAAATCCAACTAACAATTGTGTAAATCCATTACATTCTCGGAATGAAAGTGTAATGGTGCCCATATGCTGCGGAATATCTCAAGATTTGGACTGCGGAATCCAAATGTTGAGATATTCCTCACTGTGTATGAGACAGCCTTGTTGAACTGTACAGTCCATCGAAGTAGAATGATAAAAGCAATAGATTAACTGTACAGACTAATGAGGCGGGGACTGTACAGGCCTGGCTTGATGTGTTTGGACAAGAGGATATTTGTTTCATATACATTGGATCAACTATAAATATAACTGGACTGTGCAGTCCCTGACTTGAGGTTTATTAACTTATCGTGTTTGAGCTAGATCCGTACAGTCCAAACCTTGAGGGCAAACAGTACAATCTCTGCCTCGAGATTTTAACTGAATGTGTATGAGCTAGATCCGTACAGTCCAAACCTTGAGGGCAAACAGTACAGTCTCTGCCTTGAGGTTTGAACTGAATGTGTATGAGCTAGATCCGTACAGTCCAAACCTTGAGGGCAACCAGTACAGTGTCTGCCTTGAGATTTGAACTGAATGTGTATGAGCTAGATCCGTACAGTCCAAACCTTGAGGGCAAACAGTACAGTGTCTGCCTTGAGATTTGAACTGAATGTGTATGAGCTAGATCCGTACAGTCCAAACCTTGAGGGCAAAAAGTACAGTCTCTGCCTTGAGGTTTGAACTGAATGTTAAATGGCCACCTTAACATTTTTAGCAGATATTTATTCATTTCAGGGTCACAAAAATTCACCTCTACTTTCCTTCAAGTTGAGCCTTTTAGAAATGTCCCTTTTCCTGAATACCTATCCTAGATTTTTGGAAGGTGGAAATATTTGGGCAATCTGAAGCACACCATCCTACCATCTCAGTTTCGGCCTTCCTCTTCACCTCAAATACTGGTCAATAGTGTCAGTATTTTCGGGTTGCGCTATCAACATAACGTCATATGCAGGTCATTAGCGCCGACATCCAGGGTCCAGCGAGGAATTCTACCAGCGAGCCGTGGGATGATAAAATTCCTGCCGGAGGTTGGGAATCGAACCCACCATCTCCCGCTTATGAATCCAAGGCGCTAGCCATTAGACCAAGGGAGACCCGCAGGTCAATAGTTTTTGTTTTTTTTTCTTCTTTCTTTTTTTTTTTTTTTTACGGCGCATCTACAACTTGGCCATTAGCGCCGGGCTATCTATAGGTTGCCACCCTTCGCAGGTCAATAGTGTCAGCATTTTCGGATTCCGTTATCAGTTTGACCTCATATGCGGGTCAGTAGTGTCAGCATTTTCGGATTGCCCTGTCAGTTTGACCTCATAAGCGGATTAATAACTTTTCTTTCCTCATTTTATCAACGACTGGGCTATTATCGCGAGCCATCTACATGTTGCCACCCTTTTATAATGCTAAAAGCACGTGGTCGGTCACCCATTCCAGGTACTTTTCACGCCCAACGTCACTTAAATTTGGTGATCAACCTGAACCGATGTGCTCAACGGGTCTACAGCCGTTGGCCGCAGGTTAATAGTGTCAGCATTTCCAGATTGCACTTGAAAAACATTATTAGCGCATTGGCCTTCAGAGGCAATACGTCATCTTCAGAGCTTCGTCTATAGCTGGTTTCTTACACGAACACTGGTCATACAGTGATTAAAAGGAAGAATTTTTTTTTTTTAGTTCTTAATTGTTTTATGTGAATCCGTTTATAGCCAGCTGCATCGAATAGAGTGTTCATAAGGTGCTCGAGCGACCCCATACACCCCTAGAGTAACACCATTAACCTCTAGAGACTACTTCCACTTATCACCTAGGAAGTATGCATCAACATACATCCAAAACTTCCGTGAGTGTATCCACTCGTCAGGAATTATGCAAGAATCCATTAGCATCTTCAAGCCCCCCCCCCCTTCGCCAATAACCGCCTGCTTTACCAAGCTCCGTAGAAACCATCTGGTTAAAGTGATCCTTGGTTAAATACTACTTGAGGTTAACATTAATAGCTTCACAGAATAAACTAATCAGGAATAATGGCCAAGACGTTCGAATGTCTGCGTTATAACTGTAAAGTACGGATTTCCAACATTAATATATATATATATATATATATATATATATATATATATATATATATATATATATGTGTGTGGGTGTGTGGGTGTGTGTTTGTATAAATATGAGTGTAAGGAGCTATATCTTATTATATGGCATCAAAGTATATTAGAATAATATATTAATATGTATAAATTATAATTTCTAGCAGTAATATGTATATAGTGTGTTCATAGTATAATGTATTGTACATATTGTAAAGAATAATATAGAATTATATTAGGATAGATATTATTGGAGACCCTCTGAGCAGAGGCTTTCCAATTGCGGACGCCCTAAATTCTGGAACCCACTTAATAAATCCCAATATTCTTGCACAAAGGCTTGATCTTTCTTCTTAATGCAGAACAAAGGTGGAGCTGTACTGGACTATTAAAATTCGCGCACTAAAAATTTATAAATTGGACAGAACCGCTGGTATAAGGGCAGCCTTAAGGCAAAGCCGGGCAAAGAAGGAAAACGAGAGAGAGAGAGAGAGAGAGAGTGAGAGAGAGAGAGAGAGAGAGAGAGAGGGAGAGAGAGAGGGAGTGAGAGAGAGAGAGAGAGGGAGAGAAAGGGAGAGGGAGAGGGAGAGAGAGAGGGAGAGGGAGAGAGAGAGGGGGAGAGAGAGGGAGAGTGAGAGAGAGAGGGAGAGAGAGAGAGAGAGAGAGAGAGTGAGAGAGAGAGAGAGAGTGAGAGAGAGAGAGAGAGAGGGAGAGGGAGAGAGAGAGAGAGAGAGAGAGAGAGAGAGACTGTCTCCGGAACTTGATTTTAGTATTATTTCTTTGTTGCTCTAATTTAGTGCAGGAGGTAACAGGTTGCAATGCGGCCACTCCCTCGCTCTTCCTAGACATATAGAGGTGCAGGTGCATGAGACCGTTACAGCAAACAGCAGGTGTTGGCGGGAAAATGCCAGCTGACAGCAACCGTCTATTCCCGCGCTTTCTGCTCCAATGACTTCTATACTTTCACCGAGTCCTTAGTTCCGTATTCAACTAAACGTTTCGTTTTTCTGCCAAGAGAATCGGTCAAAGAAACACTCAAAAGAAGGCTCAAGAAATGAATGAATGTGTAGCAAGTAGACTTGCGCGCCGAGGCTGAATTTGGGACGCCAGGACAAGAGACAAATACCGGGACGTATGGCCTATATATATATATATATATATATATATATATATATATATATATATATATATATATATATATATATATATATATATATATGCCTGTTCGCTACAAAATATCTCTACAAAAATGGCTCTAAAGACATTTTCGATGGGGTGATGTAAATCGGAGAAATAAGGGCCTAAAACTTCGAAAGCGTTTCGTTTTGTTCTTTTGGTGGGGGGGGGGGCGTTTGTTTATCTCACTTTTTAATTGATTGTTTTAAATTGAAATTATCAGTAAAATTAGTCTTTTCGTAAAAGGAAGTAAGAAAATGAGAAACTTAGTGTTTTCGCAGGGTGATGGTTGTTGCGCCGTAAACATCCTTCTGTTTCAGATTTTATTTTATATTCTTAACGGTACATCAAAACCTACCAATAACTGTATGTATTCCTTTACTTATGGCACTAGAAATATGAGCGGAACTGCGCTAAGATGACGCAGTTCGCGCTCCTGACGTCTCAAAAATGGTCCAATTTTGATGAAATTTGATACAAAAATATTTTTCTTAATTTGGAAGGTCGAATTCATAAACCAGCAGAATCCGTTAACTGGAAGATGGTTTTTGGAGCGAAAAAAATTGTAACGCTCACGTTTTCGAGTTCATATTCTTGCAGGTACTCGTTTCTTAACGTAGAACAACGAATAAAACCATTTTAAATCGATATCTGTACGCCTTTTGAGAAACATTAAAACACCTCGTTTTCCAAAGTAATTTTCAGTTTGGGTACTCAGAACAGATTAATTTAGTTGAAACTTGGTCCAGACGTTTGATATCCATCTAAGCTAAGGTTGATACATTTTGGTTCCGTTTGGAGTTAAGGAAGTACAAGAAATAAAATTTTCATTAACAGACTTCAAAGGTTTTGGGGTTTTCGTATGTCTTCTAACATATCTCGAAAACGGGGGGAAATCGTGGTAAGTGGAAGGTGGCCATTCGAAAGCTCACTAAATTTCCTACAAAAAAGGTTCAGATGTAATTTTTGATGGGGCGATGTCAATCCGAGAAATAGATGCTTCAAACTTCAAAATTGTTAGTTTTGTTTTTTTCAACACTTTGTCACTTACCAAACGTTTTAATTGGTTATTGTTTTTTGTTTTTTTTTAATCGCTTTTAATAGTAAAATTAATATTTTAATAAAATTAGGTATGAAAATGAGAAACGTATCGGTAATAGTGTTTCCCTTGGCAATCCATGAGAAGGTGGGGGGAGTCATTTCCGCATAGAATACTATCAGTTTCCTGTCTTGGAGCCTTAAATCTTCTTTCTCTTTGAGATGTCATTTTATATTTTTCACGAAAGATCAAAACCTACCAATAACTGCTTCTACTCCTTAGCTAATGACACTAGGGATATGAACGGAACCGCGCTAAGATGACTTCGCAGGAACTGCGAGTCAGACTTTTGTTTTTCTCTTCAATTGCGAGGTTTTCAAAATATCTCCCACAAAAGCTGGATTTATTTTTTGAGTTAAATAGCATGTTTATATACCTAAAATTCTTGTATTTTACGCTTTTTTCCAATCAAATAGCACAACACACAAGCGTTTACTCGAAGAGAAGGTAAGCCAAAAATGGCGGCAGGTCACCATGCAGTACACTCGCTGTTTTCCTGCCCTAACCCACCCGCTACACCCTTTCGTCCAGTATTGCCAACGAAATCGGCGCGCCGACTGACTAGGCTCGGCGGCGGCGCGCCAATCAAAACCCGGCGTGGCGTAGCGGCGCCGGCGCGGCGCGCATATCTAGTTGCAAGGTATTTCGGTTGGCAATGACCCAATGTAGATCGCATAATACAAGGTGGTCCCAAAGTAGTTTTTTTCAAGGTACTATAGGAAATTCAATTCTGACCAATACATTTCCTATCAACATGTGTCCGGAAACGATTTCTGGAGGCGCTGGACCTAAACTACTTCCTGAAACAACGTTTTTCAGGGTCCAAATCCCGTTAACTTCTCAAAACGTGGTGTTAGAGGAAATACCTACGAATAAATATTGTAGACCACTAAATTCTGCACATTGTGGGTAGCTGGAGACCTTCGTTTGGTCCATCTTTAAAAATTAGTATTTTTCTAGCGTTCATAAAGGCTCTCTGCGGTGATTCAGTTATAACTGAATAAAAACTAATGTTCTTATTGGCACTTATATCTTATTTGTTCATAGAAAAATCAAGAATGGTTAAGCAAGGCGATCAAGAAGATTCTCGAAATGCTTCCCCGAGAAGATTGAGAACAAGTGATTCGTTTTCCGATACTAAATCCCTCGTACTTCTCAGCATCCTACATAAGAGGGAACAGATTCCTTGGTATCAAAAAGTGCAGAATTTAGTGGTCTACAACATTCATTTGAGTCGTTCAGTTCCAAAGTGACTAATATCCACAAAAAATCGAAAATGGGATTCATACATCCCTGGATTCAGAATTTAAAGGGCTACCTGATGGAATGCTTACTATGTTTCAAAAATATTCTAGTCTTATTCAACAGCCATGTAAAAGTTTCACTCCGTTCAGTTCTCTATTGGGCACTTGCTTTTGCAAAGAACTAAGAATGTATTATATAAATAGCAAAAACGTCTTAAAAGCAGATCCGAGGTATTTGTTTTAATAATTAAAAAAACAAATCATGAAGATATTCAGAAAATTCGAAGTTTAAAACGTTTTTCTCGATTTCCCAAAATATTTGCAAAGTGGACATCAGTCACTTTGGAACTGAACTCATTTGACCTACAACTTTTTTGTAGAGGATGTAGTAAGCTTTCAAAAGGTCACCTTCCACTTACCACAATTTTCCAACCGTTTTCTAGATATTTTAGGAAATATATCAAGATCCGAAAACTTTACCTCAGAATCTAATTTTCTAGAAGTACCTTGAAGCTAAAATACTACTTTGGGAGTGTATACAGGGTGTCCCGTATTGAGATGTCATAACTTTAGGGGTTTATTCTGCACCTCATTTGTAGTTCAGGGACGCGAAAATGAGCATTCTATCTCAACATGTAGCAGAGCTATTCAAATATTTGTCTATTTTAAAAACTGCAGGGTTTTTTTACGAAAAACTGTGTTTTCCGGATTACTTGTTAATCGTAAATTACGACCACACTTTTAGAATCTACATTAAATTTCCAATAAGAAACACCCGTTATTGAAATGTTGTCATGTAAATTAGGAGCTACACTAAGAGCCATATAGATGTGAACTATTGTTATTAGTGTTTTCTTAACTCATTCAATATTTTCTTAATCGGCTATTTGTAGACTTATAGGTTTCCCTCCGCCTCAAACGTTGCCTTATTTAATAAGCTTTAAAATGGAACCTCGTTGTTTTAGAAACAATAACTATTTAAGTCTATTTTTTTCTGATTTCTATGTCAAAACATATAAATTTGCTTTAACGTGAAGAAGCCATTCTGAACACATTATTTAATTTCACGCGAATATGGTGATGCCCAATCCTTCCAACGAAAAAGCTCTTGATTGTAATGGATAACTTATTTAACGTGCCTACTAAAAGTAGGCAATTGAAATTCAATGTTTTAATTATAATTTTTATGATTAATTTATAGGTAGAAAAATGCTAGAAAGGGAGTTTCAGACCCAGGATTCGCCCTTGAATTCGTACATTGTTTTTTTCATAGATGCTGCTGCTATTCACTTTAACTGGAAACTGTTAGAGAATTACCTAGAGGTGGACCAGAGAAACTAGGCGAAGCGCCGTGTTACCTACATCTTTCTGACTGAGTATAAAATAAAAAATAGTTGATTTTTCAGATTCGCCTTTTCACTTCTATGGTCCTGATATGCAACGCCTATGGATCGGGCGTGGTTTTAAACGGAATGCCTCAAGACACAGCGGAAGTCTTGTTGAGAAATGCAGAAACTAACTACAGCAGTCAAACAATGATCACAAGCAAGGAGCGCTGAAGCGTCGCTAGCCACATTTGATGAGCACAATCCAGAGAAGTGGCGTCACAGCCATCATTATCCGAAGCACAGCTGAAGCTTGGAAGCAACATCCTGGCCAATGACAAACATTAGATGGAACTATTGTGTATCCTTCCACCGACAGGTAGTGTTCAAGGTGGACATCCTAATAGAAATAGTGGAATCCTAGGGCTGAAGCTTGTTCATATTTCTAATAATCAACGTGTAACAACTCTTCTTCAGAAGCTTGGCCGTTTATAGGAAATCATTTTGGGGGCTGGGAGGATTTCGGGAGGGGAGCTGCGAACATGTGGAGGGTATGGAAAAAACGTGCTTGGACTAGTTAGTCAATTAAAACGCTTTTACGCAAAACTAAGGGATCTTATTTAATTTATTTTTAAGGTTTTCATTACAACTTTTTACCGGGTACTACCCGGTTTTGGACGACTGCTAGGGTCCCGGTTTTATCCGACTACGCCATTAATCAGAAAAGAAGATTTAGCACTTGTCAAACATGATCTAAAACCTTGTTTAATAATTTAAAATAACAGCTAGAAAATGTGTCATCAAATGATGTGCTTGTCTAACACAAATCTCCAGGCAATCAGAAACTACAGAGGAAAATCGGTGGAGTAAAAATCGATAGTTCTGAACTTGAATTTTTCTAAAGATCGGCGACAGTAAACAAATAAGCTACACTTCCTTTCCGATATCTACAAATCATAAAGCGGATGTCTGCTATTAGTTCCATGCATTTTCCAACAGATAACAGCACTAATATAGTCAAAATAGCCAAATCCGGTTTTACCCGCCTACCCGGTTTTACCCGCCTACCTGGTTTTACCCGCCTACCCGGTTTTACCCGCCTACACGGTTTTACCCGCCTACCTGGTTTTACCCGCCTACCCGGTTTTACCCGCCTACCCGGTTTTACCCGCCTACCTGGTTTTACCCGCCTACCCGGTTTTACCCGCCTACCCGGTTTTACCCAACTTTCCCCTATATAATAAAAAAAGTCACTACATTCCACAAAAGAATTTTTAATGAAAGATCAAAACGTATCAATAAATGATTCTTCTCCTTTGCTAATGACACTAGGGATATGAACGGAAACGCGCTAAGATTACGCAGTTCCTGCGAGTCGGACTTTTTACTAGGGACCGAAAATAACTATAAAGTTTTATTTCAAATGAGTTTCACTTTACCTTTAATTTTTAATATTGGAACAAAAATAAAAATTATTAATGTAGAATAAATAATAAATAAAAAAATAGAAAAAATAAATAATATAAAATAAATAAATAATAAAAGAATACAAATGTCAATAAGTTTTCAAATAATTTTTATTTCAAAAACATAAAAATAAAAATTATTTAAATAATATTATTTCAAATTATAATGGACGTTAAAATTTAAATAAAGATTTCACATTTCTTTTAGAAAACGATTTAATACATTTTTTTTTATTATTTTATCATATCAAACGTTATTTTAACAATCTAAAAGCGAAAATAGGAGACCCTCCTTCGTTACTAAGTTAATACAGAAGTCCTGTAAAATATTTTTATTAATTTTTATTCGTATCTTTTCAGTTGCTTAGGACGATAAAAGGAATTGTCCAAATCCGAATTATTCCTTAAAATACATTAAAAATATATCCTTGTTTTCACTCTGAATACAAGATCATTTTTTTTTTTTTTTAAGTATTAAAATTAATCTAGAATTTTTTTCTCAAACAATTATTATTTAAATTTTCCAAACAATGTTTATTAGAAAAAAGTTTATATACAAATTATTTCATAACAGTTATTGACAAATTTAAAATATATAAATTATGAAGTAATTTATTTGTTATAAATGTATGGAAACATTTATTTTTTATTTCGGTCCTTGCTTTTAGCGCGGTTCCTCCTTCCAGCTACTAAATGCTCTACGAAAAAGGTTGTGAAGAAAGTTTTGAATAAGCGATGTCAATCGGAGAAATAAGTGCTTAAATCTTTGAAGTAATTGATTCCGTTTATTCGAACGGTTCTTTTTGTCTGTTTTTATTCCTTGTTATTTTTTAATTGCTTATAGTTGGATAATGTATTTGAAAATAAAACATGTTAAGTAAAATAAGAAAAAAGAATATATTGTTAGAAAAATAGCTTTCCAAGAGAGAGATTAAAGACCTTGTGACTTATCAACTGCCTTTATGTGGGGGCCTGGGGTTGGCCGACCCATTCAGGTAAGATCATGAAACCTTTTCAAGAAATTTCGAACCAAAATAATAACTGTTTTTGCTTTAATGATTCCAAATTAGACTAGGAATAAGAACGGACCCGCGCTTTGATGACGCAGTTCCTGCGAGTCGGGTTTTTTTACAGATGCACCCTGGTGTGAAACTCGTAGTCAAGTTGGGGCTAGCATTTTCACAATATCCTTAAAATAAGCAAGCTCTAACTAAGGAGTATTTCATTCAGAAAATAAATTGACAACTAAATCATTCTCGTAATTGAAGAGCTTTATATTTGAACAATAAAACAAATTGACAACTAAATCATTCTCGTAATTGAAGAGCTTTATATTTGAACAATAAAACAAATTGACAACTAAATCATTCTCGTAATTGAAGAGCTTTATATTTGAACAATAAAACAAATTGACAACTAAATCATTCTCGTAATTGAAGAGCTTTATATTTGAACAATAAAACAAATTGACAACTAAATCATTCTCGTAATTGAAGAGATTTATATTTGAACAATAAAATAAATTGACAACTAAATCATTCTCGTAATTGAAGAGATTTATATTTGAACAATAAAATAAATTGACAACTAAATCATTCTCGTAATTGAAGAGCTTTATATTTGAACAATAAAACAAATTGACAACTAAATCATTCTCGTAATTGAAGAGATTTATATTTGAACAATAAAATAAATTGACAACTAAATCATTCTCGTAATTGAAGAGCTTTATATTTGAACAATAAAACAAATTGACAACTAAATCATTCTCGTAATTGAAGAGCTTTATATTTGAACAATAAAATAAATTGACAACTAAATCATTCTCGTAATTGAAGAGCTTTATATTTGAACAATAAAACAAATTGACAACTAAATCATTCTCGTAATTGAAGAGATTTATATTTGAACAATAAAATAAATTGACAACTAAATCATTCTCGTAATTGAAGAGATTTATATTTGAACAATAAAATAAATTGACAACTAAATCATTCTCGTAATTGAAGAGCTTTATATTTGAACAATAAAACAAATTGACAACTAAATCATTCTCGTAATTGAAGAGCTTTATATTTGAACAATAAAACAAATTGACAACTAAATCATTCTCGTAATTGAAGAGCTTTATATTTGAACAATAAAACAAATTGACAACTAAATCATTCTCGTAATTGAAGAGCTTTATATTTGAACAATAAAATAAATTGACAACTAAATCATTCTCGTAATTGAAGAGATTTATATTTGAACAATAAAACAAATTGACAACTAAATCATTCTCGTAATTGAAGAGCTTTATATTTGAACAATAAAATAAATTGACAACTAAATCATTCTCGTAATTGAAGAGATTTATATTTGAACAATAAAATAAATTGACAACTAAATCATTCTCGTAATTGAAGAGCTTTATATTTGAACAATAAAATAAATTGACAACTAAATCATTCTCGTAATTGAAGAGCTTTATATTTGAACAATAAAATAAATTGACAACTAAATCATTCTCGTAATTGAAGAGCTTTATATTTGAACAATAAAATAAATTTACAACTAAATCATTCTCGTAATTGAAGAGCTTTATATTTGAACAATAAAATAAATTGACAACTAAATCATTCTCGTAATTGAAGAGCTTTATATTTGAACAATAAAATAAATTGACAACTAAATCATTCTCGTAATTGAAGACCTTTATATTTGATCAATAAAATAAATTGACAACTAAATCATTCTCGTAATTGAAGAGCTTTATATTTGAACAATAAAATAAATTGACAACTAAATCATTCTCGTAATTGAAGAGCTTTATATTTGAACAATAAAATAAATTGTACACAAATCAGCAAAATATATGTGTGTATATATATATATATATATATATGGCCGATTTAAATCATGATAATATCTTGATTATTATCATTTTACCCACATCCTCTAGGAAGGCGTATGATCACTTCCAATGCGATGATTTCACTTAGCCTTTTTCTCGCTTGGCTATAAAGTTCATGGGAAAGTTTTACGATGTCTGATTTCTTCGGGTCTCGTATTCCCACGGGAACATTGCACTAAGCTCTTCATTAAATAGTTTTTATGTTGTCGCAGGAAATTTGTGATTTAATTTAAACCGTTTTGCTCCAAAACTATTTAAGTCACAATTCTTAGATCCGTAATTTTCCCAGCAGGATATTTTAGTATACACTTTATGGAATACTACTACTGCTGCTTCGTTTGGTCTTAACGACGATAATGTTTTGATTGCTTTCATTAAATCTATTCAATGGGGATTAGATATTCATCATTTCTTCGAGAGCATTTCAGAGAACAAATATTTATAGGCATATTTTTGCCTTCTGTGCAAAATCGCCTCGACTTCGGAATAGCTATTTTTAGCGCGAATATTGTTATATATCTGTATATGTGTGTATGAATATATAATTAATTAATTTACACGGTACATGCCTCTTATCACACTAGGCGAAGAATAAGTGACTATTTGTTTTTCTTGTTCCTACAGTATTATATGTACATATACAAATATTTTTGGATGGAACGGCATTTTTTCTCCAGCGGTGGTACTCCTCCTCACTTCTTCCTGGAATATTTCGATGGATTCATCTCCATCTACTTCAGATTCGAATCCGTCGAAATATTCCGGGAAGAAGTGAGGAGGAGTACCACCGCAGGAGAAAAATGCCGTTCCATCCAAAAATACTATCCCAGCGACGAAAAATAACATCAAACATATATATATATATATATATATATATATATATATATATATATATATATGTGTGTGTGTGTATGGTCCGATTTTGTCTAGGGCGATCGTTGAGAACGCGGGGGAGTCATTCCAGCGTAAGGCAGTGTTGGGCAAAAATCATTCAGAATAATGAATAAATGTGTAATTTCATTCTGAATAACAATAATAATTTTTCATTCATTATTCAGTCAATGCAATGAATAACGTAACTTTTTATTTTTATTATTGAATAAAATGATTTATTGAAGGAAAATTTTTATTGAATAAAAGTGAATTATTCGGATGAAATAATTTTTTGAATGAAATTGATTTATTTGACTGAAATTTTTCGTTAAACACAAGTGATTTATTTTAACAATATTTTTTGATAAAAATGACTAAGTTAATTAAACTTTTTCTTACTTTGAATGAAAATTATTTATTTAAGTGATATTGTTTAGTGAACTTAAATAATCTTAGTTTGTTTTTCCATGAACCAAATAGTTTTAAATGTATAAAAATAATGAATGAAGAATGAAAAATAATTTACTAATCATTAAATTAAAAAAACAAAACAAAAAACAGTCAATGAATAACTGAATAAATTAATAAATTCTTTTTTAATAAAAATGTATTGAATAATGAGCCAACCCTGTTATTAATTGAATAAAAAATGAATTAGTGGATGAATAATTTATACAAGGAATAAATTCTTATTAAGCATTTATTTGAATGATTATTGAATAAAAACATTATTGAATAATGCTCGACTCTGGCGTAAGGTACTGTCAAGATCCCATTGTGGGGCCCTAACTCCTTTTTTTTTTTTTCTTTTTCTTTTCTTTTTTTTTATTATTTTTCTTTTTCTTTTCTTTTTTTTTATTATTATTTTTTTTTTTTTTATACCGAAAGATCAATCAACCATCAATCAATAACTGCTTCTAATCCTTTACTAATGGCACTAGGGATAAGAACGCAAACTCGTTAAGATCACGCAGTTCCTGCGTGTCGGACTTGTAATAAAACAAGCAACGGAAAAGCGTATTATTTATTAACTTCTATTCTGTTGCTAATTATGGCGCTGGGTAAAAGAAAAAGTCCAATTACAGAGCGTGCTATTACATCCTCCAGGTGTTTCCTCTTAAATATTAAAAAAAAAAAAAAAAGAAGACAATATCGGTTTAAGGACGCCTGCTTTTCTGTAAATGTCAAAGGGATATTTGCTACAGACAAACCCCGCCTAAAACCAAGAAGGTGGTAGTGTACTCACAATGAGTTCCGTTCTGACAGTAAGAATAGTTCAATTGCGCATTCGCGAACTTGAGTTTTCATCAGTTCGCCTATTTTATTGAACAAAATTGTACAGGAAACACTATAAAAACCGATATCTTATCTAAGATTTTGGGGGATCAGGCAAGGAAGATATTGGTAGATGTTTATCAATTTTTAGCGAAACCTAAAGAAAATGTTCAAACTAAAGCCTGTTGGTGAACAGTTGGAGGGAAAAGGGGTGTGGCCTATATTCGCGGTAAAAATCCTTGTTATAACCAATGTTGGGCAAAACTAAAAACTAAAATTAAAACTGCATTCACTTTTTAGAATACACTAAATCTAAAATAAAAAATTGCAACCTAAAATAAACTAAAACTATAATTAAATTAACTAATGGATATTAGTTGAACTAAAATTAAATCTTTAGGAATTGATTAAAAAAGAATTAAATCTATATTTTAGTTTAGTTTAATTTAGTTTCACAATAATAACGTGAATTATGTAAATCATATGTTATTTCGATAAAAGTGAGTTATTAACTATTTTCATTTTGTTTTAGAAATTGTAGTTGTAAGTTGTAAGCTCATTTTTCCCATTATAGTTCATAAATAAACACTCTTTATTTAAACAAAAATACATACATACCTATTTTTTTACACTTGTACTGAATCAAAGTATGCAATAAACTAATTAGTGAATTAAAAACTAAAACTAAACTAAAATCATAAATTAAGGTCACTTTTGCTTAAATTAAACTAATTACCATGCTAGCCAACGGCCATACCCACGTTTAATGCACCGGTTCTCGTAGATCACCGAAGTTAAGCAACGTCGGACTTAGTCAGTACCTGAATGGGTGTCCGACCAGCTGCTGTTATGGGCATTATAAAAGGATGGAAACCTCCAGATAGGGGTGTTAATAGCCAAATTGTTGATACGCCGTTAAACAAATAAAAGATACCATATTAACCCTCCAACGCCCAAGGTCCCCTACAGGGGACCACTTTTTCACATTAGTTTAAACGTTTTCCAAGAAGTTGGGGTTTAGGATTTGTACTTCTATGGTTAAAAAAGGGATGGATTTTCATTACTGAAAATTTATAACACTCCAGTGTTACAGATAACAACGATAATTGGATTTGAAGTTACTGCAACAATCAAAATAACAACCGGTTAGAATCTTCATTGCATTTTCCATTGTTATGGCTAAAAGATGGTTATGTTTCATACTTCTTTCTGTATAAATCATTTATTGAACATTTTTTTTATCAAATAAAATAAAGTTTGAGAGAATTTGATTAAATCCCTGTTCATAAATATTCTTTGAATTCAGTGGTAGCTCTTAGGGGACCTTGGGCACTGGGGCTTCATCAATTCTGATTTGTTTATTGGTGGCAATAAAATATCTACCTTCAAATATTTGAAATAATTGACTTTATTTCACAAAATAAAATAAGATAACGTCAGTTTCTCAAAAATATTATAATTATTAGAAGTTTTAAACGCTATAAATAAAGAATAAAAAAACAAAACACAGACAACAAAGAAATAACGGTCTTTAAAAAAAACCTATGTCTAATAAATCTAGAGTAACTAAAGGCACGAAAAAGCTTATAAATGGAGAATTGAATGGCTTGAAGAGGAATGTGAATTTTCAAATAGAGATGGGAATGAAGGTTATACAGACAGATTATTCAGAAATTGCAGTAACTTATCTTCAATTGAATGTTTTGGATGGATATTTGGAGAAGAAAGTATAAATATTATTGTTAAAAACTCCTACTCATACTCAATTTCCAGAAATCATGAATTGAATGTTACTTCAGGCGAAAAAAATAATATTCATTTCTTAAATGTACTACTTTAGACAAGCTACATGACGGCCAAAAATATAAGGTTGTTCTGGGAACATTTTGAATCCGACAGATTGGTGTATAATAACACTTTGGGGTATAAGATAAGTATAAGATGGAACGGGTTTTCGAAATTCAAAAATAGCTGTAAGCAGCATCTCGCCATGGCAAGCCCATAAGGTTTGGTTATAAAATTTTGTCTTATCAGAGCGACTAGAATGCCCTTAAAGAATAGTTACGACTTCGGTGGATCTGTAGTAGTTGAGTTGTTTTCCCAGTTACGCCAAGGATTTGGGCCTTACAGTCTTTATGGGGACAATTTTTTAGGACCATAGACCTCTTTCAAGAATTAAATATACCAAACACTGGCTGCCCCGAAACTATTCGAGAAAATCACATTGTAAGGCTCATGAGTGACTGCTGCAATATAGGGCTTTATTCGCATTGTTATTTCGATTTTCACAGAATAAATATTTTTTCCTAAAACCAATATTTACCATAGGCAACCAATCATGTACTTATGCATTTTATTATTATTTAATTGCAGTAAAATAAAGATTTGTTCATGAAATGTAGTGAATTTTGAAAAGACACCAGATTTTGATACTTTTAAACCCAGTGCCCAAGGTCCCCTCTAGGGGACTATATGTTATTTTAAATACTGACAGTTCTCTAACAAAAATTTCTTAAAAGTTACTTCAATTGACTTCATATTAACCCATTTAAGCAACAAAAAAAAATTAGAAAAATAAATAGAATAGTCATGGGAATTGGAGGGTTAAAAACAACTATTTATTAAGAAAATACTCCAACACATGATTAATACGTTTACAAATCCAAAACTAAACTAAAACTAATAATATATCGTGAGTTTATTTTTAGTAAGAATTATTTAACGTTAGTTTAGTAAACTAACGTTAGTAGCCAACGGCCATAGCCACGTTGAATGCACCGGTTCCCGTAGATCACCGAAGTTAAGCAACGTCGGGCGTGGTCAGTACCTGAATGGGTGACCGACCACGTGCTGTTGGCATTAGATAAGGGTGGTAACCTGTAGATAGCCCGGCGCTAATAGCCAAATAGTTGCTGCGCCGTTAAAAAAAAAAAAAAAAAAAAAAAAAAAAAAAAAAAAAAAAAAAAAAAAAGAAAAGTAGTGCCATTTATATTTTAGGATGTCTAAAGATGATTAAATTCGTCGGAACGTGAAACTAAATTTCAACATTTCAAATTGAATGAGGTAGATTAGGTGTGCTGTTTACAGTTCATTGAGCTTTGCCAAAGGTCAAACAGAAAAGGAGTTCTTACTCAGAATTTGGTATAGGCACAACTCAACTTTTCCGTCTATCTTAACGCCATATATATTGTTAACCCACTGAATATAGAAATTAGGATGGAAAATTTAATCCATTCCGCAAGTGCAGCTCCGTAAACAGCGCGGACATTTGTAGATACATACACTCGTGTGTGTGTATATATATATATATAGGGTGTCCCCAAAATAAACGGGCAAAACTTCGGGTATCGATGCAGGATGATTAAAGAAAGAACAAAAGTCCTTTGGCGTTTTCCTCGTTTTTGCTTTTTTTTCCGAGAAAACCCCCAAAACTAAAACACAATTGCGAATAGGCAATCTTTCATAATACCTATATAAAAATGATTAAAAGTATATGTTATATCTTCCACCCTCTCCACTAACCCTCCCACTCCACCCCTAACTCCTTTAATCCCCTCCCCACCCCAAAGAAATAGGAGTGAGTATGCCTATTATGAAATAATAGGTCTCCATTTTTTGATCCTGGACTTAACGCAGAGTCTTTCCACGCATTCCTCGATAATAAACTGTCCTTGCTAGTGGAGGAAGTCCTTTTGGCATTTCTTCGCATGGGGACACATTGAATATTTGATCTACCGGGAGCCCATTGGCTGAAGGGAGCACCTCGTCCGCCGCGTCAGATGTGCCCGGGAACAGATTACAGCAGAGCAATGCAGAAATACCACCCAGTCTGTCAATGTGCAATGTGATGCCTGTTTTGCTGCAAGGGGCGAAACGATTGAACAATTTTTAAATTGATTATTAGTAATTATTAAAAGAAGTGTTATTTTGTAATTATGTATGCATCCAGTGTTAAAATTGAAATGTTTTATGAATTTAAAATTTATTTTTATTAAGAATTGAAAGTTTTTTTGGTTTTGTGTTTTATCACTTTCCTCCGAAGAAAAGTAGCTATTCTAAATTATGTTAAACATGCAGCTATACATGCCATCAATTAATTTTTTCGACCAAGTGGATTTTTGTAGGTATGTTTCGGGGGAGGGGTGGAGGGGGGAACATAAAGCATGTACATTTAATGATCTTTATATAGGCATTATGAAAGAACGCCTATTTTTTTCTTCAAACTTTTGTATTTTGTTGAATTTTAAATTAATTTTAATAAAAAAATTATTGAGGATGAGAAGATATTTTATTGATTTTTATTCGTAAGCCGTTATTCAATACATTTTGTATGAAAGAATTCAAATCTGGGATTTCTGTGGAAGCCGCCACAAGAAGATTGTGAGAAGCGAAACTACCTCCCGGCCGATGATCCATTCATTACATGATCTGATGTAGGAAACTGAGGTCAAAGGTCTGGGACTTGAAGTAGGTCCAGCTTGCGTAAGGACGAGATGTTGGGGTCAGAGTTGTTAGTGTGCCAGCAATCAAAGGGAGTCAGGTGGAAGCAGGCAGGAAAATAATGTTTTCACCTGCAAAAGAAATTAATACCACGAGAGGCACCAAACCAAGAGTATATAATCCTTTTTTGCCACTTTTGCGCATTGCCAAACTCATCTTTTGTAAGCCCTGTGGCCCTGATTATAAAAACGAGAACTCTCTACTTTCGCTAGGAAAGGCATCAGTCCTATCTTGAATAGAAAAGAGTAGTAACCTATAGATAAACCGTCCTTAAATTCTGTCTCAATAATACATGGACGCTGAAATTTATATAAATAAACGGATTCATGCCTCAAACGTGTTTTTCACGGTGATTGACATGCGAATTTAGACCGAAAAGAGTTTGGTCACAAGATGTTTTATGACTTGTGGGTTATTTATTGTCGCCATACTCTGCTAGCACGAATCCAGTGTGGGTATATGTATATATATATATTTATATATATATATATATATATATATATATATATATATATATATATATATATATGTATATGGGGACTATGTTAGCTCAGTGGTAGAACACTCGACTAATGAACTGGAGGACCAGGTTCAAAACCCGAGCGCGCACTAAAGATTTTTTCTTCTAGTGCTGCCGTTCGAGGGTTGGATTTGGGGTCCCAGATCGTCCCTAGGCTCACCCAACCTTTAATTAATTTAATTAATAATGGGTACCTTGGGTGCTAATGATTCTAGCAGTCGAAGCAGCCAAGGGGAAAATCAGGCGGCCGGAGCATAGTGTTGACCATACTATCTCCCTAGTGTGCCGTATGGTCAAGAATCAGATACCTCTACAGTATCTGCCCCTCTGGGCCCTTGTGGCCTGTTACGGGACTGATTTTATATATATATATATGTGTGTGTGTGTGAGTATGTGTGTAAATCAGTCTCGTAACAGACTCAAGGGCCCAGAGTGGCAGATACTGTACAGTATATGTTTCTTGTCCATATTAGACAACAATTTGGATCCTAGGGGTCTCCCGTGGTCTAATGGTTAGCGCCTTGGATTCATAAGCGGGAGATGGTGGGTTCGATCCCCACCTCCGGCAGGAATTTTCTCATCTCAGGGCTCGTTGGGAAAATCCCTCGCTGTACCCTGGATGTCGGCGCTAATGACCTAGAAGTAGATGCGCCGTAAAAAAAAAAAAAAAAAAAAAAAAAAAAAAAAAAAAAAAAAAAAAAAAAAAATTTGGATCTTTCATTGGAGATAGTGTGGACTATCCTCCAATGTAGACGCTAGACGCAAAATCTTTAGAGTATGCGCAAGTTTTGACCTCAGGTCCTCTAGTACTCCGGTTAAGTGATCTACCACTGAGCTAACCTCGAACCTATGCAGATAATACGATTAAGAATGTTATAAAAAAATTTATGCGCAAAAAGCATTCAGTTCTGGAAAGTGGAAATATTGGCCAGAGACCTCATGCTTCTCACAAGGCACTCTCAAACAGCACGTGAGTTGGAGCAGACGTGCCTCGAGATATAGAAATAGTCGCTAGTTTGCGTGATGGTTTTGCTAAGTGGTAGCAAGACTTTCCAATCATATCGGTAAGTAGGCTGACTGCCTAACAAGAAAACAATGCCTAATCTCTCTGTCATACTGTTGTCTGCTTTCACCGTCTCCATCGTCACCACCTCCGTACATCTACAGTCCTCCCATTCATAAATTAACGGTTTATCAATAATCATTTCTATAGTCAATACTGGCACCGTCTCATTATTTTGATCTTATATATCTGGTCACCCCATAATTAATGTCGGTTTATGTCGGTGGACTGTAGAATGTGCCGAACCAAGTTTTTCTGCTAGCTCTTAGAGTGTTACAACAGGATTTTTTTTAAAGCAGTCTGCAGAAGTTTATCTTCTCTGTTGGTCGGCCTGTATGCTGCTTGTCTTTAAACTTGCCTACTCAAAATCGTTTAAGCCACCATTGCACTTTTCGCTCACTAATGAAATTGCTCAACCTTCTTTCCCAATATGAGACGTCATATACAATACAAAGTGAAGATATCGCTGAGATTTGGCTATAATAAAAGTCAGCTTTTCAAAACGATCTGTGTGTTTGTATGTATTACCACCAAATTGGCCACAATTTTTTCTTTTTTAGCGCGGTTCCTCCCTCCCCCCACAGGTGAAGAACCCCGCAATCCTGAAGTGTCGAGGAGTGGCGATATCTATAACTCTTTTTGAAAATACTGGAAAAACAATTTTTGTTTTGGGTACTTAGAATCATGCGATTTAGTTGAATTATTTTCTACAAATTTGAGATGTATGTAAACTAAGATGTTTAAATTTTGATTATCTTTGAAGCTCAGAAAGTGTTAAAAAAAATATATTTTATTAAAGTCGGGGCAAGCAAAAACTAACTACCTATTTGAAAGCCTGCTAAATTTGTTACAAGAAAGATTCCAAAGCAATTTTCGACGAGAGGTTTACACTGGGAAAAATAAATGCTTAAAACTTTGAAGAAGGTAGTTTTTTTCGTTTATTTGAACGGTTCTTATTGTCTGTTTCCCTTAGTTTTTTTTTTATTGCTTGTTATTTTTGTATTTGCTAATAGTAGAAAAATTCATTTGCCAATAAAAAAAGGATACATAAAATTAGAAACAATTTTCTGTCATTTGAAATATAGTTCTAGAGCGGAATTCGAAGATGCCGCGTGAATATTTTCTACTGCTATACTGTTTTAGATTTCGTTTCTCAGGCCTGTTTTTTTTTGTCTCTATTGTCATCACTTTTTGATTGGTTGTTTTTTTTTTTTTTTTAAATGCAAGAGTAAAATGATTATCCTAGTTTTGAATTAACTTATAGAGTAGCTATTCATTAAGAATATAAAAGAAGGCGGATAAAGTAATTTCTGCCTCCGAATACCACCAATTTTTCACGAAAGCTCAAAACAACAAATAACTGTTTTTATTCCTTTTAAAATGTCACTATGAATAAGAAAGGAAATGCGCTATGATGACGCAGTTCCTGTGAGTCGGACGTATGGTATGTAGCGTTCTCATAACATATGTAGGTAATTTTTGGCAAATTCATCCAGAATGGATGTTACATTGCACACTGTTCTCAGTAATGCAGTTCCTGCGAGTCGGACGTTTGTTGATTTACTTTGGTCTTATATGCAGTAAACGGATTTTACTCAAAACCTATAATTCTGAAAAATACTTTAATCCAGAAAATCTCTGAGGATTTGAAACACTTATAAGCGGGACAGAAGTAAACGGCCTCGTCTCTCCTTGACAACTAGCCACACCTTAGACTGCTCGGCTGCTGGTGTTGAGTAACAAGCTACAGACTTAGCTCTACAACACAAACACACACAGACACGATTATCGCTGGTTATCGGGAAGTTATGGTCTCGGTACTGACAGGCAGGTGTGGGTATGCGGGTTGTTCCCGATACCTGTCGGGTTAACAGTGTTCTCGTCGGTAAACTGTCTTGGCGGATGGTAAGGCAATGGTAACTCTTCTCGTCGGTAAACTGTCTTGGCAGATGGTAAGGCAATGGTAACTCTTCTCGTCGGTAAACTGTCTTGGCAGATGGTAAGGTAATGGTAACTCTTCTCGTCGGTAAACTGTCTTGGCAGATGGTAAGGCAATGGTAACTAATCTCGGGTTCAATTCGCATTCCTCTAACACAAGAATGGGCCATTGAGACTTTAATTCTACAAAGTGCAAAAGTAGCTTCCGATTTTATACGAATTTTTGAAGATAGCCTTATTCAGTTCAACAAAAATAACACTTTGTTGGTTTCATTGATTTGTACAAGTATCTATAAGTAACTAGCTGTTACCCAGTGTGCCATGCTACACCTATTTTCTGCCTATGATTCTTCCCGTATCAAGATCTACCTGCATATCCAGTTACGTCAAAATCGGTCAAACGGTTTGAATTTGTTTATATCTGTCTAGTGCTGTGTCGTGAAACAGCCTCGTCAGGCCTGCACCATAGCAATTCATATTATAGCCGACCGAGGCCAGCACCACAGCCTGCGAGTAGATAGCTCTTATCAAAGAAAGGCCAGCGCACTTTAGTTAAACAGTGACTGTTGATATAGAATTGAAATAAACTGCATTACATGATTACATAATGATGTAAAGTCATCAATGTGTTCGAGTTATTCTAATTATCAAGAACATCAACAAATAAATTTGAGACATCATTAAAAAAGGCTTTCGATTCAAAATGGCCGTCAGAATCTGAATGGTTCAGTTTAGCCAATTTTTCTTGAACAAAACTTTCGACCTTTTGACCAAATTTTGAAATTTGACTATTTTGACCTAGCCTAGGAGATATCCCGTATCAAGACCTACCTGTGTGCCAAGTTTGGTCAAAATCTGTCAAACGGTGTAGATTTGTATCCCCAAAAAAACATAAATGTGAAATAGAGGCCAAGTTCCTGTCCCCACAAAGAAACGCTCCCTTCCTCAAAAATATCCCCCCCCCCTAAAACCCCCCAAAAACATCTTACCATTCTACACTCCAAAAAAGTAGTATGAGTTGGTGTTTTTATTCAACCAAAAATATTTGCCAATACAAGAGATGATACAAGAAAGAAATGTCCAAGTTCATTACTTAGAAGCCCTCATAGTTACTTACTAAGAACAGTAAAGACACTTCAACTGACCTTTAAAAACAACAATAAAAATACTTATATCCAGTTACTAAAATCTCACTTTCCTCAGCCAGGTATATTCTTAAACTTGGCAATGTTTAGTTTTTCTCTAAAGATAATTTCGGCACAAAAAAAAACATTGCCAAGTTTAAGAATATACCTGGTTGAGGAAAGTGAGATTTTAGTAACTGGATATAAGTATTTCTATTGTTGTTTTTAAAGGTCAGTTGAAGTGTCTTTACTGTTCTTAGTAAGTAACTATGAGGTCTTCCAAGTAATGAACTTGGACATTTCTTTCTTGTATCACCTCTTGTATTGGCAAATATTTTTGGTTGAATAAAAACACCAACTCATACTACTTTTTTGGAGTATAGAATGGTAAGGCGTTTTTGGGGGGTTTTAGGGGGGAGGATATCTTTGAGGAAGGGAGCGTTTCTTTATGGGAACAGGAACTTGGCCTCTATTTCACATTTATGTTTTTTTGGGGATCTCATTTCTTTTTTCTAAGTATTAAATAGAATTTAGTCGCCGGCTTTTGTACTTCATATAAGACCAGGGTCTTTGGATTCTGCATAAGGTTCTCCTTACTGCTTGATATTTGAAACCAAAAATCAACCTACATACATCTAATCACTAGACTAGAAAAGTTGGAAGCTCTTCCAGATGACATTACTCTAGAGGACAAATTGATTGCTCTCTTAACTAAACTATTACACTGTAAAACACAGGAAGCTTATCCCGAGGATAAAGATCACAATAGGGAAGTGCAGAAGGCCTTCAAGAAAAATATAAAAACAAAGACGATACATTTTGGGTTTGTGATCCTAAACTTTGTAATTTAGATGGCTCGAATTTGAAAAACTTAGTATCTGCTTTGAAGTATATTATACAGTGAACCCCTACGACTTTATTTACTACATTTAAGAAAGAAGTCACAACTGTTTTTGTTAAGATGCGTCGAAATGTTTTTTTAAAACATCAAATATAAGGTTCTCCTTACCAAGACGATTCATTTGATACCACACGTGATGGGTTTCAGAAGGAATGATGGCATTTCGATGGAGCAAAAAGTAGAAAACGTCATAGGTAATATGACACTCCCGTATCAAGACCTACCTGCGTGCCAAGTTTGGTCGAAATAGGCCAAACGGTGTGAATTTGTATAAGGAACAAACATACATACAGACAGCTGAAAGACCGTTTTTACCTAGCCTAGTGCATTCCCCGGACCAAGGCCTGCCTGTGTGCCAAGTTTGGTCAAAATCGGTCAAATGGTGTGAATTTGTGTAAGGAACAAACATGCAGACAGACAGCTGATAGAAGATTTTGACTAGTCTATGACACTACCCGGATTAAGACCGACATGTGTGACAAATTTTGTCAAAATCGGTCAAACTGTGTGTATTTGTATAAGGAACGAACAGACAGACAGACAGCTGATAGACAATTTAACCTAGCCTATGATTCTACCCGTATCAAGACCCATCTGTGTCCCAAGTTTGGTCAAAATCGGTCAAACGGTACGGATTTGTAAGAGGAACAAACATACAGACAGACAGCTGGTATAAGATTTTTACCGAGCCTATATGCGTCTAATTGTTTCTTAAAACATCAAATATAGGTTCTTCATACCGAGACAATTCATTTGATACCCCACATCATGGGTTTCGGACGGACTGATGGGTTTCCGAAGGAAGTACAAAACTGGCACGCCCCCGCCCCGGAAGCGGAGTCAAACACAACTTTTCGCGATTTTTAGATTTTTTTCCTTTAACAACATCTTCATATCTATCTTCATGCAAAATTTCAAGTCTCCAGCATCATGGGAAGTGCCTAATAATTTTGATGAGTCAGTGAGTGAGTGAGTGAGTGAGTGAGTTCTATAAATCCCGATTTTCGATCGCTTATATCTCAGAAACTATTCGATGTAGAATTATGAAAATTTCCAGTTTTACTCACATCTAGACCTGGTTGAAAGTTATACGAGGGTAAAAATCGGCTCTAAGACCGCCTGTAATATACACACAGTATGCTTAGGCCGGATCTTGGCCTGGCGCACTACCCACCGCCTAGATAAGGAACAAACAGACAGATGCGTGATTTTTATATATATATAGATATTATGTTTATTTTAGTGCTTTATTCCCGATGCAGTTGGTTTTATTTTTTTATGAAGTAAAACGTAGGTTACTCGGGTATAGAAGTGAATTCATGTAGTCATCATTTTTGTGACATTCCATGAAATTTACTCTCTTTCAGTACGTTATATGAAATAAATGACAATCATTCTTGATAAAATTGATATTTAATGATTATAGTATGTCTTACCTAAAAGTTGAATAAAAAAAAAAAAATTAATTTCGATTAGAGCATGCTGCTCAAATTCAGGAACATAAATATGCTTTAGTCCTTTGGAACGTTTTCGTTTTTTTTTTTTTTGTTTTTTTTTTAGTTTAGTCCTCGCTATATATTTATGCTAATAAGTACATCGAAAATTATTAACGTTTTCACAACTGGCCTTGCAGAACACACGGCACCTGGCCACACCGCCGATGTAGTCCTTGAAATCTCATCATAACAAATGATTCGTGAATCCTTGCTATCAGGTGGGTTATGTCCTAAGGTGAAAAGGCTGTTATAGAAACAGTTATAATTTTGGTTAGACCTTTCATGAAATAATTTATGACCCCAAATAGGTCACGGTTGTAAGGGTACATACCTCACCACCTTATATAGAAAAATGACTCCCTGGCCTTGTCAAGGTTCCCTCTAGAAATACACTACTTACTCTTTCTTATTTTCTTTTACAATAATACTAATTTTACAGACAATTGCAATTTGAAACAATGATTATAGTATGTCTTGCATAAAAGTTGAAAAAAAAGGAAAAAAAATCATCAAATATTATAAACGTTGTTACAACTGGCCTCCTTGCAGAACACACTGACGTCACCAGCTTACACGGTTGATGTAGTTCTTGCAATCTCATCATGGTTAGTTCTCATTTCAATAAATAATTCTCAAATCCTTGTGATCAGGAGGTTTTATTTATTTCATGTTTTTTCATTCTAGAATTTCAATTACGTTATCAAATCTAGAGATAGTCTCAGTTCTGAGTATACCATTGGAAAGCTAATTAAATATTGCACCTTATGTGTGCTTGGCCAGTCTGCAGGATTTTTTCCTATAAGTTGTCCCTAACCAGAAGCTTTTATTAATTTCTACTTTTGGATTGATATTACAGTATGGATGAGAAGATTATGAACATTGAATGTGCATTATCCTTAAAGAAAAATTAATGCTGATTTCAAGAATGTAATGAGTAGCTGAAAAAAACATGTGTACAAGCAGGGAAAAATGGAGTTGTACTGCAAAAAAAAACACGTTTTTCTCTAAAGAACTTTTAAAAGGACATATTCCTGGATCGGAATTAGATAGAAATGTGTGTCTGGTGGCGTTGAACTATATTTTTGTCTAGTTTCACCCCCTGAAGGATTGTCATTAATTTCCTATACACCCTGTATAATATAGTATTTCCAAGCCTATTTGAGCCTTTTCCAAGTCATCAGCAACCCTCTCCAATTCAAATGTAACCCTTTCCAAATCAATTGAAACCCTTTCCAAAACAAATGTAACGCTTTACAACTCTATTGTCACCCTTTTTATTTCAATTGTAACCGTTGCCATTTCAAATGTAACCCTTGAAATTTCTTGCTATATTATTTTTATTTTTTTTAATTAAAAAACTATTATTGGGACAAAACACTAAACGAGTGAAAATGAAATGAATACAATTTTCGAAAACCAATGATTTTTCAGTCATAATGAAGGGTGTGAAAAAAAAAAAAAAAAAAAAAAAAAAAAAACACGCTAATGACGTAAAAGTCTGTGCGTCGTAAAAAAAAGAAGAAGAAGAAGAAAAAAAGAAAGAAATTTATATTTATTTTCAATTTTTCAAAAATCAATACTCATACTATATTCTTACAAGCAAGAAGTTTTAGATCAAAATTTCAAAATCAAATTAGTAAAACTTTTATTTAAAAATGTCAAGAGAATTTTTATAAAAATTCTAGCCTATAGGAACTCAAATAAAATTTTTAAATGACTATTTGAAAACAATTTTATAGATAGAATTTTGATTTAACTGTTAAAAAAGGTTTTTTTTGCAAAATTGTGATAACGCTTTCCGTCCCTGAAATTTTGAAGGGTGACAATTGAAATAAAAAGGGTGACAATTGAGTTGTAAAACGTTCCATTTGTTTTGGAAAGGGTTTCAACTGATTTGGAAAGGGTTACATTTGAATTGGAAAGGGTTTCTGATGACTTGGAAAGGGTGGCATTTGATTTGTAAAAGGTTACAGTTGACTTGGAAAAGGTTCAAATAGACTTGGAAATGCTATATATACGCATATCTAGGTATTTTAGATATTTAAAAATTACATTGTGTTCGTTTGTGAATTAATTTAATATTTTTCCTCCCTTAATTCTTCTTCTTCACTTCCATTTACTATTAGTGACTCGGCTGTTATTAGTCCGCATTCTAGAGATACTATTAGTATGCAGTGGACAGGAAAACATATCTATATAATCTCCCGTATAAATAAGTTTGTATGTTTTGTTTTAAATCTTGAATCATAGATTACCATATTAGTAAAGTGATCTGTAGGTGCACTAATAATTAAATATGTACTAATATAGTTTAAATAAAAAAAAAATAATAAAAAAAAATATTATTAGTATATCACAGCTCCACTATCTATGCAGTCTTATGTCATGTCCGGATACTAAATAATGATAGAGCGCTATCTGATAAGACAGTAATATGCATCTTTAGATAAGACCAAAACACCGCGTTCCGGACGTTTCTGTTTATTTTATAGAGTGGAACTAAAGAAAATTGTCGAGAAAAAATGTTGCAATAATCTCTTTTAGCGATGTGCAGTGGTCGGAAGCACTTCTCGAAATGAAATGGTTATTCTGTCCTTATACAGGGTGTCGCGAATTGAAATAGCATAACTTCAGGAGAGTATAGAGGAACGAAAAACTAAGACAAAAACCAATTTTTGATGAGAGATTTGCTCGTCTTGCTTCATTTCCCTAAAGAGTAGGAAAAACTCAATCAAAGAAATAAAAACGATAAAATATCTGATTTTCCTCAAGTGGATCACTTCAATTTGTGAGCACTTTATATATTCCACTAGTATTTCTAAAGTGACAACTCAAAAATTGGCGTTGACGCCAGAGGGTACTTGTGTCACCCTTCCTGTCTTAATGCTATGTCCCCTACATAGACAAGAGTGACACATTTCCAGTATAGTTTTATTTTGAGTTGTCTCACTTTAGAAATAATAGTGCGATAGTGTACTGAAAGAGCTGCGACCAAACTAAAAATGATATCTTCTACTTTCGTCTATTAACTCGGAGTCCAGACCGTCCCTGGACCTGCCCAGCCTAATATATATATATATATATATATATATATATATATATATATATATATATATATATATATATAAAATCAGTCCCGTAACAGGCCACGAGGGCCTAGAGGGGCAGATACTATAGAGGTATCTGATTCATGACCATACGGCACACAAGGGAGATAGTGTGGTCAATACTTTGTTCCGGCCACCTGATTTTCCCCTTAGCCGCTTCGACTACTACAGTCATTAGCACCCAAGGTACCCATTATTAAATTAATTAAAGGCTGGGTTGGCCTAGGGGCGGTCAGGGAGGCCGAATTCAACCGATGAGCAAAGACACTAGAATATATATATATATATATATATATATATATATATATATATATATATATATATATATATATATATATTAGTTTCCCCTTTGCACGTACCCAATGAATCCTAAAACTGCTCTGATAATAAAAACAAAATGAAAACTGTTTTTCTGATACTCCCTTAGCTTCCAACGTAACCCTTATATAATATATTATATTATAATACAATAAATTATAACTTAGATATATATTATATATCTACGTATGATTGAACCATTCTCTTTAAACCAACCTCCCCCTCCTATATTATATGAGTTCATAATCCAACCTGACCTTTAAGTGTGTTTAAATGAATTTTGTAACATTATATTATGTGAATACATGATCACGCTACTAAATTCATAAACCAAAATAAAATAGATTAAACATATAATAACAACTTTCTCGAAATTCAATAAGCCTAACGATGAGGTAGATTTTAAAGCGATAGAATGCGTTTGTTAAATCCCCCCCCCTCCCCGAAGTTTAAGTTCGGTGATCGACGGGACCCGATTCATTCAACGTGGCTATGATCGATACCGAAGCGAGAATCGAATGGATAAAGTTCTCACAGGAATAAGCTAAGAGTTGTCTGTCTAGAATATCAAGTGTAGTCAGGTAATTGAATATTTTCTGGATGAATTAATTCTGTCTATTTTTTTGTGAGATACTGTAAGGATTCCTACAGGACCACCCACACCTGTTCTGTCTGTACCACACCCAGTCCAGCCATTTTGGATACTCACATTCTAGGGAGAACAATATCGCATAAATACAAAGAATATGATTTTTTATTATCAATAAATAGTATTGTAAAGTAGTCAAATTATTTGTATATATATATATATATATATATATATAATCATGATGATTAGATAGTTAGCCGTCGAGATGATAAGTAAAGATGGAATGGTTGGGATTCGGCTAAAGAAACCTCAATATGATTTTTGGTAAAAAAAAAAATCTATATTTTGGACGTTTCGGCTACTCATTGGTAGCCTTCGTCAGCTAAAATGACAAGAAAAACAGAAATTAATACAAAAAAAAGTTTGAGATAAGTATTTATTTGAGATAAGTAACAGAACTATAAATACAATTAATTAACTTATTATAAAAGAACAATTTGGTCTAAAATTCTTAGAATGAAAATCAGAAGAAACCTAACAAAAAAAAGAAGAAAAAAGGGGATTATATTGAAGTTTATATAAGTATATAGGTATATAGGTGCTAATAGTAACAAACAGATAAGATACTACATACCTATGGAAATGCCTGGAGGCAGAGGAAGACCAATGTTGACAGTTAAGTAACCATTGTGGAAGTGTCTAAGAAAAAAGGAATCTACTAGGGTAAATGAAACGGAAACAAACCAGGTGGTGGGAGGTCGGTAGGGATCAAAGGCCTGTTTATGACATTTTATGACAGGAAAGGAGAGAAAGGTGTTAATGGAAGGATACCCAAGGGGCATGGGAAAATACTAGGTGGGAGGTCGGGAGAGTTTTTGAGTTTCTTTAGCCGAATCCCAACCATTCCATCTTTATTTATATATATAATGACAGATACAATAAAAAAAATGGGCCAAATTCTGGACATTAATGACAAGCGGACAGCACTTGAAGTTATTTATCAAAAAAAAAAAAATCAGTCCCGTAACAGGCCACGAGGTCCCTAAGGGGCAGATACTATAGAGGTATCTGATTCATGACCATACGGCACACTAGGGAGATAGTGTGGTCAGTAGTATGCTCCGGCCGCCTGATTTTCCCCTTGGCTGCTTCGACTGCTAGAGTCATTAGCATCCAAGGTGCCTATTATTAAAGTAATTAAAGGGTGGGTTGGCCGAATTCAACCCATGATCGAATACACTAGAAGAAAAATCTTTAGTGCTTGCTCGGGATTTGAACTGAGTTCCTCCAACTTATTAGTCCAGTGCTCTGCCGCTGAGCTAACCTCGCCCCCGAAGTTATTTATAACAGGCATTAAAGAATACTTCGACAAAACTTATGCTAAAACAAACTACATGACGCATTTATAACCGGGACATGGGACAGTTAATTCATATCTTTAGAGATTTGGACCAAACCAACATGAAAGCTGTTACTGCGACTCCAATAAAACGCAGACTCTTGTAACTGAAGAAAGAAAAACATTACAGACATACGTAACCAAACACATAGGGCATTGGTCTGTTGGGAAAAATAAGATTTCATAAGTGTGAAAGGACTTTACAAAATTATTTTGAACAAATTTATAGAAAAATGTGATACTGGAATAATCATTATACTCGAACATAAATCCATTAATTTCTTTCAAACAGGGGATTTCGTTTTGTTTTTTTTTTCTTTTTTTTTCATTTCTGTTCTACATTTAGAATGTAATCATAAAAAAGATTATTAAAATGCAATCAATTTCATGCTAAGTACATTTGTCATGAAATTAAGGATTATTTAGGGAAGGAATGAATATAAACACACACACACACATATATTTATATATATATATATACATATATATATATATATATATACATATATATATATATATATATATATATATATATATATATATATATAAACGCTATCAGTTTTCGTTATCAAGTAGGAGGGATTAATAAAGATTTGAAGAACTTGTTCAAAAATCATTCAAAGAGGCTCACTCATATTTTAAACTATTAATATCTTATTGAGAACACAATTATATTTACATTAAGTGACCAATTTCTGAGGAATTTGTTCGGTTTCAGCATCTTCCACGGTTATCTTCAGGTTATGTGTTAGGTCTTTCTTTGGTGTGTCATTTCTTGAAGATTCCAGTAGATATGAAAGAGCTCCGTTATAGAACATGCTGTGTACTATCTATTCTCTTGCTGTATATTCGACTAGGGCCAGGTGTTAGTTTACTCTTCAGAGCGTGGCTTATGAATAAACAAGGACTCCATTGATAAAGGCATTGTGTACCAAGTCAAGCTCTTTCTCCTATATCCTCTTCGGGCCGATGGCAAAGGTCCTTTGCGAACGAACTTTTAGTAGTGAACTTCTCTTTTAGCGGGGTTCCTCCCTCCCTCCATGGGAGTCAGTTGGAATATTTTCTGCATGTTCAAAATGCATCCAAACTAAAACGTTTTAATGTTGGTTCCGTTTGGAGTTAAGGAAGGATTAGAATAAAATATTTTACTAACAGAGATGAAAAGTTTTGGGACCTTTGTCCCAAACTTGTATATTTTCCTTAATATCTCGAAAACGTTTAGGAAATAGTGGTAAGCGGAAGATTGCAATTCAGAAGCTTGCTAAATTCTCAAACAAAAAAATCCTAAAGAAAGTTTTGATTAGGCTATGTCAATCGGAGAAATAAGTCCTGTATTCAAAACTTAAATGAGTTTGTTTTGTTCATTTGAACAGGGTTTGCAACTCCCATTTTAATTGCTTGTCTGTTTTTTGTAAGTGCATTTATCGGTAAAATTAGTATTATATTAAGACAAGAAAATGAGAAACGTTTTCGGTAATAGTGTTTTCCTAGAGTGACCGTTGAAAAGGCCTGATCATTATTCGAGGTATGGGTCCCTGGCTATCTCTCACGTGTCTGGGACATAAAAGTATTTAACGAAAGGTCTAACCAAAGTAATAATTGTTTCTACTTTAAGATTTCCAAATAGCGCTAGGGATAAGGACGTACCGCGCTAAGATGAAGCAGTTTCTGCGAGCCGGACTTTCTTTACTCTGCCCTCTATTCCGGCATCTGTGAATAAACAAAACTTACCGAGAAGCACTAAAAACCGATTACGTCTAGTATAGGATCAGGGAAATGTTAGAAGAATTGTTCTAATTAATTTTATCATATTTTCAATTACCTGTCGTATGGCCTTCTCTTTAAAACCATCTCGTTGGAAAAATTAAACCCAAAATAGTTAATTTCATCGTTTCTTTCTGAACAATTGATTTTGTCACCATTTTGTTACAATAGCGACAGTAATTTTCCTTTTTCAATAATAATTTTCAGAGCTCTTCTTTGCGTTGACTTCAAGCCCAATTCACAGAATATTTTGTTGATAACATTATATATTCTTACACCTGAATCTACATCACGAGACTGAACATCTTGGTCATCTACGAATCCTGTAAGAATAATTGGATTTTGATTTTCTACGAGTCTGTAATCTAATGTGTTCGCGAATTTGGGATTACAGATTTCTCTGGACACATGGTCAATGGCCAATATAAATAAAGTTGGAGACAAAGGCACACCCTGTGGGACTCCACGCTTCACTTTGATGACGTCTGTTTAATTCAGCCCAGCAATTATTTGTATTTTGTTTTGTGAGATCGATTTATACCTTTTTCGATAATAACGTTTATCAAGACGTGTTCAACGTTGTCAAAGGCACCAGTGGCGTCAGGAAATGTTAAGAAGTTATTGTTCTTGATTTGAGCTATATCGATTCGAAGATGCGTGGTTTCACTTGAGCGTTGGCGAGAATTATTAGAAAATTAATTTGATTCCTCAATTCCTCATAGCCCAAAATGTTTTCTATAAGATATCCTACTATTCTTGCTCTTTAAAAGACTGAAATGGGAGAAGCTTGGCATCAAGATAAATGGAAGACTCTTGAACAATCTCCGTTTTGCTGATGATGTATGTCTCCCAGCCCTATGCTTTTCTGATATTATCAAAATGATAGAAGAACTATTGGAACAAAGAATTTGGGTTAGTCATAATTGTACAAAAAAACAAGATTATGATCAACGCAGAAGAATACCCCATCACCAACACCAGGATATATGAACTTGAATATGTCAACTTTTGACAATTAAACTCTTTTAAGGACAAGCTCGAAAAAGAAATTAAAATGAGTATGAAAATATAACGGACCCAGTTCTGGTCAATGCGGAAAATATTTTGAAGGCAATATCTCAACAGAACTCAAGGCTAAGTTACTACACTCTTGCATATATCCTGCTATCTTGTACGGAGCTCAAACATGGGCACTGACTATAAAGCTGGAAAATAAGCTCAACACAACTCAGACGGCAATGCTGAGGAGTATGATAGGCCTCAGAAGAAGAGACAGAAGAAGAAACTCGGAAGGCTTGAAGATGATCAAAGTTTCGAGGAGCCTGATCCAAGAAGCCCGTCGGTTGGAATGGTGATGAGCAGGACACGTCGCTAGGATGAGTAATGAGAGATAGGGAGTATGTCAGAAGAGTAGGCCAACAAAGAACAAGATGGAGAGATGAAATAGTCAGTAAAGTTGGAAATAACTGGTGGATAGTTGTAAGAGAGAGAGAGAGTGTGTGGTAGACAAAGAACAAGATGGAGAGATGAAATAGTCAGTAAAGTTGGAAATAACTGGTGGATAGTTGTAAGAGAGAGAGAGAGAGTGCGGTAGACAAAGAACAAGATGGAGAGATGAAATAGTCAGTAAAGTTGGAAATAACTGGTGGATAGTTGTAAGAGAGAGAGAGAGAGAGTGTGGTAGACAAAGAACAAGATGGAGAGATGAAATAGTCAGTAAAGTTGGAAATAACTGGTGGATAGTTGTAAGAGAGAGAGAGAGAGAGAGTGTGGTAGACAAAGAACAAGATGGAGAGATGAAATAGTCAGTAAAGTTGGAAATAACTGGTGGATAGTTGTAAGAGAGAGAGAGAGAGAGTGTGGTAGACAAAGAACAAGATGGAGAGATGAAATAGTCAGTAAAGTTGGAAATAACTGGTGGATAGTTGCAAGAGAGAGAGAGAGAGAGAGTGTGGTAGACAAAGAACAAGATGGAGAGATGAAATAGTCAGTAAAGTTGGAAATAACTGGTGGATAGTTGCAAGAGAGAGAGAGAGAGAGAGTGTGGTAGACAAAGAACAAGATGGAGAGATGAAATAGTCAGTAAAGTTGGAAATAACTGGTGGATAGTTGCAAGAGAGAGAGAGAGAGAGTGTGGTAGACAAAGAACAAGATGGAGAGATGAAATAGTCAGTAAAGTTGGAAATAACTGGTGGATAGTTGTAAGAGAGAGAGAGAGAGTGCGGTAGACAAAGAACAAGATGGAGAGATGAAATAGTCAGTAAAGTTGGAAATAACTGGTGGATAGTTGTAAGAGAGAGAGAGAGAGAGTGTGGTAGACAAAGAACAAGATGGAGAGATGAAATAGTCAGTAAAGTTGGAAATAACTGGTGGATAGTTGTAAGAGAGAGAGAGAGAGAGAGTGTGGTAGACAAAGAACAAGATGGAGAGATGAAATAGTCAGTAAAGTTGGAAATAACTGGTGGATAGTTGTAAGAGAGAGAGAGAGAGAGTGTGGTAGACAAAGAACAAGATGGAGAGATGAAATAGTCAGTAAAGTTGGAAATAACTGGTGGATAGTTGTAAGAGAGAGAGAGAGAGAGTGCGGTAGACAAAGAACAAGATGGAGAGATGAAATAGTCAGTAAAGTTGGAAATAACTGGTGGATAGTTGTAAGAGAGAGAGAGAGAGTGCGGTAGACAAAGAACAAGATGGAGAGATGAAATAGTCAGTAAAGTTGGAAATAACTGGTGGATAGTTGTAAGAGAGAGAGAGAGAGTGCGGTAGACAAAGAACAAGATGGAGAGATGAAATAGTCAGTAAAGTTGGAAATAACTGGTGGATAGTTGCAAGAGAGAGAGAGAGAGAGAGTGTGGTAGACAAAGAACAAGATGGAGAGATGAAATAGTCAGTAAAGTTGGAAATAACTGGTGGATAGTTGTAAGAGAGAGAGAGAGAGTGTGGTAGACAAAGAACAAGATGGAGAGATGAAATAGTCAGTAAAGTTGGAAATAACTGGTGGATAGTTGTAAGAGAGAGAGAGAGAGTGTGGTAGACAAAGAACAAGATGGAGAGATGAAATAGTCAGTAAAGTTGGAAATAACTGGTGGATAGTTGTAAGAGAGAGAGAGAGAGAGTGTGGTAGACAAAGAACAAGATGGAGAGATGAAATAGTCAGTAAAGTTGGAAATAACTGGTGGATAGTTGTAAGAGAGAGAGAGAGAGTGTGGTAGACAAAGAACAAGATGGAGAGATGAAATAGTCAGTAAAGTTGGAAATAACTGGTGGATAGTTGTAAGAGAGAGAGAGAGAGTGTGGTAGACAAAGAACAAGATGGAGAGATGAAATAGTCAGTAAAGTTGGAAATAACTGGTGGATAGTTGCAAGAGAGAGAGAGAGAGAGAGTGTGGTAGACAAAGAACAAGATGGAGAGATGAAATAGTCAGTAAAGTTGGAAATAACTGGTGGATAGTTGTAAGAGAGAGAGAGAGAGTGTGGTAGACAAAGAACAAGATGGAGAGATGAAATAGTCAGTAAAGTTGGAAATAACTGGTGGATAGTTGCAAGAGAGAGAGAGAGAGAGAGTGTGGTAGACAAAGAACAAGATGGAGAGATGAAATAGTCAGTAAAGTTGGAAATAACTGGTGGATAGTTGTAAGAGAGAGAGAGAGAGAGAGTGTGGTAGACAAAGAACAAGATGGAGAGATGAAATAGTCAGTAAAGTTGGAAATAACTGGTGGATAGTTGCAAGAGAGAGAGAGAGAGAGAGTGTGGTAGACAAAGAACAAGATGGAGAGATGAAATAGTCAGTAAAGTTGGAAATAACTGGTGGATAGTTGTAAGAGAGAGAGAGAGAGTGTGGTAGACAAAGAACAAGATGGAGAGATGAAATAGTCAGTAAAGTTGGAAATAACTGGTGGATAGTTGTAAGAGAGAGAGAGAGAGAGTGTGGTAGACAAAGAACAAGATGGAGAGATGAAATAGTCAGTAAAGTTGGAAATAACTGGTGGATAGTTGTAAGAGAGAGAGAGAGAGTGTGGTAGACAAAGAACAAGATGGAGAGATGAAATAGTCAGTAAAGTTGGAAATAACTGGTGGATAGTTGTAAGAGAGAGAGAGAGAGAGTGTGGTAGACAAAGAACAAGATGGAGAGATGAAATAGTCAGTAAAGTTGGAAATAACTGGTGGATAGTTGTAAGAGAGAGAGAGAGAGTGTGGTAGACAAAGAACAAGATGGAGAGATGAAATAGTCAGTAAAGTTGGAAATAACTGGTGGATAGTTGCAAGAGAGAGAGAGAGAGAGAGTGTGGTAGACAAAGAACAAGATGGAGAGATGAAATAGTCAGTAAAGTTGGAAATAACTGGTGGATAGTTGTAAGAGAGAGAGAGAGAGTGTGGTAGACAAAGAACAAGATGGAGAGATGAAATAGTCAGTAAAGTTGGAAATAACTGGTGGATAGTTGTAAGAGAGAGAGAGAGAGTGTGGTAGACAAAGAACAAGATGGAGAGATGAAATAGTCAGTAAAGTTGGAAATAACTGGTGGATAGTTGTAAGAGAGAGAGAGAGAGAGTGTGGTAGACAAAGAACAAGATGGAGAGATGAAATAGTCAGTAAAGTTGGAAATAACTGGTGGATAGTTGTAAGAGAGAGAGAGAGAGTGTGGTAGACAAAGAACAAGATGGAGAGATGAAATAGTCAGTAAAGTTGGAAATAACTGGTGGATAGTTGCAAGAGAGAGAGAGAGAGAGAGTGTGGTAGACAAAGAACAAGATGGAGAGATGAAATAGTCAGTAAAGTTGGAAATAACTGGTGGATAGTTGCAAGAGAGAGAGAGAGAGAGAGTGTGGTAGACAAAGAACAAGATGGAGAGATGAAATAGTCAGTAAAGTTGGAAATAACTGGTGGATAGTTGTAAGAGAGAGAGAGAGAGAGTGTGGTAGACAAAGAACAAGATGGAGAGATGAAATAGTCAGTAAAGTTGGAAATAACTGGTGGATAGTTGTAAGAGAGAGAGAGAGAGAGTGTGGTAGACAAAGAACAAGATGGAGAGATGAAATAGTCAGTAAAGTTGGAAATAACTGGTGGATAGTTGCAAGAGAGAGAGAGAGAGAGAGTGTGGTAGACAAAGAACAAGATGGAGAGATGAAATAGTCAGTAAAGTTGGAAATAACTGGTGGATAGTTGCAAGAGAGAGAGAGAGAGAGAGTGTGGTAGACAAAGAACAAGATGGAGAGATGAAATAGTCAGTAAAGTTGGAAATAACTGGTGGATAGTTGTAAGAGAGAGAGAGAGAGAGTGTGGTAGACAAAGAACAAGATGGAGAGATGAAATAGTCAGTAAAGTTGGAAATAACTGGTGGATAGTTGTAAGAGAGAGAGAGAGAGAGTGTGGTAGACAAAGAACAAGATGGAGAGATGAAATAGTCAGTAAAGTTGGAAATAACTGGTGGATAGTTGTAAGAGAGAGAGAGAGAGAGTGTGGTAGACAAAGAACAAGATGGAGAGATGAAATAGTCAGTAAAGTTGGAAATAACTGGTGGATAGTTGTAAGAGAGAGAGAGAGAGTGTGGTAGACAAAGAACAAGATGGAGAGATGAAATAGTCAGTAAAGTTGGAAATAACTGGTGGATAGTTGTAAGAGAGAGAGAGAGAGTGTGGTAGACAAAGAACAAGATGGAGAGATGAAATAGTCAGTAAAGTTGGAAATAACTGGTGGATAGTTGTAAGAGAGAGAGAGAGAGTGTGGTAGACAAAGAACAAGATGGAGAGATGAAATAGTCAGTAAAGTTGGAAATAACTGGTGGATAGTTGCAAGAGAGAGAGAGAGAGTGTGGTAGACAAAGAACAAGATGGAGAGATGAAATAGTCAGTAAAGTTGGAAATAACTGGTGGATAGTTGCAAGAGAGAGAGAGAGAGTGTGGTAGACAAAGAACAAGATGGAGAGATGAAATAGTCAGTAAAGTTGGAAATAACTGGTGGATAGTTGTAAGAGAGAGAGAGAGAGTGTGGTAGACAAAGAACAAGATGGAGAGATGAAATAGTCAGTAAAGTTGGAAATAACTGGTGGATAGTTGTAAGAGAGAGAGAGAGAGTGTGGTAGACAAAAGTTGCAAATAATTTGTAAATAGAACTAATTTCAAGAAGAGTATATGTAAAAAAATATTAGTATGTACCTGAATATATTCAGCTGTGACCTATTTACTCCGTAAAACGAGAGACATTTTTTCAGAAATGATACCAATAAAGCCATTATTATCTTACAATTAAATAAATTGTCCTTGGACTCAATCAGATCATCCCGTTGAGAGGACATTCTCCATTATAATTTGAAATACTTCGCCACTTTGGTGATGGCCGATGCACAAAAATTAATAAAATCAATTTCGCCGTTGCCTGGCGGATTCGTGGACGTGAGAGGTTAAGAGAATAAGGACGCAGAAGCCTTAAATCATATTCCTCTACCGGAGAAGAACACTTATTTCAGAATGAACAGCTATTTCCCTGGGGATCGATGGACTGACAAGCTCGGTAAAAATCTCAATAAAGCGGATAAACAGTTCAAAGAGGCCGTCCGAGTTGAGGAAATTGCTGTTGACGTAGAAGGAATCAAAACAGGAAGAAAATCAAAGGTCGGGGATAAGCAAACTGTACGTACAAATAGACGCCGTTCACTTACCAAGATGTTTCAACCGGTTTCCAGGTTTTTGAAAACATACTAAAATCTCAAAAACATCTTAGTATTTTCAAAGTTTCTCGAAAATGGTTAAATATATGTAATTTTAAATAGTACAATTTGATTTATCACGTCAAAATATACAAAACGGAAGCCTAAGCAATGATTTTTTCGCGCAGATTTTTCCAAAATAATTGTCTAGGCCATTTAACGAACTTAATGTGCAGTTTGAGTCAATGTATTTTTCAACTATTATTATTATAAGTAGGTGTTTCAATTTTTCTCGCTTTATAAACGGTTTCAGTCGTTTTTCTACGTCAAGAAACCTATAAAACGAGTACCTTCAAGCATATGAATTCGAAAATGTAAGCGTTACGATTTTTTTCGCGCGCATTTCGCTCCAAAAAACATCTTTCGGTGGCGGATTTTATCATTAACTTCAAAATGTTTATTGGCAAAGTTGCGTAAACATTAATACATAAATAAATAAATGTTGGTGGACGGATTCTGCTGGTTAACGAACTTGACCTTTCAAATTACGCAGACGATTTTTGTAAAAAATTTCATCAATATTTGACCATTTGTCTGGCATCTAGATAGCGAACACACACACACACACACACATATATATATATATATGTGTGTATGTGTATATATATATATATATATATATATATATATATATATATATATATATATATATATATATATATATATTAGAAACGTACATCAAATTTTCCATTCTGTAATAGATTAAGACCTAATTTTTGTAACGGACGGACTTTACAAATACCACATATAGATAAAGACGCGGCCATATTGGTAGGCTTAGGACATGACTAGTATTACCCCTGCCTCCGTAGAAGGTACATGAGGAGACGAGAGGACTTCTTAGCAAGGTAGGACTTTTAAAAAATGTTTGTTAAAGTTATTTTAAAATCTGACTTTTAAAAATTTTGTATATTTTAAATATGTTTAATATTGGGAGGTACAAAAATGGATTTGGTTGCAGAAGTGCCCCTGATGAGGTGCGAATGAATTAAGCACGAAACATGTAGGGCAGAAAAAATAAAGTGGTTTGACACAAGGAAGTACTACTTTTTCCCGACCCTAAGCCTAAAAGAACGAAATGCATTAAGAAATATTTTGGGTCATTCACAAGAATAATAATATGACATACTCCATGGCAGAAGACTGGAGGGACGAAGGATTTTATTTAGAGATTCTAAATATGAACCTGAATAAAAAATTAATGAAATTATTTTATAAATTGAATAACATTGTTAAAAAACAAGTTAGAATAAGACTGAGATTACAATTTTTGAAAAACTGTAAAAAAATTAAATGCTTTCCAAAATTTATAGAAAATAAAACAAATAAACTTTATGAAATTTTTAAAGATAATTTTAGTGGATATAGAAAATTTGTTAATGTAGTAAATAATTTTAAATATAAAATTCTAGATTTAGAACTGTCCAGAAATTATGCTATGCTAGAGAAGTTTAATAAAAAGGAATGTTTATGTAAAAGTACTCTCGTCTCACAAATAGAATGTTCAAAAATCAAAGAAGTGACTGACACATACTTTAGACTGTACAGGCAACGAATAAGAACACAATATGATAAAACTTACTGTAAAAAGACTAAAAATATTGTAAAGAAACGAAGAGACTATTATACCGACGACGAAGGATTGACGGACATTATAACAAACAAGGACTGGATAGTAAACTTATCAGACAAGAGTATTCCTGAAGAAGTAACTAAGTTTTTATCTTTAAGCAGTAAATTCAACATCTTAAAACCCATTAAGGAAAGGGAACGGATTAATTTGATAACTGACTTGGAATACATGCTTGATAATGTGGAAATACCTAATAAAGATAAGAATAGTATTAGACAAAAAAGTGTTAACTTTTTAAATTATACTAAAAACACAAGAGGTTTAAAAAATGTACCCAATCACACAGATATATTATTTTCAGAAAAATTAAATAAGTACGAACGACTTACTAGACAGTTTAAAAAAGACAACCCTGACATTTTAATAATAAAAGCTGACAAACAAACAAAACGGTCTTAATTGATAGGAATACGTACAACGAGAAAATGGAAAGCATCTTAAATGACCCAAATACTTATAAACAAATTGACTATAATCCAAATATTAGCCTTAAAAACAAAGTTATTAAATTTTTAGACAAGTTAGTTCAAAAAAGTTATATTAGTAAAATAGAAAAAAGTAAAATAGTTAATCACAACTGCATAACTCCGTTAATATATGGGCTTATTAAACTGCACAAAAAAGATATGCCTTTACGACCTATTATTAGCGCTTGCGAATCACCGATACAAAAATTTGCAAAAATGTTTGCAAAAGACCTAAAAACATTTGGTGATGATAACCCATTTGATATTATAAATGCAACTCATTTAATAGACAATTTAAAAAATACTGAAATTTTACCTGACTATAAATTAATATCATTTGATGTTGTTAACATGTTTCCGAATATTCCAGTGGATTTGGCAATTAAAATCATTAACAACAATTGGAACAGGATTGAAAAAGATACAAAGATTAAAGATAAAGAATTATTCATTGAGGGGATTCGTTTATGCTGCACATTTGGATATTTTCAATTCAATAATAAAATATATAAACAACTTTATGGCATACAGATGGGAAACCCACTTTCAATTGCTATTAGTGGAATTATAATGAATTTCATTCTTGAAGAACTTATTTCGGAGGTCAAAATTAATATACTGTTTTTATACAGGTACGTTGACGACCTTATTTTATGTGTGAAAGAAAATGAGGTAGATAAACTATTAGACATTTTTAATATAAAATGCAATAATTTAACATTTACAAAAGAGGTGGAAGTGGATAGAAAGTTAGGCTTCCTAGACATGGAACTAATTAGAAATGAAAATAATTTTATAGAGTTTAAATGGAAACCTAAGACATATCATTCGACAAGAATGATTAATTTTTATTCCAGCCACCCGTATAATTTCAAAAAGAATCTTTTATATAATAGGGCATTATCAGCCTTACAAAGAACATCCCCTAAATTCTTTAGTGAAATAAAAAATAAATTAAGGAAGGTTTTCAAAGAAAATAATTACCCTAATAGTTTAATTGAACTTCAAATAAAAAGAGCAGAAAAAATCATAATATATTCAAAAAGATTGAATGATCGACCGAATAATAATGATAAATGTAAATATGACCGCGAACTATTTGATATAGCGGATGACTTTTTTAAGGATCTGCAAAGTACTCGGAAAAGAAAATGCTCTCAATCCATTGTAGAATCAAGGCCTTCTAAAAAAGTTAAAATTGATAATGAATTGAAAGATGAAGGTAGGAAAAATAATAAGCGTAAACGAGAACACAATGATAATTCGGTAGGAGCACACAAAAGGAAAAGATTATTGGTACAAACAAAAATAAAACATTTTTTTACTAAAAATAACTCTGTAATGGAAGAAACCATGTTAAATCAACATTTATTTTCTCAAAAAAGAAAGCAATTATTTGTAAAAAACAAAAACGACAAAGATTTAAATCCAATAAATCGATATTTTACGTTTAATTATCACCCGCTTATAGCGAATAGGCTAAAAACAATTTGTAAAGGTATATGTAAAATTAGTTGTAAATATGAACACAAGATACAGAATATGTTTAGTAAGATTAAAGACAGGGTTAATGCATCAAACACAGAATATAATATCTATAAAATTAACTGCAACGACTGTAGCAAATGTTATATTGGGGAATCTGCACAATTATTAGGTAAAAGAATTATACAACACGTAAAGAGCATTGGACACACAGGAAAACGGTACCGCATTCACGGAGCATGCAATATCAAAAAAGCACTGTTTTGATTTCAAAGAAGTTAAAATACTTAACAAAGAAAGAAACACGCTGAAAAGAAAAATTAAAGAAAATATTTATATTCTAAAAAATTCAAAAACAGCTGTTAATAAAAGGACCGATCTTAGAAACGTACATCAAATTTTCCATTCTGTAATAGATTAAGACCTAATTTTTGTAACGGACGGACTTTACAAATACCACATATAGATAAAGACGCGGCCATATTGGTAGGCTTAGGACATGACTAGTATTACCCCTGCCTCCGTAGAAGGTACATGAGGAGACGAGAGGACTTCTTAGCAAGGTAGGCCTTTTAAAAAATGTTTGTTAAAGTTATTTTAAAATCTGACTTTTAAAAATTTTGTATATTTTAAATATGTTTAATATTGGGAGGTACAAAAATGGATTTGGTTGCAGAAGTGCCCCTGATGAGGTGCGAATGAATTAAGCACGAAACATGTAGGGCAGAAAAAATAAAGTGGTTTGACATAAGGAAGTACTACTTTTTCCCGACCCTAAGCCTAAAAGAACGAAATGCATTAAGATATATATATATATATATATATATATATATATATATATATATATATATATATATATATAAATTTGAACCACCGTCATATTATTGATCTATGGGATCTGAATCATCAAATTTTCGTGTCGGCACTTCCAGATTGCGTCATGAGATCAACCTCATAAGCGAGCTCCATCTCTTTGGAGGGAGGGAGGAACCGTTCTAATAGATATTAAAAAAAAAAGTACAAGAATATGGGTTTTTCATTTTTGGCCGTATCTGCCTAGACCTAACAGCCCAAAACGTTACGCGGGAGTAAAACGAAAATGCTAAAACAAACAACCGAAACAATATTAGTCAAAATACTTCTTAGTGAATGGATCATAATTCAGCTGGCAGGAGTTAATTCGGCTGCAGGTAGCCTTTTGAAAGGATTGGAAGTGTTTCAGCTGATGAGAAGTGTTTCAGCTGCTGAAAGCCTTTTGAACGGATTGGCAGTATTTCAGCTGATGGGACGTTTTTCTGACGTGAACGCCTTTTGAACGAACTGGCAGCTTGGGCGTATTCAGAAAATAATTTCGTAGGGGGCTGGGAAAATTTCGGGGGGGGGCTGAGACCATTTCCGGTGAATGGAATACTAAAAATTTAGATATTGGAAAAGTTTTAGCCAATTTAAATGCTATTAAACCGAAAATAGTATATGTTTTATGAACTAAATGATCTCATTTAATTTATTTTAGTTTACCGATCAAATCAAAATTTCGGGGGGGGGCTGCAGCCCCCCCCCCTTATATACGCCCATGACTGGCAGTATTTTAGCTGATGGGAAGTAATTCAGCTCTGAATGCCTTTTGAACGGATTGGCAGAGTTTCAGCTCCTGAAAGCCTGCTGAACGGATTGGCAGTATTTCAGCTGATGGGTCGTTTTTGCACCTGTGAAAGCCTTTCGAACGAATTGGCAGTATTTCAGCTGATGGGAAGTACTTCAGCTGTGAATGCATTCTGAACGGATTGGCAGATTTTCAGCTCCTAAAAGCCTGCTGAACGGATTGGCAGTATTTCAGCTGATAGGACGTTTTTCAGCTGCAAAAGTCTTTTTAACGGATTGGCAGAGTTTCAGCTGATGGGAAGTGTTTCCTTTGTGAAAGACTTTTGAACGGATTGGCATAGGTTCGGCTGTGAAAGCCGTTTCAACGGATTGGCAGAATTTCAGCTGACGGAAGCGTTTCAGCAAATGAGAGGCGTCTCAAGGGGGTAAGAGGCGATTTGAATGCGAATAAAACATGTTCCTTGATTTTTTAAAGTTGACAGCAGATTCGAATATGTCTTGGAGATCTATTTAGAACAATAAACTATTTATCCGAGACCTAACGCTGTAATAGCTCCATTGTCCTCCTTGTATTGTGTCTTTCGAAATTATGAAAAAGTAAAATGTGGATGGAAGGTTTTCTGTCCAAACCCATACTAGGCCCGAGGCTTGGATTATGCTACTGTGAGCTAATGCTCCTTTTCCAGCAGCTAATATTAGTGACTCCAAAAGCGGAGTATGACTCCGGGAATATCCAGATTCAGATGTCATTACAGCCAAGGACGAAACTCCTCCGCGATTCTTCTAGACTCATCTAACTCACGATATGAATACAAACAGACGAAGCAGGAATTTTTTTTCTCAGGACTGAAAAAAGTTCCTCCTACTGCAGGGGCGACCCGAACCCACATCTTCTAATAAAGCATCCAAATACTCTGAACCGGTTTAGAATAAGCACTCTCATGTGATGTCATTTAACAATAAACGAGGAAAAGTCATCTGCAAACTTATTGAATGTTTTGAAATGAAGAGTCCAACTTTTAGCGCGGTTTCTCCCTCTGTAGGGAGGAAACCCGCTTATGAGGTTGACCTCATGACGCGGTCCGCGGAAGTGCCGACACGAAAATGTCTCGTTATATATATATAAATTTGACTGTTCGCTCTCTAGCTGGATCAAAAATGGAATGGAACCATTTTAACGCGATATCTGTAACCGTTTTTGAGAAAAGTGGAACAAATATATTTGTAGCTCATTTTTTAGCGCGGTTCCTCCCTCCATAGGGAGGGACAAATCATTGACCGGTATGTCAATGAGATCACTAGATCATAAACTGTGCAGAACTCTGAGAGCCAGAACACAGCCATATCGAGCCATAAGAACATAAAGTAATCATTGTAATAAAATTATTTTTCAACATAGATTTGGGTTCTACCATCAGCGAAGTGCGTATTCATAAACGTGAGCGAATGGATTTGGGTTCTACCATCAGCGTAGTGCGTATTCTTAAACGTGAGCGAATGGATTTGGGTTCTACCATCAGCGTAGTGCGTATTCATAAACGTGAGCAAATGGATTTGGGTTCTACCATCAGCGTAGTGCGTATTCTTAAACGTGAGCGAATGGATTTGGGTTCTACCAGCAGCGTAGTGCGTATTCTTAAACGTGAGCGAATGGATTTGGGTTCTACCCTCAGCGTAGAGCGTATTCTCATATGTGTGCTACTGGATTTGTACATTATCATCAGCGTAGTGCGTTTTTCCAAATGTGTGCTAAATTGGTAACTTTTATTTTAAAATAGTATTTTTAAAACTTCTACTTTTATTTTCATTTTGAAAAAGTTAAAGGTCGAAAATAACATTTTGAGTTTAAACGTTCTTTAAAACGTTTTTTTTTTTACTGTTATTTTTCAACTTAAGAAATAAAAGTTTTAAAGTAATTTTTTTTTTGTTTATGGTGCATCGACTGCGGAGGTCATTAGCACCATTTAAAGTAATTGTTATTGAAATACTTAATAGTAAAAAGTTTAAAGGAATAAATTAAAGCTACCAATTTATTTTCTGTTTTGTATCAAGAAATATATTTCAGTGAATAAACAAAGAACATTTCACTTATTTTGAAGAATTAATTAAATTTCAATAACAATCTATCCTGCAAGTTTGTGGAATTAAGATTTTATCTATTATCATTTAATATATACTTTAGGGTTAAAAATGGGTTTTTAAACACTTACTGAACCCTGTCATCAGCGCAGTGCGTATTCTGAAAAGTGTGCCAACGGATTTGTACCCTATCATCAGCGAAGTACATATTCTGAAAGGTGTTCCAATGGATTTGTACCCTATCATCAGCGCAGTGCATATCCCCAATTTGTGCCAATGGATTTGGACTCAATCATCAGCGCAGTGCATGTTCTCAAAAGTGTTCCAATGGGTTTGAACCCTATCATCAGCGCATTGCATATTCTCAAAAGTGTTCCAATGGATTTGTACCCTATCGTCAGCGCAGTGCATGTTCTCAAAAGTGTGCCAATGGGTTTGAACCCTATCATCAGCGCAGTGCATGTTCTCAAAAGTGTGCCAATGGGTTTGAACCCTATCATTTGCGCAGTGCATGTTTTCAAAAGTGTGTTAATGGGTTTGAACCCTATCATCTGCGCAGTGCATGTTTTCAAAAGTGTGCCAATGGGTTTGAACCCTATCATCAGCGCAGAGCATGTTCTCAAAAGTGTGCCAATGGGTTTGAACCCTATCATCAGCGCAGTGCATGTTCTCAAAAGTGTTCCAATGGATTTGGACCCTATCATCAGCGCAGTGCATATTCTCAAAAGTGTTCCAATGGGTTTGGACCCTATCATCAGCGCAGTGCATATTCTCAAAAGTGTTCCAATGGGTTTGGACCCTATCATCAGCGCAGTGCATATTCTCAAAAGTGTGCCAATGGATTTGGACCCTATCATCAGCGCAGTGCATATTCTCAAAAGTGTTCCAATGGGTTTGGACCCTATCATCAGCGCAGTGCATATTCTCAAAAGTGTTCCAATGGATTTGGACCCTATCATCAGCGCAGTGCATATTCTCAAAAGTGTTCCAATGGGTTTGGACCCTATCATCAGCGCAGTGCATATTCTCAAAAGTGTTCCAATGGATTTGTAGCTTACACCTTGTGCGTATCCGAAGAAGAAATGTAATATCATGTCAGAAATCAACTAAAAGTCGGTGAGTGGGAACAGCCTTTCGCTCCCTTCACCACACCTCTCACTCTCTAAAATAAATAATTAGTCCAGCCTAAAGACAAACTTTTAACACTTTACTTACCAAACACATAATATTGACTATGCTTGAGGATAAAGCCGCACAAATCAATCCATGGATGGTGGAACGATCTCATCTGAAATACATTCTGAATAATTTACGTACGCAGATAACACTAGTAATTCTACGTGCAAAATTGGGACCAGCATCTTCATATTCTTCTTGTTACTGTCCTCAGTTACTTAAGCCATTGCGAATGTATAACATTAATATCGTAATCGCGCATGAAAATAGTTCGATTTTGTTGGTATTTAGCAGAAGAATACAACCTCTAAAACGACATTTCAAGTTCGATGACCACACAGATATTTTCACGGGCTAAATCGAATAAAACCATTTTTAATGCGATATTTTAATCCATTTGTGAAAGCACGTTGGGGCTACATTAACCTCAATTCACGGTTTGCCAGGCGCATCGTCAGTAAGCTGGACCATCTATTGAATGAGCAAAATGAATTGTTGAAATTATTTAAATCTCACATGCACAAATTACAAAGTGATAATCAAGCTATTGTCATCAATCCTGATAAAGAACCATCTGGAGAGTACAATCAATGCACCTGTTGCTGATGACGTAGCTGGAATCATAGATGGCAAACATATAGCTATGCAAGAAATCCTGATTCGAAGAAGAAATAATAATCTTGAAACCATTGCTGATTCACACCATTCATGCGACGCTAACCAATATCCGCTAATGTTCTGGAAGTGACAAGACGGATATTGCAAAAATATTAATCAACGAGATTCCGTAACGGGTACGGGATTATTATTTCACTACCAACATTTTCACTAGAAACGATGTACATGGCAAAACAACGTTTGCCGGGTTAACTCGTATAATTATATATATATATATATATATATATATATATATATATATATATATATATATATATGTTTGATGTTATTTTTCGTCGCTGGGATAGTATTTTTAGATGGAACGGCCGGCATTTTTCTCCAGCGGTGGTACTCCTCCTCACTTCTTCCCGGAATATTTCGATGGATTCATCTCTATCTTCTTCAGCCAGGTACTTGTTTCTTCCTCGGTGGTAGCCATTCCCTTGGCTACCACCGAGGAAGAAACAAGTACCTGGCTGAAGAAGATGGAGATGAATCCATCGAAATATTCCGGGAAGAAGTGAGGAGGAGTACCACCGCTGGAGAAAAATGCCGTTCCATCTAAATATATATATATATATATATATATATATATATATATATATATATATATATATATATATATATATATAGTTATAATAATATTAATATAATATTATAATAATAATTATATATATATATATATATATATATATATATATATATATATATATATATATGTACATATATATACACGGGAAAGTTGTTAAGATACCCTAAGTAAAATTTGTGACGTTAGAACTTGTTATGTAATTTCCTCAAGATTGCAATGCCCCGAAGGGTGACTTTGCAATCGCCAAGACATCATCGTGATGTGAGTTAAACGACACTTCCTCTCGTGGTGTCACGGATTCAGCGTTACAGAGTCGTTTCAAAACACGCCGACCGGGGATTCTGTCTTGATAGAAGTATCTTCTTCGTGTCGCAAGTCGACACGAACACGGATATGTGGTGTTTCGTGGGAATTTATACAAAAATAAATAAAAAACCAATCCCGTTACAGACCAAAAGTTCCTAGTAGGGTAGATAAACCAAAGCTATCCGATTCGTGGGTAAACGGAACTCTAGGGAGATACTGTGGTCAGTACTAAGTTCCTGAACCTGGAACAGTCTGAAACTCCAGCTAAAACCAGAGGACGATGACACTAGCAGATAATCTCTTTAAGTCTCGTCCGAGTTTTGAACCTGAGCCCTCCACAAAATGATTACAGTGCTCTACCATCCAGCGTGTTGGGAAAGAGTATTGAACCTGAACCCTCCACAAAATGATTCCAATGCTCCACCATCCAGCGTGTTGGGAAAGAGTATTCAACCTGAGCCCTCCACAAAATGATTCCAATGCTCCACCATCCAGCGTGTTGGGAAAGAGTATTGAACCTGAACCCTCCACAAAATGATTCCAATGCTCCACCATCCAGCGTGTTGGGAAAGAGTATTGAACCTGAACCCTCCAAAAAATGATTCCAATGCTCCACCATCCAGCGTGTTGGGAAAGAGTGTTGAACCTGAACCCTCCACAAAATGATTCCAATGCTCCACCATCCAGCGTGTTGGGAAAGAGTATTCAACCTGAGCCCTCCACAAATTCCAGTGCTCTACCATTCAGCGTGTTGGGAAAGAGTTTTTTTACGGGAATTTAAATAAAAAAGTACCAACAAAGAATTGTGCGTGTTCAAAAATTAAAAATAAATAGAAAATAAGAAATAAACTCTGAGCGTAAAATAAAAATAACATATATACAAATTGTTTAGCAGTGGATATAAAAATTGACAAAAAAATTGATCAGCTGGATGGAATCTTTTAGCTTGATTTTATGTGTTTTTGGCGTGTTGAATCCTAAAGTGATCGCCATTTCAACGCAGTTTTCTTGCAAACTATGAGGGAAGGTAGACAGTAAAGTAGAAAAACAGCACATTTTTTATTATAACTTTGCATTGTATTCAGAAAGGACTCCTGACTTTCGAAAGAAACAAATCGACAAGTTCTTATGGGATGATTTGGAGAATCCTTACCTCCTTCTCCCATACAACAGGTTAACTTATACTTTCCTATCATAAAAACATATGAATTCTGAAGATTCACAACCTGGCAGCAACTATCGAATTTAGTGCTAACTCTGAAAAACAACACAAGGTGTAGGTATTAAGAAAAAACAGTGTTGCTAAAAAAATAGGAGTGATTGAATGTATTGAGTATTGTTTCGGTTCCAGCTTTTTAAATCGCATTCAGTTTTTTGGTTGCAGACCTGTGTCATTATTCGCATAAATAAGGGAAATACCAGTATGTTTCTTTTTTTTTTTTTTTTTTTTTTTTTTTTTTTTTTTTTTTTTTTTTTTTTTTTTTTTTTTTTTTTTCTTTTTTTTTGCTATACCTTTAGAATGTTCTTTCCTCCCAAAACATGGGATAAGACGGTTAATGGGGTCTCCCGTGGTCTAGTGGCTAGCTGGATTCATAAGCGGGAGATGGTGGGTTCGATCCCCACCGGCGACAGGAATTTTCTCATCTCAGGGCTCGCTGAGAAGATTCCTGGCTGCACCCTGGATGTCGACGCTAATGGCCAAGAACTAACTTTCGAAACCCATAAGTTACGAGTACAAAGAGGTTGAAATATATAAATGTATATAATACGAGTAAAACCTCGTTTACTTGGATCAACTAGGACCAAGGCCGATCCGAAAATATCACTATCTACAATTCAATTGTATTATTATTATTATTACTTTTTCTAATTAAATAATTTTTATCAATATTTAGTATATAACCTGTGTTGAAAACTATTGATTGCTAATTGATGAACCGGGTTACAACTAAGTAGTCTTTATGAATATTTAGTATACAATCTATGTTTGGAACTGTGTTATTTCAGAATCTAGTATAGTTTAAGAAATTTTGGTGAATGATATCATTAAGTTGCTCTCTGTACCGTAGCTAAGCTTTGTATTTGTGTCGGCAGATACCTGAGGTATATTTACAACTCTTGAGGATTAACTCCATGCAGGTAAATTTCCTGCGGACCTTCTGTTTCTACGGCCACTGAACCGACTCTCTATTCGCTCATAGTATCTAACCGTTGTGAAGTTTATTTTTTGGATTTAGGACTTAATATACATATGTAGACTAAATCATAGCAAGAAGTCTACCTCCGTCGTCGGTTCTTAACTATGTAGACTCGCTAATGTTACCCAATCTTAGATACATCGTAATTAAAATCCACATCAAAAACACGACATTTCATCAGAATCCCCTGCTTAATAAAACATATATAGAATAATATGACAAATAAAGCCTATCTAGTGGATAAAAATAGAGGGTAAACGCCGTTCGTGGTGGTAGAAAATCTTACAAGGCATTTCGCTCAGAAATCTCCGAAATATTGTTACTGATTTTACGTATCCTGTTTTATAATCAAATAGATTTATATTCTATAATCAATAAAAAAAAACACTACTAGCAATAAAAAACTATGGGTAACAGATGAAAATAGGGAATACCAAGAACAATTCTAAAGAACGAAATCAACACCAGTACTGTAATCTAGATATTCATACGGCATCTTCGAATTCTAACAAACAAAATATTGCTTCTAATTATACGTATCCTGTTTACTGACAAATACATTTGACTGCTATAAGAAATTACACAAATAACGAGCAGTGAAAAAAAAAACTGCGGGAAACACACAAATAGATCCGTTTAAATGAACGAAACTAACTAAGTTTTAATCACTTATTTCTCCTAATGTGACGACCCCATCAAACATTTCTTCAAAACATTTTAGCGCGGTTACTCCATAGGGAGAACCCGCGTATGAGGTTGACCTCATGACGCGATCCGGACGTGCGACTAGAAACTTTCACGTTTGTATATTTGTATATATATATATATATATATATATATATATATATATATATATATACATTATGTATATATTTATATATATATGCTTGTCTGTTCGCGCTCTAGCAAGCTCAAAAATGGTCCGATTTTAACGAAATTTGGTACAAAAATCTATCGTCTAATTTGAAAGGTCAAGTTCGTTAACCAGCAGAATCCGCCCACTAGAAGATAGTGTTTGGAGCGAAATTCGCGCAAAAAAATCGTAACGCTTACGTCTTTGAGTTTATATGCTTGCAGGTACTTGTATTATAGGTTCCTTAACATAAGAAAACTAATGAAACCATTTTCAATGCGATATCTGTAACAGTTCCTGAGAAAAGTGGAATCAATGTTTTTGTAAGTCATTATATTTTTGTGAGCTAAGATGTTTAAATTTTGGTTATATTTGGAGTTAAGGAAGTATACGAAAAAAATTATTTTATTAATAGACATGAAAAGTTTTCGGATCTTCATACATTTTTCGTAAATATCTCGATTACGGTTGGGAAATCGTGCTAAGTGGAAAGTGACCATTCGAATGATTACTAAATTCTCTACAAAAAAGGTTCTGAAGCAATATTCGATGGGGCAACGTCAATCAGAGTTATAAGCGCTTAAAACTTAAAAAGTGTTTGTTTTGTTGTTTTGAAAGGGTTTTTCTCTTTGCTTGTCTTACTTTTTAATTGGTTGTTTCTTGTTTCTAAATTGCATTCATCATGAAAATTAGTAATGTAGTAAAATAAGCTAATAAATAAGAAAGGTAATAAGTTTGGAGTGTGGTAATCAAGATGGCTGTGGCTAATCATGATGATGTAGTTTGTTTTGAATTCTCCTGTCTATATAACCTTCCTCATAGCCTCCAACTGAAGTTATTGTTATTCCTTATTTTATAGAAAGATTTAACCCTCGACAGAATGGAATTTTATTTGCCATGAAGCACATATTTACAGTTGATTATAAGAGTAAAACGAATTTGCTAGTAAAACAAGATACCTACTTAAAATGACAGCGAATTTTTGGTTGTTTAGAATAAAGCCTTCTCAGAAGTAGTCGAAGAGTAAGTACGTTTTCAGTACATAATTGTATTGACTTATACAGATTAAGAATTATCCGCTTCTGTGTAAGTTGGCAACTGCCAGTTTCCTGTAATTTGTGATGCTAATCTATTCCATTTCTTCGAGATGTACGTAACCGCGCTAAGATGACGCAGTTCCTGCGAGTCGGACTTTTTTTGTAGAGAATTTAGTAAGCTTTCGAACTGTTACATTTCACTTGCCACGATTTCCTAACCCTATTCGAGATATTAAGGAAAATATACGAAGGGGGCCTAATAGATATTCATACAGGATCTGAGAATCCCAAGATTCCGCAAAAATAAACAATTCTAATTATACGTATCCTGTTTTATTGGCAAATACATTTGACTACTATAAGCAATTGCAAACAATAGGGAATATGCCAAAGAACTCGGATTAGGAGCCTCGACAGTTTCAAGACATTTGAAGGAAATCGGCAAATCCAAAACTGACATTTCATACGGTACAGCCTGATATATTTCTAACAATGACTTGTTTTTCTTATTTTAATTAATCTGTTTTATTGTCAAATACATTATCCAACTATAAGCAATGACAAAATAGGAATAAAAAAAGACAAAAAGAACCGTTCGAATAAACGAAATCAATTACTTCAAAGTGTAAGCACTCCGATTGACATCGCTTATTCAAAACTTTCTTCAGAACCTTTTTTGTAGACCATTTAGTAAGCTTTCGAATGGTAACCTTTCGCTTCCCAAGATTTTCAACCGTTTTCGAGATATTAATGAAAGTATACGAAGTTCCCAAAATTTTCATTATTTCTAGCAACAAAAAATTGGTCTCATTTATCCTATCCTGTTTTACAAACAAATACATTTTCCCAACATAAGAAATTACAAAAGTAAAAAGCAATAAAAAAGCAAGGGAAAGAGACATAAATAACAAAAAGAGCGGCAAAAACCCGTTCATAAGAACAAAACAGACGTATTTGAAGTTTTAAGCAATTATTTCTCCGATTGACATAACCTAATCAAAAATAGTTTTAGAATCTTTTTTGTAGAGCGCTCATTTTCGGTCTCAAGGGGTTCTGAAACGCGAAATTTTCTAGTCTACACTTCCGGATTGTTTCATGAGATCAACCTTATAAGCGGGGTTCCTCCCTATGGGGGAGGGAGGAACCGCGCTAAAAAAAGACTAAGTAGAGAGTGTTGTTTTAAAGAAATAACAGATTCTAAGAAGGAATACCTAAATTATCCAATTGAATTTGATGACTCGTTCTAAAATGACATTAGGTAGACCAAAATTTAGTACTTTCATATTTAATAACATAGAGAATTTAAATCTGTGCAAGGCGCAACACAATAAAAAAAAGTCCGACTCGCAGGAACTGCGTCATCTTAGCGCGGTTACGTACATCTCGAAGAAATGGAATAGATTAGCATCACAAATCACAGGAAACTGACAGCAGTCAACTTACACAGAAGCGGATAATTCTTAATCTGTATAAGTCAATACAATTATGTACTGAAAACGTACTAACTCTTTGGCTACTGCGGAGAAGGTTCTATTTTAAACAACCAAAAATTCGTTGTCATTTTAAATATATGTTTTTACTGTTATAATCAACTGTAAATATGTGCTTTATGACGAATTAAATTCCATTCTGTCGTGGGTTAAATCTTTCTATAAAATAAGAAATAACGGTAACTTCAGTTGGAGGCTATGAGGAAGGTTATATAGGTAGGAGAATTCAAAACAAACCTACGTCATCAAGATTAGCCACTACCATCATGATTACCACAGCCACTCCTAACTAATACTTTCTTAGCTTATTTTACTACAATACTAATTTTACTGATAAATGCAATTTAAAACTAGAAACAACCAATTAAAAAGCGAGATAAACAAAGAGAAAAAACATCTTAAACCAACAAAACAAACACTTTTTAAGTTTTAAGCGCTTATATCTCTAATTGACGTTGCCCCATCGAAGATTGCTTCAGATCCTTTTTTGTAGAGAATTTAGTAAGCATTCGAATGGTCACTTTCCACTTACCACGATTTCCCAACCGTTATCGAGATATTTACGAAAAATGTATGGAGATCCGAAAACTTTTCAAGTCTATTAATAAAATAATTTTTTTTGCATACTTCCTAAAATCCAAATATAACCAAAATTTAAACATCTTAGTAGAGATAAATTTCCAAGATTTAGAAAATATTTCAATTGAATCCCGCGATTCTAAGTACTCACAAAAAAATAATGACTTACAAAAACATTGATTCTACTTATCTCAGTAACGGTTAAAGATATCGCCTTCAAAATGGTTTCATTCTCTTATGTTAAGAAACCTATAAAAAAAGTACCTGCTAGCATATAAACTCAAAAACGTAAGCGTTACGATTTTTTTTTGCGCGCGAATTTCGCCCCAAACACTATCTTATAGTGGGCGGATTCTGCTGGTTAACGAACTTGACCTTTCAAATTAGACGACAGATTTTTGTACCAAATTTCGTCAAAATCGGACCAATTTTGAGCTTGCTAGAGAGCGAACAGACAAGCATATATATAAATATATACATACATACACATATATAATATATATATATATATATATATATATATATATATATATATATATATATATATGTATATACATATATATACATACACAAATTTTAGCCACGTATATTTTCGTGATCTATAGGGTCTGAAACGTGAAAGTTTCTAGTCGGCACTTCCGGATTGCGCCATGAGGTCAACCTCATAAGCGGGTTCTCCCTATGGAGATAGGTAGTAACCGTGCTAATATATTGCCATAAACAGAGCAAAACCAACACTTTTATTTATTTAAATTTTAACGTCCATTTATTATTATCTATGAATTTTAGGTCGGGTTAACTATGGGACCAACACTGTTAAACCTTCAAACACCCCTTTTAGCGCGGTTCCTCCCTCCCTTCATAGGGAGGAACCCCGCTTATAAGGTTGAGCTCATGAAACAATCCGGAAGTGACGACTAGAAAATTTTGCGTTTCAGAACCCCTAGAGATCGAAAATAACGATGATTCAAATTTGTATATATATATATATATATATATATATATATATATATATATATATATATATATATATACATATATATATATATATATATATATATTTAAATGTTCGCTTATTTCCGGCCCCCCTAATGGTCCGATTTTGATGAAATTTGGTACAAAAATCGTTCGTCTAATTTGAAAGGTCAAGTTCGTTAACCAGCAGAATCCGTCCACCGCAACATGGTTTTCGGTACGAATGTCGCGCGAAAAAAATCGTTCCGCTTACTTCACATGCTTGCAAGTACTCGTTTTATAGGCTTCTTGGCCAAGGAAAACGAATGCAACCATTTTCAATGCGATAGCTTTAACCGTTTTCGAGAAAATTGGAAAAATAGTTGTTGAAAACGTTTTTGGTTTGGGTACTTAGAATCATGGGATTCAGTTGAAATATTTTCTGCATGTTCAACTTTCATCAAAACTAATATGTTGAAATTTTGGTTACGTTTGGAGTTATGGAAGGGTTAGAATAAAATATTTTATTAACAGACATGAAAAGTTTTGGTAACTTTGTAAATTTTCCTTAATATCTCTAAAACGGTTGAGAATCTTGGAAAGCGGAAGTTTACCATTCGAAAGCTTACTAAATTCTCTACAAAAAAGATTCTAAGAAAAAAATGTTTTATTAGGCATTGTCAATCGGAGAAATAAGTGCTTCAAACTTCAAATGTGTTTGCATTTATTTATAGAATTAGTATTACTGTAGAAGAAATCAAGAAAATTAGAAACATTTTGATATTTGAAATAACTATTTGTAGTAGTGGGGTTGGCCAACCAGTGGTGGTTGGTTTTTAGGTATAAGGGTACGCTGCCCCTTGGTAACGGGCCCTTTGTTTACGGGGGAAAGGTTGAACCAAAATAATAACGGTTTCTATTTCAATCTTCCCAAATGACACTAGGGATAAAAACTGAACCGCGCTAAGATGACGCGGTTCCTGCGAGTCGGACTTTTTTTCTACTGAAGGCTGCCTAACCATGTTAACGCTTTAACTTAATATGCAGGCCATTTTCAGGAATTATAGAAATTTATACGGGCCTAAACTCCTCATAACCTAATCCTGTTAAAATGTATTAACTTCTATTAATTTAAAGTATATTTTATCTCACTTATTAGTGTAGAATTGTTCATAAATCAAGACTGCAAAAGATTTGGTCGGAATTCTATTTTACTAATAAATTGATCCTAAATAATTCATTATTTAATCGCGTTATATATGATTATAATTCCTGATAGTAAAAAATCAATCCTTTTACCCGAATCGAAGAGTCCAGTAGTAGAGAAATGGCGAAGAAGGGAATACTCATTTCCTTCATTCGAGGATTTAGAACAATTTCTTGTACTTATCCTTTTGATGAGGAATATTCTCTAACAAAATGGAGAGTTCTCTCGACATTATTTCATTCAAATATGGCAATATTAATAATGGTGTTCTATGAATTTTCGCTTATTTCGTCTCCTGAGGACAAACGAGACACTGAAGCTTTCTTAATTTTAGATTTGCCACGCGTTGTTTTTGGGGCTTTTAGTAATTATTTTACTTGGATCATTTTGGTTAAAAATAGGGAAATCCTATCTGAAATTAAAAACAAATTTGATCAAATTATAAAGGAAAAAGAAATTAAGCAAGATTCATCCCGTATAAATATGTTATTAACAATGTTAGTATTCGCAATATTAGTCTGGTGTTTGTGTAATGGGCAGAGGGTGGCTCTTTATTATAGACATCCAGACTTTCTAGCCATAAGTGTTTCAAATCTTATCCTTCACAACGTTACACATATGTATTGCATAAGTTTCTTATGTCAAATTGTTCTGTTCCACGATTCAATATGTGATGTATTTTCTGCTGTACTCTGCTCTTATACGCCAGAGGAAGCGGTGAAGAATTTCTACGAAGTTGTTACTAAAAGGGACCAGTTCTTGACTATTTATAGATTCCATTTCATGTTTTATATATCGTGGATATTATTATACATAGTCGAAGGTTCTAAGGAAGTTATTTTACTTTTCTGTTGGGGTTACAAAAGATTTGAGAACATGCTAGTGCTTGAACTTTATATAGCATGGGGTACGCAATTGCTGAATTTGGTCCTTCTTCTCATGGTGATGGTTATGGCAGTTAGTAAAATTCAATTGCTCGTGAGTTACAATTCTATATCCATTATTGCTTTCATTTATTATCGAAATAATGCCAATAAGCAACTTAAGCCATAAAGACTTTAGCATTAAAATTACTCCTCATTTAGAAGGACTAATTTTCATGTGATAAGTAGAGGTTCGATGTCCGATATATTTATATAAACATGGGCATTTAAAGATAGAAACTATCAAATTTATCTATCTATGTAGCTGTAATAAGTAAATTTATCTATCTATGTAGCTGTAATAAGTAAATTTATCTATCTATGTAGCTGTAATAAGTAAATTTATCTATCTATGTAGCTGTAATAAGTAAATTTATCTATCTATGTAGCTGTAATAAGTAAATTTTAATGGCTGGAAAACAAATATTACGTGCTCAATAACTTGAGTTGTTTTTATATTTAGGAAACAAATTATTATTATAATTTCAAAATCATTTTCAGGAAAGGGGGTTCATGGAGAATATGTACGAGAGAATGCTGAGATACCGATCCGATGAAATAATAAACGATGTAATTATTATGAAAAGAAAAGGCAAGTTTATGAATTACCTATAATGAAATTATACTAATGGTAAATTTCTTTCTCCTTTAGGACTACATGAATTTCATTTTTATGGCGCAAAGGGACTCGGAGTTTTCAGTGTGTGGGTTCTTCAAGCTGAATCGTTCAATATTATGCTCAGTAAGTTATATTTTTCCAATATATTTAACTCCTTAAAACTACACCTAACGGTAACAAAATAACAATATCATTTTATCATAGATGTTCCATTCACGTTTGCCAAGTTCATATTGTCTGGTTGGGCTAAGTCATTGCTCAACCAAAGCCTCCATGTCCTCGCTGCTTATGCAGCGTTCAGGGGGTTCCTCACAGAACCTTGCTCAACTAGATCCTCGGCGTTCATATTGTCTGGTTGGGCTAAGTCATTGCTCAACCAAAGCCTCCATGTCCTCGCTGCTTATGCAGCGTTCAGGGGGTTCCTCACAGAACCTTGCTCAACTAGATCCTCGGCGTTCATATTGTCTGGTTGGGCTAAGTCATTGCTCAACCAAAGCCTCCATGGACTCGCTGCTTATGCAGCGTTCAGGGGGTTCCTCACAGAACCCACCTCAACTTGATCCTCGGCGTTCATGCTGTCTGGTCGGGCTAAGTCTTTGCTCAACCAAAGCCTCCATGTCCTCGCTGCTTATGCAGCGTTCAGGGGGTTCCACACAGAACCTAGCTCAACCAGATCCTCGGCGTTCATATTGTCGGGTTGGGCTAAGTCTTTGCTCAACCAAAGCCTCCATGTTCTTGCTGCTTATGCAGCGTTCAGGGGGTTCCTCACAGAACCCACCTCAACTTGATCCTCGGCGTTCATGCTGTCTGGTCGGGCTAAGTCTTTGCTCAACCAAAGCCTCCATGTCCTCACTGCTTATGCAGCGTTCAGGGGGTTCCTCACAGAACCCAGCTCGGCGTTCATGCTGTCTGGTTGGGCTAAGTCTCCATGTCCTCACTGCTTATGCAGCGTTCAGGGGGGGTCTGGTTTGGCTATTCCATACAGAGCCCAAGCTATCTTGTTCATGCTGATGGAGTAGCGGGTCCTTAGGCTAGGAGGACAAGCTGTGGAGACCTACGGCCCAGGGTAGAGAATAAGTACATGGAATTGAATGGGGACAAACACAAATGCCGGGCGATCGTCTGAAAGGTTAAAACAGTCGGGGAAGCGGTCGTTGGTGTCAATGAGGCGAAACTTCAGTCTCGTTCTACCCTTCTCAAGTTCATCTGTTTGTACATAATGAGCGATCCTATCGTTGACAATTTATTATTTACATTGGTGTGGACACTGAAGTGCTAAATAAATAAGAAATGTTTGTTCATCTTGTGCGAATTAAAAAATCAGAGTTTTAAGTGCTCCGTTCAGACTCCTTGATAGGAGGAACCCACAACCTCCTGGCAAATTTGATTTTTCGTCGGACATTAAAGGTATATCCACAGTAAGAGCACGGGCTGGTCGCCCGGGGTATGTCTCTGAGCAGTGTTCAGGTGGTTACAGCCGCCGTGTCTTTCAATGTGCTTACTCATCTGAATTGCGTGCCTTCTTGTCCCGTTCATTTAGGCTCAAACTCCCCAGAACGCAGTGCCTCCACTTATTATCCCCGGAATCTGCCAGGATGGCAATTCTTGAGCTCATTCCATTGACACGAATGTACATTTTAACTTATCTGTTAGCGTACCTGTAAATTTATGAACAAAACAATATTTTCAATCCATAACAAAACATTTCTTTAATACGCCACACTAATTATAGCGCAAATAACATATAAAAGTCTTTACTCTTTTTGACAAAGTTTGTGACCTATATAAATTTATGAAAGCTTTACCTTTTTTCAGTGGATCACCATAGTAACCACGTACTTGGTCATCGTCCTTCAGTACGTCCTGGAAGATCCATATTTAATAAAAAAGTAGAGGATAAAATAAGCAAGATACTTTGTACTATCTATGTTTGTAATAACACAATATTATTTATATATCATACATAGTTCATAACTTTCAATCCATCAAATTCACTAGAAAACATTAATCTACTATATATTTGTCAAATACCACTCACACACTGACTCACTCACTCACTCACTGACCTATCATCCTCCAGCCCAAACCACTCGACAGAAAAATTTGAAATTTTGCATGGACACTCTCTATATAACGTAGACGCTCGCTAAGAAAGGATTTTTCGATACTCGAATTTTTAAGTACTTTTAGGGTAAAGTTTTAGTTGGTTAGAGCAGGCAAGCCTAGGCAGCATGCGCTGCTAGGACGATAACAGAACAGCTGTTACCGTACATTATCTATTTCATAGTATTATTTTTAATTGAGGTTAATTTCAACTATGATGGCAGTCCTTGAATTACTAGAAATAAACTGTGATTTTGCCCCTCATAGAGTTTACGCCCTGGTGATGGCCCATCCGAGGTAATAATATCCCGAACCACTTGACACAACAATTTGAAATTTTACACGGACAATACGTTTAGAATGTAAACACTCGCTAAGAAAAGTTGTTTGATATTCAAATGTTTAAGTACTTTTAGGGGGTTTGAATTATTAAGGAGTTCCTCATCGGCTCAAAAATGGTTAGATTTTGATAAGAATTGGTACAAAAATCTTTCTTCTCATTTAAAAGGTCAAGTTCATTAACCAGATGAATCCGCTTACTGGAACATGGTTTTGGGAGCGAAATTTGTGCGAAAGATTTCTTAACGTAGGAAAACGAATGAAACCATTTTTTAGCGAGTTCTGTAGCCATTTACCAGAAAAATTGATAGAAATACTTTTGAAAACTAATTTTCTGTTTGGGTATTCAGAAACGAAGTATATGGAAAAAAATTGTATGATTGGTGATACAAAGTTTTCGGATCTCAGTATATTTTCTAAAATATCTCGAAAACGGTTGGGAACTCACAGTAAGTGGAAGGCGGCTATTCGAAAGGTTACTAAATTCTCTACAATAAGATTCTGTTGTAATGTTCGGTGGGGCGATGTCAATCGAAGAGATAAGTGCTTAAAACTTCAAATTTGTTAGTTTTATGCTTTTCACTGTGTATTTGTCTCTGTTTACCTAACTTTTTAAGCGTTTGTTGAAACAAGCACGGTTACTTCCACATGTTGTTTCCCGGGTAACTTTAAAGTCCGTGCAATAATAAGCAGTACAAAATTATGTAGTAGCGTTAATATTGGTCATATCTTATTTAACTCAATATAACACATACTTATCGGCCGTGACGAAGCACGGGTATTCAGCTAGTAGTGTATACTTGAGAAAGTAGCACAGTGAACAACGAGAGGAGGGAAGCATTAATTATTAATATTCCTAACTTAATCATATAAATTCCCGGCTTCTATATACACACTTATACACGCATTTGATACATAATGAGTTTATTAATTAATATAGTTTAGAACATACATAGTTAATTGCTATTTATCAGAACGCTGTAACACACAATGTTCCTACCTTCTCTGCACTTCAACAACTGTGGGAATCCGAAACTCTCTTCAAACATGGAGAAGGCCATGTCTAATTTTGCATAAGGCAGAGAAGATTTATAAGAAGCACCAAAGTTGTGAATGTTCACTGACTATATAATAATTATGAGTGTATATTCCTTAGAATTATAAAATAAATAATTTTTAGATTAAAAAGTCTCTCATTTACCAACTTATCCAACCCTCCGAAAGATATTTTTGTAAATATATTTGTTTAGGCAACAATAAGATTTATATTCGAAATAACGATAACTTCAGTTGTAGGCTATCAGGAAGGTTATATAGATAGGAGAATTAAAAACTAACTTATGCATACGCCATCATGATTAGCCACTGCCATCATGATTGCCACAGTCACTCCTAACTTATTACTTTCTTGGCTTATTTTACTAAAATACTAATTTCACTGATAAATGCAATTTAAAACAAAAAACACTGAGAAAAACAAAGACAAAAACCCGTTCAAAACAACAAAACATACATATATATATATATATATATATATATATATATATATATATATATATATATTATTTTTGAGATTTCTTCGCTGGGGAGAATTTTCGATGTAAGTACGGCATTCTCCAGCGGTCAGTTTATCTAGGTGATATTTCGCAGGAATCCCATCCTGCTTCACCAGACCGTTATCCATGTTTTTTTCTTTTTTCGACTTTTCGTTTGTTAATTTGTTATAACCTTTTTAATACGAAAATTATTTTGACATATGGCGCTTTACAGATGCAGATTTATTGAATCTGTGCCTCTTAACACTGCGTGGAGCCGGTGTAACTGTTTGAGACTTTTCTTTTTCTTCCTGCGGTGTGCTTGGTTGTCTTTCTTGCTTTAACCGTTCTCAGTACGGGTTTCCAAGAAGGGTGTAGTATCACACCTTCATCCCGGTTCAGAGTCTTGGGTTGCTTAAAAATCTCCACAGCCTCTCTGACTAACCTTCTTTTTATATTTTCTTCTTTAGCCAAGACCCTGGCTTGATCAAAAAGCATCTGCTTGGGGCATTCTTCTCCGTGTCTAGCTACTGCCGATGTTCTTGTACGCCTGAGACGGTAGCCAGCGGAGTGTTGTCCTATTCTTGTGGCTATTTTTTTACCTGTTTGTCCTACGTAGACTGTTCCACAGTCACATGGAAGGACGTAGACACCTCTGTTTTAAACCACTGTTTATCCTTCGCCGATCCGAGCCAATCGTCTACTTTGCCTAGAGGTCGGAAAGCACAAGACGGTTAAAGCAAGATTGGCCGAAGAAAGACAACCAAGCACACCGCAGGAAAAAGAAGAAAAGTCTCAAACAGTTACACCGGCTCCACGCAGTGTTAAGAGGCGCCGATTCAATAAATCTGCATCTGTAAAGCGCCAAACGTCAAAATAATTTTCGCATTAAAAAGGTTATAACAAATTAACAAACGAAAAGTCGAAAAAAGAAAAAAACATGGATAACGGTCTGGTGAAGCAGGATGGGATTCCTGCGAAATATCACCTAGATAAACTGACCGCTGGAGAATGCCGTACTTACATCGAAAAATATATATATATGTATATATATATTAGGTATATTTAGATAGATATGTGTATATATTAGTGTTAAATATGTCCTACTTGTTTTTACAGCCCTGATGAAGGTTTGAAGTTCAAGCCGAAACTTCGGCACAATAAGACCATTTTGATGATAAAATGTAGTTTTATTAAGTAGCAGTGACCGAACCCCGACAATCCCTACCTTGCAAAAAAAAAATCAGTCTCGTAACAGGCCACGAGGGCCCTGAGGGGCAGATACTATGGTATCTGGGCCCTAAGGTATCTGAATAATGATCATACGGCACACTAGGTAGATAGTGTGGTCAGTACTATGCTCCGGCCGCCTGATTTTCCCCTTGGCTGCTTCGACTGATGGAGTCATTAGCACCCAAGTTACCCATTATTAAATTAATTAAAGGCTGGGTCGGCCTAGAGACGGTCAGGGAGGCCGAATTCAACCCATGAACGAAGACAATAGATGAAAAAATCTTTAGTGCTTGCTCGGGATTTGAACTCAGGTCCTCCAACTTATTAGTCCAGTGCTCTAACCTCTCCCCCTTATAGATATTTGAAATGTTGAAGGATTTTATGTTTCTCGGCTGATATTGGGACGATGACGGATTGTGCTAGTGACCATTGCGGTCGATTCACAATAAATGGAATGTAAAACAAAAACAAATCAATTCCATCGATTCTAATTCAAATCATTTCCTATTATCCTAACACCTAATTACCTTTATGGCTTTATAAGCCATAAAGTTTATTTACGAAAATTAGTCAGTACTATGATTTTTTGGAATGTATATATTGGCAAAAAACTGTATTTTCCCAACAATCAAGTGGTAACAGAAAATGCGAATTCAGCTCGCTGGTAAACTTTTCTTTTGACCAAAGCATTATTGTGACAAATATATATATATATATATATATATATATATATATATATATATATATATTCTCTCTCGTAACTTGACCTCCTCCTTATGTATTTTTCCTCTTCTTTTAATAAGACCTTATAGGTTACAAAATTGCTTCAACACTTTTTTTAAACCACTTAATTCATGTCGACTAGTTTCTGGCAACTTTGCCTCCCATCACAGACAAACATTTATTATACAAAGTAGTCGTCATTTAATAACATCTTCGAAAACAAACAAAAAATAAATTAAAAGTTTTTTTTTAAATCTAACATGAACAATCACCAGCCATATATATATATATATATATATATATATATATATATATAAAACACAATAACAATAATACTAACAAACTTTTATATTAAACAGAATAATATTTCACATGTTCATGTGGCTGATAGTGGTTCATGATACTCTGCAATGATAATGAATAAATGTATTCAATAATACTTCATCTTTATATTTTATTATAAATATTTATGATTTTTAAATGTTGAATAATGGTGTCTATATGTGGACTACCTTCAGTTAATATCTCTCGCATGTCGTGTGGTAAGTCTAAGTAGTCCCGTTCTCTGCAGCCTGTCAGTATACATTTTACTGTCAGGGTCACATTACAGATTCTGCAGAGTGGTTCGTCTTGTCGTGTCATTATATGCGGATGAGACAGCTGTGAATGGTCTATTTCCGTAATCTGTGGTTTCTGAAACGTAAACTTATCGAGTCTACACTTTCGGACTCCATCATAAGGTCGATGTCATAAGCCAGATTCCAGCCTTTTAAGGGAAGGATAAAAGGCCCTAAAATTTGCTAAAGAATTGAGTTATTAAAATAATTAGATTGTATATATATACTTGCTGAATACCCGTGCTTCGTCACGGCAGATACTAGCTGAAAAGCCGTGCTTCGTCACGGCAGATACTAGCTGAATACCCGTGCTTCGTCACGGCAGATACTAGCTGAATACCCGTGCTTCGTCACGGCAGATACTAGCTGAATACCCGTGCTTCGTCACGGCAGATACTAGCTGAATACCCGTGCTTCGTCACGGCAGATAAGTAGTTATTTTATTGCGTTAAATAAGGTTTCATTAAAATTACGTTACTATACAATTCTGTGCAGTTTATTATAGCACGGTTCCCGTCATACTATATGTTATTCAATGGGCGTTAAAATTTAAAATTTATGTTTCCAAAAAGTTATTTGGAAGCACCCATTATATTTGCGTGCATTACCAAGGTTATAGGCGAGGAGGCTGTGCAAGGGTTCCGGATATTATTGCCTCACCTAGAAAACTCTAAGGATAGGCTTACCATACATCACGGTTTGAACGGGACTGTCCCGGTATTTTGGAATTGTTTCGGTGTCCAGCCCGGTTTTATCAATGTCCCGGAAAAGGCTGTAAGATGTAAAAAGTAATGAATTCATGTTTATAAGAATCTTTTATAAATCGGTTACTTTTCTACAATCGACATTTTTACTACTGCTCACAGAGTCAAAGATATGAGAAGTAATCTAACTGTAAAAGGCTGGAACTACCTGCACAGCGCTGCCAGCTGCCAGACACTACTATTTGGCTGAGAGATTGTTTTAAGAAAATCAAGTAGCAAAAAAAGTTCTGTTCTTATTTTTAAGGTTTGGGTAGACTAACAGTTCAGGATCCCCCCTTCCCGTTACTTGCTAGGCTTAAAACTCACCAATTTGCTTATAATTTGTACTGTTTTTATTCCCAGCCCCCCCCCCTGGTATGCCCATCCCATATTAATGTGTCTCGGTTTAACTCTCCAAAAATATGGCAAGCCTATCTGACGGGAACAGGGAGAAAAGAAACGCAATTAAAACTCTATGAGTGCCAGTTTATTTCTAATAATTCCAGGACTGCCATCATAGTGGAAATTAACCTCAATTAAAAATAATACTATGAAATAGATAATGTACGGTAACAGCTGTTCTGTTATCGTCCTAGCAACGCTTGCTGCCTAGGCTTGCATGCTCTAACCAACTCAAACTTTAAGCCCCTCTAAAAATACTTAAAAATTCGAATATCAAAAAATTCTTTCTTAGTGAGTGCCTACGTTATATAGGGAGTGTCCATGCAAAATTTCAAAATTTTCTGTCGAGCGGCTTGTGCTGGGCGATGATAGGTCAGTGAGTGAGTGGTATTTGACAAATACATAGTAGATAATGTTGGATTTCTATTTGCCGGTAAGCCGAGAAAGGCGGTGTTTAGAAAGGCAAGGTACACGGATTGCCTTGAACCACTTCATAAAACAGGTCCGTACTTATAACACCAGAGCAATAGCAAGACAGAAGCCTTAACAGCTCGCCAAGGAGCAACTTCTTAAGGTACTTGTTACTTCTTATACAGGGTGATTCAGGTCTAAGTAGCCAAACTTCAGGAAGTGATTCTAGACATCATTTCCAACAAAAAAGTTCATTTAAAGTATGGTCCGATTCCGAATGGAAAAGGAGCTATGTCCAATTTTTTGTTGTTTTTTTTTTTAAGTAGACATATTTTTTAATGAATAAGAAAGTATTACTAAGAAACCGTTGAAAATAATTAAATTCTAATTATGCCACCATACAAAAGACAAAATTTCCTTCGAGAAAACAGTGATTTAATTCGCTAAATCCATTGATAAAATATACTTTCTGAACGTCCAATAACGCACTTCTGTTTTTCTCGATGAACCAGAGATTTTTAGCGAATTATTTCCTCAGCCCCTAACGGACTATAGATTCACTGCTAACAGGAAAACTTCTACATTTAGTTAGCATTAAATCTATGTAAATGAAGTGGACGTTTATTGAGGGATAGGTTGAACAATTAGCTCATTTTTGTCAAAAAATGTGGAATGGAGTTTTGTTTCTGTCAAATACCTTTTGAGAAGAAAATTCATTATTTATTGGCCAAACTGTGGGAACCCATTGCCCAGTCCGGAAGCAATAAAAAGTAACTGAAAAAAAAATTCGAAAAGTTTTTCATTTGAGGGATACGTCAAATTTTGTGTTTTCCAAATTGTTATTGATTTATCATTTTTTTATTTGCCTGATAAATCCTGAGGGGATAATTCAAAAACATTTCAGGATAGTTGAATAATTGTAATCCAGAATCTACACATAATTCGAAATATTTTAGAATAAAATTTTAAATAACACAAAAAAAAAAAAAAAAAAAAAAAAAAAAAAACTACAACGTTGCCAGTTTGGCCACATGTTGTGGACAGACAAAGCCAAATTCACACGAGATGGAACTTTTGCGTGCGGAATATTGGACGAATGAGTCACATTTTGTGTTTTCCAAATTTTCATTGATAGTTGGCACTAAATAATTTGCTGATGTATTTAAAAAGTTAAAAATTGTCGAAATTGCAATTGGACCTTTGTCGACTTGGACATTGGACAGCAATCCAAAAGAACCACGAATCTATCCCGTGTGAGAGCGGAACATCTTCCAATGCAGTAGGTCGACCGGTCGGGAATCATGGTTGGCTGGAAGATATTCGTCCAATATTTCGAACCACAAGGATACATGTCTTATAATAAAAATTAATCATTTTTTGTGTCAATATGGTTTGAAAAAAAATAATAGTTAACTAAGACCTGAACCTTGGGGAAAATGTAAAATTACATCGTTTATCTTTTGTTGGTAATGGAATGAATTAATAGTTCTATTTTCTTTTTTACATTCAAAATAAAATTACGAACCCTGAAGCACAGACAAACATCTCAACACCAAAGAAAACCCAACTGATATATTTCTGGGTTATGCATATTGTAAATAATCTTAAAAAAGAAAAGGACAAATAAAAAGCAATAATTGAGATTAAAAAAAAAAATCTATATAAAACTACCTTGGAGATGAGGAATAGGAAATAATTGCAAAGAAGCAGGCAACAAACTCCTTCCTGAGCCCAGCTGCAAATTGAAAATTCAACACTCCTTGAAGTAAACACAGGTGTATGTGCAGAACACCACAACAAATATTTCCCTTGTAAACACAAACACAGTGGCACTGTCACGAACACGAAAACGGACGCAACAAGCACAAACACTACCTCACGGCACGAACGACGACCGAAGTCTGAGCGTTCACCACTCCTTCCTCCCACCGACACTTACGCTATCTGCTGAACACTTTCACTACGAAGGCCGACTCGGTAGGCCCCATCTAAGCTGTATTAAATAGGCGATATTAGAGCTGCGGATCCAGCCGTAGTGTGTCTATACTGTCAGGCAGAGTAAGCCCACATCTAACTGTGTACCCAAGCAGGCGCAGAAAATACGTAAGCAGAAATAATTTTAGAATGCAATTAGTCGAAACTTATGGTCTCAAGGGGCATCCCAAAATACATATATATATATACAAATTTGAACCACCTATCGAGATCTATGGGGTCTGGTTTTGTAGGACCCAGTCTTATCCCTGGAGCTGTCTGGAAATGCGGAATGGATATGCGGAAAATGTTGCGTTTTGTATTTTATTTAAAATCTAACGGACATGGGACGTCTTTTTTGAAATTTCTTTTTTTAGCACTTTCCTCCGAAGGAAAGTAGCTATTGAGGTTGCACTCATGACGGAATTTTTGAAAAATTTCTTCGAATCTTTATCGGTCCTACCTATTAGACACCGAAAATGACCCCAGTTAAAATTATATATATATATATATATATATATATATATATATATATATATATATATATATATATATATATATATGTGTCCGTTAACACGATACAGGCCAGAGTTTTTGTTTTTCCGCCATGAAACTTGGTATATACTATTCCCGCCTCAAACAATTGAAAGAGTTCGTTAACCAACAAAATCGGCCCATCTGGAGGGGGGGGGGGGTTTACTCCGGAGCCAAAGTAGTTATTTGTCAATACCAGCCATAATTTTTGTTATATTTCAACGAAACTCGGTATTTGTTGTGGTCAACTGAAGAGAAAAATTTGTTGTAAAAATAAACTAAATCGGTTTACTAGAAGGGGGAGTTAACTCCGGACAGAAATTACTAATTTGCTCATACCGGTCGTAATTTCTGCTGTATTGTAACGAAACGCGGTATACGTCCTGGGTATCTAATAAGGAAGAAGTGTTGTAAAAATGAACTAAATCGGTCTATCGGAAGGGGGGGTTTACATTTTACTATGTTTGGATTGAATTGAAACAGGTGTTATTTACGTTTTTATTTTATTTATCTATATAGGTTATTTTAAGCAAATTATTCAGAAATGCAATCGACACTACCCAATTCTGAGGAAAGTGCTTAGTTATGCAGCTCCTGCGTGACGGACTTTTTTTTTTTTTTTAGTGGATTTTAATAAATACATAGAATTGAATTCGAAAAGAATCCTTTAATATGCAAATTCTTAAAGGATATTCAAGTTTAATATAATCTTCAATTCAGGAAACAAATTCACTGTCACCACCTTTGAAATAAGGCTTTACTTGGCAATAAGGAAACATATAAAATGTAAAAGCACCATTGGTATGATCCATTCCTCAGACCTTTAATATTTCATTTGTTTACATAATCATTTTACAACGTTTAGGCCATTTTCAAAATCTAGAAGGAAAATAAACTAAGTGTTACAATAAAAATAACCCTCTTAATACATAATTTATATTAACACTCGAATGGTCGCGTGAGATCTCTCAGATACAGAACATCTTACGCAGACTGTGTAAGGGGCGCAAGTGCGCGGGTCTAGCTATATCCTTTACTATTCCTAGTGCAGATAGTGGCTGATGTGTCAGTTCTGACCTGACGCTCCTCCAAGCAGTAACTATCAACTAAAACTATTTTGTATCTTATAGATACCACGCGACCATATTTTTACTTTTAAAAAAGAGGGTACATTGGTGTCATACGTACCACAAAATAAAAACAACAACAAAATAAACGTATTTATGATATCAAGTATGAATATGGATGCAGCGATTGATGAAGAAACAGGGGTAAAAAAAATAGCACTGTAGCCGAGAGCACCAAAACTATAAAGCGATGCCAAATGTTTTGGGCAAACAAGACTACAAGGCTCACCCAGTATAAATGCAAGGGGTGCGGCCAATATTTATGTCTCTATCATTGCACATTATATTGTCCAGATGGATGTAAAGTGGATGATGATACAGAAGACGTTTTTTGAAGTTATATATTACTACAAAATATTATTAATATTTGCCCTAATATTTCCTACCTACTTGTATATTTCAACTACATGAGTTTGCATATAATAAATAAATAACATATAATACAATGCAAGGTGAGGAATAACCCTTCAAAGTTCAATATATACATTTATTATATAATAAAAGTATATGTTGAACTTTGAAGGGTTATTCCCCACCTTGGATTGTATTATTAATTAATACCCTTCCCCTTTTCATCAACATATTTAAATAAATAACTTTTTCTTGGTAAATTTACTAATGTTTTTATATATTAATGTCCTGTTAAGAGTTTTTGTTCATTTTTTAATACAAAAGATAAAGTTATTTACGGTAAATAAGACTGAAACTCAGGCGTATCTCTCAGATACGAGGCGACCACCAATGGTAGTTTCAATGGCGCGACTACTCGAGTGTTAATACGGCCACCCTGTATGTAATAATTTATACTTTAGTTCACCTTCCTCTCTTCGACTCCAGCCACTGGTCGGAGCAGAAGGGAGCTTGTGTAGGCCCTCTCAACGTCATCTGAGTGTCTTTCCGGCGTAAATCGAGGATGAAGTTGAGATTCCTTCATATTGTATCATATATCATATTACCAGATGTATTTATATACAGGATGTGATAATAAATAAAGAAATACATAGATTCACACAGTTTACCTTAAATCTAGCAGCCTCTTTATTCAAAACTTTTAAGTTTAGGCCTTGTCATCCTGGCATTCTTCTCATAAAAACTTTTTTTTTTTTTTTTTTTAATTATCAATTTATTTATTAATGTAATGAAATTACATTCTGTAAAATAATAATACATTTTGTAATTTGCTCACATAAACATAAGAAAAAAAAAATCACGAGCGTCCGCACCAGCAGCCCCCGTGTCTCCTCGGGTAAGCGAGATGACTAGGGACAGCCGTACTCCACTCCTCAACCAGCAGCGGTACGAGTACTGGAGCTGGAAAAGGGACGAGAGAACTGCAGACACTCTAGGGGCTTGTGGGGAGAAGATAACCTCCGTTATCACTCCCATGTGTTGCTTAAAGCAGATCGCGGGGCCACATCCTGTTCAACCGTCGTGGTGGGGAATAGGGATGGTTGGGAGTGGACTATAAAAACTAAACATTATATATTATGGCACTGTTGGAAAAGGAAAGAGATTGGAGTTTGGTGAGGAGGATTTGACGGCCAACGTATCACATGCTTTTGAAAAATCTAGCAGAACTAGAATAGTGAGTTGTTGGTTATCTATGGCAGTTTGAATGTCATGGGTGATTTTTAGGAGCGCTGATTGAGTGATGTATGACGGACGGAAGCCAGATTGGATAAGTTTAAGGAGATTATTTTGATCAAGGTGGTTGGATACTTGAGATTGGACCAGGCGCTCTAAAGGTTTGGAAAGATTGGATAAAAGGGAGATAGGACTAAAATCCTTCGGAGAGCAGGGGTTTGATATTTTGTTAAGAGGGCGAACCAACGCTGTTTTCCATTGAGAAGGAAAAGTCGAGTTTTGAAGGGAATAGTTGTATATGTGGAGAAGGATAGGAAGGATTGCGGGCAAGCAGGCCTTAATCAGTTTAACGGGAACAGAGTCTGGACCGTAGTCATTGGTTCGGGATTGAAGGACCGCGGTTAGGAGATCTTCGGGAGTTATATAGGTATATAAGGTGTGAGGGATGAAGAAAACTTTTCCGATCACCATACACTGACATATACTATATCATCTCGCCACATGGGCGTATATAGAAAATAATTTCGGGAGGGGCTGGGACCATTTCCGGAGTATGGAATACCAAAAATTTAGAACTTGGAATAGGTTTAGGCAACTAAAAGGCTTATTGAAATTTAATCTATCTTATGTAAAGAGCTTATATAATTTATTTTTAAGGGTTTTACGACACACTTTTACCATCAAAACAAAATTTCGGGGGGGGGCTACAGCCCCTCCTATCGGGTCTATCGGAAGGGGGGGTTTACATTTTACTATGTTTGGATTGAATTGAAACAGGTGTTATTTACGTTTTTATTTTATTTATCTATATAGGTTATTTTAAGCAAATTATTCAGAAATGCAATCGACACTACCCAATTCTGAGGAAAGTGCTTAGTTATGCAGCTCCTGCGTGACGGACTTTTTTTTTTTTTTAGTGGATTTTAATAAATACATAGAATTGAATTCGAAAAGAATCCTTTAATATGCAAATTCTTAAAGGATATTCAAGTTTAATATAATCTTCAATTCAGGAAACAAATTCACTGTCACCACCTTTGAAATAAGGCTTTACTTGGCAATAAGGAAACATATAAAATGTAAAAGCACCATTGGTATGATCCATTCCTCAGACCTTTAATATTTCATTTGTTTACATAATCATTTTACAACGTTTAGGCCATTTTCAAAATCTAGAAGGAAAATAAACTAAGTGTTACAATAAAAATAACCCTCTTAATACATAATTTATATTAACACTCGAATGGTCGCGTGAGATCTCTCAGATACAGAACATCTTACGCAGACTGTGTAAGGGGCGCAAGTGCGCGGGTCTAGCTATATCCTTTACTATTCCTAGTGCAGATAGTGGCTGATGTGTCAGTTCTGACCTGACGCTCCTCCAAGCAGTAACTATCAACTAAAACTATTTTGTATCTTATAGATACCACGCGACCATATTTTTACTTTTAAAAAAGAGGGTACATTGGTGTCATACGTACCACAAAATAAAAACAACAACAAAATAAACGTATTTATGATATCAAGTATGAATATGGATGCAGCGATTGATGAAGAAACAGGGGTAAAAAAAATAGCACTGTAGCCGAGAGCACCAAAACTATAAAGCGATGCCAAATGTTTTGGGCAAACAAGACTACAAGGCTCACCCAGTATAAATGCAAGGGGTGCGGCCAATATTTATGTCTCTATCATTGCACATTATATTGTCCAGATGGATGTAAAGTGGATGATGATACAGAAGACGTTTTTTGAAGTTATATATTACTACAAAATATTATTAATATTTGCCCTAATATTTCCTACCTACTTGTATATTTCAACTACATGAGTTTGCATATAATAAATAAATAACATATAATACAATGCAAGGTGAGGAATAACCCTTCAAAGTTCAATATATACATTTATTATATAATAAAAGTATATGTTGAACTTTGAAGGGTTATTCCCCACCTTGGATTGTATTATTAATTAATACCCTTCCCCTTTTCATCAACATATTTAAATAAATAACTTTTTCTTGGTAAATTTACTAATGTTTTTATATATTAATGTCCTGTTAAGAGTTTTTGTTCATTTTTTAATACAAAAGATAAAGTTATTTACGGTAAATAAGACTGAAACTCAGGCGTATCTCTCAGATACGAGGCGACCACCAATGGTAGTTTCAATGGCGCGACTACTCGAGTGTTAATACGGCCACCCTGTATGTAATAATTTATACTTTAGTTCACCTTCCTCTCTTCGACTCCAGCCACTGGTCGGAGCAGAAGGGAGCTTGTGTAGGCCCTCTCAACGTCATCTGAGTGTCTTTCCGGCGTAAATCGAGGATGAAGTTGAGATTCCTTCATATTGTATCATATATCATATTACCAGATGTATTTATATACAGGATGTGATAATAAATAAAGAAATACATAGATTCACACAGTTTACCTTAAATCTAGCAGCCTCTTTATTCAAAACTTTTAAGTTTAGGCCTTGTCATCCTGGCATTCTTCTCATAAAAACTTTTTTTTTTTTTTTTTTTAATTATCAATTTATTTATTAATGTAATGAAATTACATTCTGTAAAATAATAATACATTTTGTAATTTGCTCACATAAACATAAGAAAAAAAAAATCACGAGCGTCCGCACCAGCAGCCCCCGTGTCTCCTCGGGTAAGCGAGATGACTAGGGACAGCCGTACTCCACTCCTCAACCAGCAGCGGTACGAGTACTGGAGCTGGAAAAGGGACGAGAGAACTGCAGACACTCTAGGGGCTTGTGGGGAGAAGATAACCTCCGTTATCACTCCCATGTGTTGCTTAAAGCAGATCGCGGGGCCACATCCTGTTCAACCGTCGTGGTGGGGAATAGGGATGGTTGGGAGTGGACTATAAAAACTAAACATTATATATTATGGCACTGTTGGAAAAGGAAAGAGATTGGAGTTTGGTGAGGAGGATTTGACGGCCAACGTATCACATGCTTTTGAAAAATCTAGCAGAACTAGAATAGTGAGTTGTTGGTTATCTATGGCAGTTTGAATGTCATGGGTGATTTTTAGGAGCGCTGATTGAGTGATGTATGACGGACGGAAGCCAGATTGGATAAGTTTAAGGAGATTATTTTGATCAAGGTGGTTGGATACTTGAGATTGGACCAGGCGCTCTAAAGGTTTGGAAAGATTGGATAAAAGGGAGATAGGACTAAAATCCTTCGGAGAGCAGGGGTTTGATATTTTGTTAAGAGGGCGAACCAACGCTGTTTTCCATTGAGAAGGAAAAGTCGAGTTTTGAAGGGAATAGTTGTATATGTGGAGAAGGATAGGAAGGATTGCGGGCAAGCAGGCCTTAATCAGTTTAACGGGAACAGAGTCTGGACCGTAGTCATTGGTTCGGGATTGAAGGACCGCGGTTAGGAGATCTTCGGGAGTTATATAGGTATATAAGGTGTGAGGGATGAAGAAAACTTTTCCGATCACCATACACTGACATATACTATATCATCTCGCCACATGGGCGTATATAGAAAATAATTTCGGGAGGGGCTGGGACCATTTCCGGAGTATGGAATACCAAAAATTTAGAACTTGGAATAGGTTTAGGCAACTAAAAGGCTTATTGAAATTTAATCTATCTTATGTAAAGAGCTTATATAATTTATTTTTAAGGGTTTTACGACACACTTTTACCATCAAAACAAAATTTCGGGGGGGGGCTACAGCCCCTCCTATCGGGTCTATCGGAAGGGGGGGTTTACATTTTACTATGTTTGGATTGAATTGAAACAGGTGTTATTTACGTTTTTATTTTATTTATCTATATAGGTTATTTTAAGCAAATTATTCAGAAATGCAATCGACACTACCCAATTCTGAGGAAAGTGCTTAGTTATGCAGCTCCTGCGTGACGGACTTTTTTTTTTTTTTAGTGGATTTTAATAAATACATAGAATTGAATTCGAAAAGAATCCTTTAATATGCAAATTCTTAAAGGATATTCAAGTTTAATATAATCTTCAATTCAGGAAACAAATTCACTGTCACCACCTTTGAAATAAGGCTTTACTTGGCAATAAGGAAACATATAAAATGTAAAAGCACCATTGGTATGATCCATTCCTCAGACCTTTAATATTTCATTTGTTTACATAATCATTTTACAACGTTTAGGCCATTTTCAAAATCTAGAAGGAAAATAAACTAAGTGTTACAATAAAAATAACCCTCTTAATACATAATTTATATTAACACTCGAATGGTCGCGTGAGATCTCTCAGATACAGAACATCTTACGCAGACTGTGTAAGGGGCGCAAGTGCGCGGGTCTAGCTATATCCTTTACTATTCCTAGTGCAGATAGTGGCTGATGTGTCAGTTCTGACCTGACGCTCCTCCAAGCAGTAACTATCAACTAAAACTATTTTGTATCTTATAGATACCACGCGACCATATTTTTACTTTTAAAAAAGAGGGTACATTGGTGTCATACGTACCACAAAATAAAAACAACAACAAAATAAACGTATTTATGATATCAAGTATGAATATGGATGCAGCGATTGATGAAGAAACAGGGGTAAAAAAAATAGCACTGTAGCCGAGAGCACCAAAACTATAAAGCGATGCCAAATGTTTTGGGCAAACAAGACTACAAGGCTCACCCAGTATAAATGCAAGGGGTGCGGCCAATATTTATGTCTCTATCATTGCACATTATATTGTCCAGATGGATGTAAAGTGGATGATGATACAGAAGACGTTTTTTGAAGTTATATATTACTACAAAATATTATTAATATTTGCCCTAATATTTCCTACCTACTTGTATATTTCAACTACATGAGTTTGCATATAATAAATAAATAACATATAATACAATGCAAGGTGAGGAATAACCCTTCAAAGTTCAATATATACATTTATTATATAATAAAAGTATATGTTGAACTTTGAAGGGTTATTCCCCACCTTGGATTGTATTATTAATTAATACCCTTCCCCTTTTCATCAACATATTTAAATAAATAACTTTTTCTTGGTAAATTTACTAATGTTTTTATATATTAATGTCCTGTTAAGAGTTTTTGTTCATTTTTTAATACAAAAGATAAAGTTATTTACGGTAAATAAGACTGAAACTCAGGCGTATCTCTCAGATACGAGGCGACCACCAATGGTAGTTTCAATGGCGCGACTACTCGAGTGTTAATACGGCCACCCTGTATGTAATAATTTATACTTTAGTTCACCTTCCTCTCTTCGACTCCAGCCACTGGTCGGAGCAGAAGGGAGCTTGTGTAGGCCCTCTCAACGTCATCTGAGTGTCTTTCCGGCGTAAATCGAGGATGAAGTTGAGATTCCTTCATATTGTATCATATATCATATTACCAGATGTATTTATATACAGGATGTGATAATAAATAAAGAAATACATAGATTCACACAGTTTACCTTAAATCTAGCAGCCTCTTTATTCAAAACTTTTAAGTTTAGGCCTTGTCATCCTGGCATTCTTCTCATAAAAACTTTTTTTTTTTTTTTTTTTAATTATCAATTTATTTATTAATGTAATGAAATTACATTCTGTAAAATAATAATACATTTTGTAATTTGCTCACATAAACATAAGAAAAAAAAAATCACGAGCGTCCGCACCAGCAGCCCCCGTGTCTCCTCGGGTAAGCGAGATGACTAGGGACAGCCGTACTCCACTCCTCAACCAGCAGCGGTACGAGTACTGGAGCTGGAAAAGGGACGAGAGAACTGCAGACACTCTAGGGGCTTGTGGGGAGAAGATAACCTCCGTTATCACTCCCATGTGTTGCTTAAAGCAGATCGCGGGGCCACATCCTGTTCAACCGTCGTGGTGGGGAATAGGGATGGTTGGGAGTGGACTATAAAAACTAAACATTATATATTATGGCACTGTTGGAAAAGGAAAGAGATTGGAGTTTGGTGAGGAGGATTTGACGGCCAACGTATCACATGCTTTTGAAAAATCTAGCAGAACTAGAATAGTGAGTTGTTGGTTATCTATGGCAGTTTGAATGTCATGGGTGATTTTTAGGAGCGCTGATTGAGTGATGTATGACGGACGGAAGCCAGATTGGATAAGTTTAAGGAGATTATTTTGATCAAGGTGGTTGGATACTTGAGATTGGACCAGGCGCTCTAAAGGTTTGGAAAGATTGGATAAAAGGGAGATAGGACTAAAATCCTTCGGAGAGCAGGGGTTTGATATTTTGTTAAGAGGGCGAACCAACGCTGTTTTCCATTGAGAAGGAAAAGTCGAGTTTTGAAGGGAATAGTTGTATATGTGGAGAAGGATAGGAAGGATTGCGGGCAAGCAGGCCTTAATCAGTTTAACGGGAACAGAGTCTGGACCGTAGTCATTGGTTCGGGATTGAAGGACCGCGGTTAGGAGATCTTCGGGAGTTATATAGGTATATAAGGTGTGAGGGATGAAGAAAACTTTTCCGATCACCATACACTGACATATACTATATCATCTCGCCACATGGGCGTATATAGAAAATAATTTCGGGAGGGGCTGGGACCATTTCCGGAGTATGGAATACCAAAAATTTAGAACTTGGAATAGGTTTAGGCAACTAAAAGGCTTATTGAAATTTAATCTATCTTATGTAAAGAGCTTATATAATTTATTTTTAAGGGTTTTACGACACACTTTTACCATCAAAACAAAATTTCGGGGGGGGGCTACAGCCCCTCCCTTATATACGCCCATGTCTCGCCCAGGTTTTCAATGACTCACATCTTCGACATGAAATACGATTTTATCAAAATTATCGAAATCATTTGAAAATCACAGGTATTTATCTATTAGATAATGCTTTAGAAAATATGCTCTGTTCCAAAGGAATAGAATATACTCAGTGTTGGGCAAAACTAACGCTTGTTTACTAAACTAACGATAATTTATCAATTAGATAGTGCTTTAGAAAATATGCTCTGTTCCAAAGGAATAGAATATACTCAGTTTAGGGCAAAACTAACGCTTCTTTACTAAACTAACGATAATTTATCAATCAGATAGTGCTTTAGAAAATATGCTCTGTTCCAAAGGAATAGAATATACTCAGTGTTGGGCAAAACTAACGCTTCTTTACTAAACTAACGATAATTTATCAATTAGATAGTGCTTTAGAAAATATGCTCTGTTCCAAAGGAATAGAATATACTCAGTTTAGGGCAAAACTAACGCTTGTTTACTAAACTAACGATAATTTATCAATTAGATAGTGCTTTAGAAAATATGCTCTGTTCCAAAGGAATAGAATATACTCAGTTTAGGGCAAAACTAACGCTTCTTTACTAAACTAACGATAATTTATCAATCAGATAGTGCTTTAGAAAATATGCTCTGTTCCAAAGGAATAGAATATACTCAGTGTTGGGCAAAACTAACGCTTCTTTACTAAACTAACGATAATTTATCAATTAGACAGTGCTTTAGAAAGTATGCTCTGTTCCAAAGGAATAGAATATACTCAGTGTTGGGCAAAACTAACGCTTGTTTACTAAACTAAAGATAATTTATCAATTAGATAGTGCTTTAGAAAATATGCTCTGTTCCAAAGGAATAGAATATAATCAGTGTTGGGCAAAACTAGCGCTTGTTTACTAAACTAACGATAATTTATCAATTAGATAGTGCTTTAGAAAATATGCTCTGTTCCAAAGGAATAGAATATACTCAGTGTTGGGCAAAACTAACGCTTCTTTACTAAACTAACGATAATTTATCAATCAGATAGTGCTTTAGAAAATATGCTCTGTTCCAAAGGAATAGAATATACTCAGTGTTGGGCAAAACTAACGTTTCTTTACTAAACTAACGATAATTTATCAATTAGATAGTGCTTTAGAAAATATGCTCTGTTCCAAAGGAATAGAATATACTCAGTTTAGGGCAAAACTAACGCTTCTTTACTAAACTAACGATAATTTATCAATCAGATAGTGCTTTAGAAAATATGCTCTGTTCCAAAGGAATAGAATATACTCAGTGTTGGGCAAAACTAACGCTTCTTTACTAAACTAACGATAATTTATCAATTAGATAGTGCTTTAGAAAATATGCTCTGTTCCAAAGGAATAGAATATACTCAGTTTAGGGCAAAACTAACGCTTCTTTACTAAACTAACGATAATTTATCAATCAGATAGTGCTTTAGAAAATATGCTCTGTTCCAAAGGAATAGAATATACTCAGTGTTGGGCAAAACTAACGCTTCTTTACTAAACTAACGGTAATTTATCAATTAGATAGTGCTTTAGAAAATATGCTCTGTTCCAAAGGAATAGAATATACTCAGTGTTGGGCAAAACTAACGCTTGTTTACTAAATTAACGATAATTTATCAATTAGACAGTGCTTTAGAAAGTATGCTCTGTTCCAAAGGAATAGAATATACTCAGTGTTGGGCAAAACTAACGCTTCTTTACTAAACTAACGATAATTTATCAATTAGATAGTGCTTTAGAAAATATGCTCTGTTCCAAAGGAATAGAATATACTCAGTGTTGGGCAAAACTAACGCTTCTTTACTAAACTAATGCTAATTTATCAATCAGATAGTGCTTTAGAAAATATGCTCTTTTCCAAAGGAATAGAATATACTCAGTGTTGGGCAAAACTAACGCTTCTTTACTAAACTAACGATAATTTATCAATTAGATAGTGCTTTAGAAAATATGCTCTGTTCCAAAGGAAAAGAATATACTCAGTGTTGGGCAAAACTAACGCTTCTTTACTAAACTAACGATAATTTATCAATTAGATAGTGCTTTAGAAAATATGCTCTGTTCCAAAGGAATAGAATATACTCAGTTTAGGGCAAAACTAACGCTTCTTTACTAAACTAACGATAATTTATCAATCAGGTAGTGTGATAATTTATCACATTGCTAGCTGTTTCCTGGCGTGCCATGCTACACCTACTTTCTGCATCTAGAAAAGCAAAAATAAATTAGAAACCAAATAAGTAATATTAAAATCTAATAACGAAAACCTGTCACTGTTCGGGTTCACAGTTTAGATCCCGTGACCTCCGCACTGGGAGTCCTAGATGACTTTGACCTAGCCTATAACAGTCCCCAGATCAAGATCTACCTGTGTACCATGTTTGGTCAAAATCGGTCAAACAGTGTGGATTTGTACAAGGAAGAAGCATACACACAGACAGCTGATAGACGATTTTGACCTAGCCTATGACACTCCCCGTATCATGACCTACCTGTGTCCCAAGTTTGGTCAAAATCGGCCAAACGGTTTGGATTTGAATAAGAAACAAACATACAGACAAACAGCTGGTATAAGATTATGACCAAGCCTATATACGTCTAAATGTTTCTTAAAACATCAAATATAGGTTCTCCGAGACGATTCATTTGATACCCGACATGATGAGTTTCGGACGGAATGATGGGTTTCCGAAGGATTTACAAAACGGGCCTATCCCCTCCCCCCGAAGGTGGGTCAAACACAACTTTTCAGAATTTTTCGATTTTTTCCTTTAAACCCTTATGTCTATCAACCTGCAAATAATATCTGAGAAAAATTTCATAAGTTTATCTTTACCTGGTTGAATATTATGAGAGGGTAAAAATCGGCTCTAAGACCTCCTGTAATATACACACAGTACGCTTAGGCCGGAACTTGGCCTGGCGCACTACCCACCGCCTAGAAACAAAATTATAACTGTTTCTATTTCAACCTTTCCAAATGACATTAGAGATAAGAACGGAACCTCGCTAAGATGATGTAGTTCATGCAAGTCGGACTTTTTTTTCCCCAAACGTCACTGATGTTTTTGGAATAATCTTTCATGGCGTCTCTAATTATTCTCATGTTTAAAATTTTATTTTCAGCTTTATTTAATAGTTTTAAAATGCAGATTAAGAAGCATTTATTCTAATAGTTGTATCCACATTTCTACCATTCAGATACAAATTCTTTTCGTGGAATGATAAGAACGAAACCTGAAATCCATCCTAAATTAGGAAATATTTCTCAAAACGCAAAAAATGGCAAAATAAACTATGTGAATATGAAAAGAATATGGTTTCAATGAAATAAGTATGAATGAATTAGTTAGGCACTCCTTGACTCTCTCTAAGTAATTCGCAAAATAAACTATGTGAATATGAAAAGAATATGGTTTCAATGAAATAAGTATGAATGAATTAGTTAGGCACTCCTTGACTCTCTCTAAGTAATTCGCAAAATAAACTATGTGAATATGAAAAGAATATGGTTTCAATGAAATAAGTATGAATGAATTAGTTAGGCACTCCTTGACTCTCTCTAAGTAATTCGCAAAATAAACTATGTGAATATGAAAAGAATATGGTTTCAATGAAATAAGTATGAATGAATTAGTTAGGCACTCCTTGACTCTCTCTAAGTAATTCGCAAAATAAACTATGTGAATATGAAAAGAATATGGTTTCAATGAAATAAGTATGAATGAATTAGTTAGGCACTCCTTGACTCTCTCTAAGTAATTCGCAAAATAAACTATGTGAATATGAAAAGAATATGGTTTCAATGAAATAAGTATGAATGAATTAGTTAGGCACTCCTTGACTCTCTCTAAGTAATTCGCAAAATAAACTATGTGAATATGAAAAGAATATGGTTTCAATGAAATAAGTATGAATGAATTAGTTAGGCACTCCTTGACTCTCTCTAAGTAATTCGCAAAATAAACTATGTGAATATGAAAAGAATATGGTTTCAATGAAATAAGTATGAATGAATTAGTTAGGCACTCCTTGACTCTCTCTAAGTAATTCGCAAAATAAACTATGTGAATATGAAAAGAATATGGTTTCAATGAAATAAGTATGAATGAATTAGTTAGGCACTCCTTGACTCTCTCTAAGTAATTCGCAAAATAAACTATGTGAATATGAAAAGAATATGGTTTCAATGAAATAAGTATGAATGAATTAGTTAGGCACTCCTTGACTCTCTCTAAGTAATTCTCCATTCAAGTGTGGAAATTTTGTACTTAATAATAAGATTTGTTTTAGGCAAAACTATAGCCATGCAGAACCCCGAGTAATTACAAGAACAGTACAGCAATAAACACTAGGAAAATGTTCTCTTTCTTACAGACGGATTAATAATCCCCTCCGTCGCACAGTGGGGCCAAATGACATTTCTTGTTTCAAAAAAGCCTACAGCATCTAAATCTTAACCTATTTTAATGATTTTTTTTTTTTTTTTTTTTTTTTTTTTTAATGAAACCTAATAACTAGAGCCCGGAAGTTAGGCAAAATGCTTTTTTTTATCTGAATCGATATATTAAAGAATCAGATGGAAATAAATATGTTTTCGTGCATTTAGGAAGTGTAGAGACAATTTTTATTTTGCCTTTTTTGCCTATTTTGGCTTCCGTTGCCTTTTTTTGCCTTGTTTGCTCGTTATGCAATTTTTTCAGCGATTTAAACATTTTTTTTTTTAAAAAAAAGCACCGTTCATCGAAGACAAAAAAGTCCGTCACGCAGGAGCTGCATAACTAAGCACTTTCCTCAGAATTTGGGTAGTGTAGACTGCTTTCCAGAACAATTTGCTTAAAATATCCTACATAAATAAAATAAAAACATGAATAGTTCTCTTTTAATTTTGTAATGAGTAACTGATAAATTATTAATTTGCTTCCAGAGTTATGTTTACACATGGTACCTACTACACTACGTAATAAATACAAAATCCTCATATTATTGTATTTTGATCTAACGCAGGAACCGGATACAGTCCCTCTAGCGCTCCTTGCGGCGCCTTTGTGAACCTATGTCTGGCTGGCTTTTCTATTGAAATATATTACAAAGTAAACCCCCCTTTCCGATTGACCGATTCAGCTCATTTTTACAACACTTCTTTCTCATGAGTTACCCACGACGTATACCGCGTTTCGTTACAATACAGCAGAAATTACGACCAGTATGAGTATATTAGTAATTTCGGTCCGGAGTAACCCCCCCCCCCCCTCCTAATGAACCGATTTAGTTTATTTTTACAACACATATTTAACTGTAGATTACCACTACGAATACCGAGTTGCGTCGAAATATACCAAAAATCACGGTTGGTAGTGGCGAATTGGTATTGTGGGTCTGGAGTAAACCCCCCCTCCTAATGAACCGATTTAGTTTATTTTTACAACACATATTTACCTGTAGATTACCACTATGAATACCGAGTTTCGTCGAAATATACCTAAAATCACGGCTGGTAGTGGCGAATTGGTATAGTCGGTCCGGAGTAAACCCCCCCTCCTTATGAACCGATTTGGTTTCTTTTTATAGCTCACTTTTCTCTCTATATTACCAGTACGAATACCAAGTTTCGTTGAAATATAACAAATATTACGGCTGAAATGGTCAAATTAGTGCTTTGGGTTCGGGGTAAACCCCCCTTCCGGTGGACCGATTTTGGTGGTTAACGAACTCGTTCAATCGTTTGCTAATTGAATGCTATATACCAAGTTTCGCGACGAAAAAACAAAAACTCTGGCCGCTATCGTGTTAACAGACATATATATATATATATATATATATATATATATATATATATATATATATATATATATATATATATATAGATATGTATAAATTTTAACGGGGGTCATTTTCGGTGTCTACTAGGTAGGATCGATAAAGATTTGAAGAAATTTTTCAAAAATTCCGTCATGAGTCCAACCTCAATAGCTACTTTCCTTCGGAGGAAAGTGCTAAAAGGATGCACAAATTAAATTACATATTGCCGCCACAAATATCTATTCGAAAGGTTATTTTCCCAACCCATGGATGGAAATGAAGGGTTAAAAATAGCAGAACCTTCCTTAGTAGAAGGAATGCTCGAGCATAATGAATAGCAGGAAAGAGAGAGAATGAGAGATGTACGTCACTTCTCCTTCCTCACACCCCTTTCGCTGACAATGGTGTAATTATCTGGTATTCCGGATTTAGAAATGATAAGATAATACAGAGGAAGTTTTTCCATGATAAAAAATATTCTTTCTGAGAAGGTCTATGACATTTGATTATTTGAAAAAGCATCTTCTTGTTGCTTGTAAAAAGGGAAAGTAAGAGTAAGTGCTCTAATTCTGTGATAAATTGTTGATAAAGAAATGAATGAGTTAAATGAAAAACGTCCTGTTCCTTCACAAAAGTTTATTTTTCTACGCTAGCGCTTTCGGCAGCTCCTGCCACCATCCTCAGGGACTGACTCTCAGCCCTCAGCAGTGAAGCTGAACTCATTATAGCTCTGAGGATGGTGGCAGGAGCTGCCGAAAGCGCTAGCGTAGAAAAATAAACTTTTGTGAAGGAACAGGACGTTTTTCATTTACCTCAAGATCTTCCTTCTCTGCCAGCAACCTCAACGTTTTTGAAATGAATGAGTATTTAAAATACATATTTTCATTAATAATGAGTGTGATTCCTCTTTGCCTTCACTCCTAATAAATGCCTATTTTAATTACAGTACTGCCTATTTTCAGTATTTCAAGTGCCTTTTTGCCTGCCTATTTTAACAAAAAATAAATGCCTAACTTCCGGGCTCTACTAATAACATTTAGAACAACTTTGTCAAGCCCGTTTTTTTTTTATTTTTGTTTCCCCTTCGTATGAAATTACGTGTAAATAATTCACGAACTTTTGCAATTCAACATAAAATAATATTTTATTTTTCATCTAACTTAATGTCAGCCCCGATATCGATGAAATTAAACATTTAAATCCTGATAAGGGTTGGAAAAAATCATACTGACATGTTCTAATCGTAAATTAAACATTTAAATCCTGATAAGGGTTGGAAAAAATCATACTGACATGTTCTAATCGTAAATTAAACATTTAAATCCTGATAAGGGTTGGAAAAAATCATACTGACATGTTCTAATCGTAAATTTATCTCAATCCAACGATGAGATTAATTGAAATAATATGATTTTAGAATAAATTTTGATTTTTTCAACTCTAATCAGGATTTAAATGTTTAATTTCAACTATATCAGTGCTGATATTAAGTTAAATGAAAAATAAACAATTATTTTAGGTTCAATTGTAAAAGTTCGTGAATTAGTTACACGTAATTTCAAAGGCAGGGGAAACAAAAGTCAAAAATCGGGCTTAACAAAGTTGTTCTACATGTTATTAGCTTTCAATTAAAAAAACAAATCATTGAAATCGGTTAAGATTTAGGAGCTGTAGCCTTTTTTGATACAGGAAATGTTTGGCACCACTGTGCCTCGCCCGTTGACAATCCAAGAATGTAAATATTTACATTTTCCCTTCTTCCAACTCACTTTACAGATTTGTAAAATATTTTATATGAATTTTATCCACCTAAAAAGTGAGTGCATATGAGTAATGAACTCATAGTTAAGTGAAAATGAGTGATTAATTTAAGAAATACCACATAATAAGCATAGAAACCTCAGGTTGAATGTTAGAGGCATAAAGGAGGTGTAGAGAGGCCAATCAATCTTCCGGAAGTACATATATCAGTCCCGAAAAAAAATCTTAGTATAACAGTTAATTTTTAACTGTTATACTACGATAAGAGAAGTATTACGTACTATTCATATTTTAAAATAATTTATAAGAAAGGTAGCTAGAAGTTTATATTTAAGGAAAATTGGACTATTGGAAGAAATATGATTTATAAGTACATGGGTTTCTATGTATATACACGTGCATATCTGTTTGTGTATGTGTATGCATGTATGTGAGTAAGTATGTATGGTTTATTTATTTTTCCTCCTCCTAATATGTATATTTATTTTTTCGATTTACATCCTACTATCATTAATATATATGTGAAAACTATGACTTAAAATTCATAAAGATCTAAGTCTGTAATTGTATTTACAGACTGTCCTATCTGCCTCTGTGTAGTTCGTACCTTTTTATAGTCACTGCAAATTGTATTAGAAAATTATGTTTTTAATTGTATCATTTTCAAATTTGTTTACAATTGTTCACTGTCGTTTATTCTTATTTAAGTGTTTTAAGTGATGGGTAAGCGAGAGCTGCCCAGAGCCCGATCTTCAAGAAACTTCGTATACTTATTCATTTTGACCTAATTAAGAAGAAAAAGTTAAAAATCACTCGCGGTCAGGCCTAGAACAGTATTTATTAAGCACTAAAGTTAACTGATATACAGGCTATAAACGAGTTTTATCATAACATTACGAGCTGTATCATAACAATGGGAAAAACAATTAGTCGTTTGTGATATTTTTGTCACGAGTATCATAACAATGGGCAAATGATATTTTTGTCACTGTATCATAACAATGGGAAAAACAATTAGTCGTTTGTGATATTAAAAATCACTCGCGGTCAGGCCTAGAACAGTATTTATTAAGCACTAAAGTTAACTGATATACAGGCTATAAACGAGTTTTATCATAACATTACGAGCTGTATCATAACAATGGGAAAAACAATTAGTCGTTTGTGATATTAAAAATCACTCGCGGTCTGGCCTAGAACAGTATTTATTAAGCACTAAAGTTAACTGATATACAGGCTATAAACGAGTTTTATCATAACATTACGAGCTGTATCATAACAATGGGAAAAACAATTAGTCGTTTGTGATATTAAAAATCACTCGCGGTCTGGCCTAGAACAGTATTTATTAAGCACTAAAGTTAACTGATATACAGGCTATAAACGAGTTTTATCATAACATTACGAGCTGTATCATAACAATGGGAAAAACAATTAGTCGTTTGTGATATTAAAAATCACTCGCGGTCAGGCCTAGAACAGTATTTATTAAGCACTAAAGTTAACTGATATACAGGCTATAAACGAGTTTTATCATAACATTACGAGCTGTATCATAACAATGGGAAAAACAATTAGTCGTTTGTGATATTTTTGTCACGCTTTTATTCATAATTGGTTTGAATTGAATAAGTATACGAAGTTTTAAGAAAATCGGAGTTAGGTCAATTCTGGTTCTCCCAATTTGACATTACCGCGCATGCGCGTGTTTACAAATACTTCGTTTACACCAGCTTTTAACCTGTATAACACTCAACTTTAGTGCTTAATAAATACTGTTCTAGGCCTGACCGCGAGTGATTTTTATTTTTTTCTTCTTAATTAGGTCAAAATGAATAAGTATACGATGTTTCATGAAGATCGGGCTCTGGGCAGCTCTCGCTCATTATTACCTCGTATACTTATTCAATTCAACCCAATTATGAATAAAAGCGTGACAAAAATATCACAAACGACTAATTGTTTTTCCCATTGTTATGATACAGCTCGTAATTTATGATAAAACTCGTTTATAGCCTGTATATCAGTCAACTTTAATGCTTAATAAATACTGTTCTAGGCCTGACCGCGAGTGATTTTTAATTTTTTCTTCTTAATTAGGTCAAAATGAATAAGTGTACGAAGTTTCATGAAGATCGGGCTCTGGGCAGCTCTCGCTCATTATTACCGTATACGAAGTTTTAAGAAAATCCTTGTCGCGGTCTCATTCAGGGCCGCCACGTGGGGGGGACTGCCGGGTAGAGTTGTCCCGGGCCTCGCTAATTGGAAAAAAATGTATAGGTTATGAGCTTGTAAAAAGAATGGGGTTTAGAAATATAGACGGGCGTAGCCTATATTTATTTCAATGGGATCTATATATTTTTTAATGTACATAAACGACAAAACAAGTGCAGTACCAGAATAGTATATTTCATTAGGAGTCGTAACAAAACTAAAAGTGCCGAAAGTGACCTTTGCTGCACCGATTGTCGGCTTTATTCTCATTTCGCTCAAAACTCAAGATGAAAATAATTTTAAAATGTCCAAAGTCCTATAGCAAAGTACTAGAATTTTCAGTCTGGCTCTGAGAAGTGGGGGCCCGTGATCTGGTCCTGGGCCCGGCTCTGAGATGTGGCGGCCCTGGTCTCATTAATGTTGTTATAAGTTCATAGAAATAGAACACTGTATCATAAATACATATTTATTGGATCAATCACAATACACATGAGGTTATGCAAAAAACAATAAACAAACACTGAGTGAACATATCCTGCTCCCTTGGCGGGAGAGCACATTACAAAGAGGTATGAGTTTATACAATATACTACTATACAACAAATGTATAAATAAATAAACAGCAGGTTGTAAACACTGGAAGGTTTAACATCTTTCCACGTAATTTAATTAACAAGGGAAACAAACAAAAATGTCACTTGACAAAGTTGTTCTAAATTTTATTACCTTTCATTTTTTAAAAATCTCATTGAAATAGGTTAAGATGTAGAGGCTGTAGACTTTTTTGAAACACAATATGTCGTTTGGCGCTATTTTGTGTCGGTCATCGGATATCGGTCTAGAAAAAATAAGTTTGAATGACCATGAATCGGTCAGTACCGATGTAGGCACCTCCATTGAGATGCTTGTGTTTGTTTTTCATTGGACTGTTGGTGGTCATCGGATCGGGTCGGGTCGGTACCAATGTAGGCACTCCATTGAGATGCTTGTGTTTGTTTTTCATTGGACTGTTGGTGGTCATCGGATCGGGTCGGGTGGGTACCAAAATGTAGACACCTCCATTGAGATGCTTGTGTTTGTTTTGCATTGGACTGTTGGTGGTCATCGGATCGGGTCGGGTCGGTACCAATGTAGGCACCTCCATTGAGATGCTTGTGTTTGTTTTTCATTGAACTGTCGGTGGTTATCGGATCGGATCGAAACCAATGTAGATGCTCCTTAAAGATGGATTCACGGTCCAGCAGCCCGTCAGCAAAATTTAAGTCAATTCACACCATCCGGATCTTCACCAACAGGCCACCGCCCATTAGCGTCTTCATTCCTAAGCGCTTAATGGTTCTCCTCAGTTACTCAGTTCATAGCAAACAAAGACGAGTGTATAGATGAATTAAAAATCAAGTTTTCTGCACAGCTTCAAGCTGTAGCTAACTGAGGTGCTACTTCAAAGCTATGGATTCAATATTTCAAAGTGGTCACGCTGGTTAAAATGTTCAGCTTCATAAACAGTTTAACATTTTGGAAATATTGAGTCCATAGCTTTGAAGTAGTACCTCAGTTAGCAATAGCTTGAAGCTGTGCAGAAAACTTCATTTTTGATTCTTCTACTCACTCGTCTTTGTTTGCTACGAACTGAGTAACTGAGGAGAACCGTTAAGTGCTTAGACATGAAAGTGTGTGCTTGGCGCATAACCCCTCGTCTGGAGACCCTGACTTAGTAAGGGAGAGTTTGGGGTTACAAAGGGCTTCTCCTATAATTTTACAGGCAAATACGTTAACAGTCGTAGCACTGCAGATTAATTCATTCACTAAAAGGGAAAATTGCATTGATTCATTCACTTTTTTTTTATTTACATAAATTGTAGGTAATTTTATTTAGGTTTTATGTAAAAAATCTTTTACATAATTTTAGACTACAAATGATGCTGGTTTTATTATGGGATGGCAATGGGGAAAAAAACAAAAAAAAAAAAAAAAAAACCATTTATAACATTTAATAAACGATCATATCCATTTTTGTGCTATTGTGTGTAACTGTGTAATTTGTTGAGTACACATGCCAGCTACCACTGGTTGTCATATTCACAGGTAATAAAACCCACCACATATTTTTTCATTGAAGGCTACTGGATCAGAGTCTAAATCAGTTAAAATTATGTTGTAAAATGTTCCCATAATAAAACTAACAGCATATGTAGTCAATGAAATGAAGATTGAAATATATTCAGAATTTTAAAAGTACAGTTTTTCAAAAATCGTTTTGTACAAATTTTCAAAACATTTTTTGAAAAATGAAATTTGTAATAATTGAGACATGTTGGATATTAAATTTTATTTCATCCATCTCCTCATTTTTGTTGAGTACAAATGTCAGCCACCACTGGTCGTCACATTTACAGGCAATAAAACTACCACATATTTTTCCATTAAAGGCTACTGAATCTGTGTCTAAATCAGTTACCTACCAGTTCAACTTCACTTTTATTGAAGTTCGAGTAAAGTTGAGTCTTAATTTTTTTCTTAGTTAAAGGAATGAAAGGGTGCAATTTCTGGGTTCCAGTAATTTTTTTTTCCAAATCTCCCCTTTAATTTTAGTTCTGTCTGAAAAAAAATCAAATTTTGAGCAGGGATGCTTATTGCTGAATTTACAATACAAATATCCATCAATCACCATATTTTTACCAACTACGCAGTGACAATTATAAAGTCAAAATTATATTATAAAATGATCCCGTTCCCATCCCATAATGAAACTAACAGCATATGTAGCCAATGAACTGAAGATTCAAATATATTTTTTCATAATTTTAAAAGAACACTTTTTCGAAATCCGTTACGTACAAGTTTTCAAAATTTTTTTTGAAAAGTAAAATTTGTAATAAGTTGGTCTTGTTGTATATCAAATTAAAGTCCATTTAATAAGCTAAACAATGAGACTAGGCTGACTGTTATAGCTAAAATAGAACTCAATCTACCAAGCAATTAACATTTTCCAGTTGACCAAAAAAAGACGGTTTTTCAATACTTTGAAAATTAATACTAAAAAAACGGAAACAGATCAATTTTTTTTAAAAATTGTACCATTCAAGGAGTTGTTAGAGCTATTAGGATTAAAAATGTCAAAAAAATCTAAGAGGGTCGGGTTGTAAACAGTACTTTCATTGGTTGAATTGACATGGAATGGCCCTTTAATGATAAAGCGGATGTGAGATCGCGCTGCTCGTAAGCGACGCACTAAACTGAGACAGCTAAAGTTCACTGCCTTTTTTACTAAGGACTAGCTTGTAGCTATCTTGAGTACAGTCCAAATATATAGTCTATTATGGTAAATTTTAGGTGAAAGTGTGTCAATAAAAATTTCTAAACACAATTAAAAATATTTCGGTCATTTATATGTTTTTGTTTTTTTTTCGTTTTTCTGGCATTCTCTGGATAACCAGGATTTTTGTTAACTCGGATCAGCCCTGGTACCAGTTGATCAGGGTAAATGAGGTTTTACTGTATATATATCAGATCATCCCATAAGTAATATTGGTTTTTAATATTCTGTCTGTTTATGTTCCCTCCTTTTCGATATATTTTTGTTTATTATTGCATTAAATACACTTCTAGTTATCATTTTTTGGTTGGTGAAACTTATACATTCAGTGCTGAGAGTTCATATGAAATGAATCGCCCAAGACACCATTTATGTTTTGGGAATTCGATAAAGGAGAAAATGCTCCTTCAACTTATCAAAAACTTGTGGAAATATATGGAGAAAATGTCATTTGTGAACGACAAGTCCAGCAGTGGTTTGGACAATTTCGAATGGGAAACCACAAACTTCAAGATAAGCCTCGTACAGGTTGACCAACAGAGCTTGTAGAAGAAAATCCTGTTGTAATAGTTAAAGAGCTAGCAGAAACACTTGGATCGAGATTTTCTGCAGTCCACCGACATTACTTACAAGAAGAGCTGATATTTTCCTTCTAATCGATTGTATGACAAATACATCACAGTTATTACATTTTTGAGTAATGGCTTTTGTGTAAATAAAATATCGACATAATAAAAGTAAATTTACAATTTTACTTCATAAATAAATAATATCTCTTCTTGATTTATTTGTTTCTTTCGTGTATTTTCCTTGTTCACCCCCAGATCATGACAAAAGAACCACTGGTGTATGGACAGGCTTAAGATTAACGACGAAGAAGGGAGTAAAGAGAGAGGGCGAGGTAGAAGAGAAATATTCATTAACACATTCAAATATCTAATAAATGTCTTCAAAATTTTATTTCAACCACCAAAATGTAAAGTATACTGTAAAAGATACAATTATATATGATTTGATGAAACAGTAGAGGATAGTATCCGAGCGAGCGCACATACATGAAGACAAAGCAACAGACTAGACGTATTCACACAAAAAATACTCACGTACTCATATAAAAATAATACTCTTTAAATAAATCTTTAGCTAATTAGGAGTATTGTAGCAAAGATGGTGCTTTCAATTTCACTCTACCCTTCACAAACTCTATTAGCGTAAAAGCTAGAAACAAATTAAAAAAAAATAAAATAAAGAAAATCGTAATCACTTTTAAACAAAACTATGAGTTTTGTTACAAAAAATAAAATAAAATAATAATACAAAAAGAAAAACAGAAACTATTCTTACAATTTTCATGAAATATAAAATATCACATGTGTCTTCATTGTAACAGAAGATTGAGTTAAAATCTATGACAACAAATTATAAATAGGTATAAAAATGGGTTTTACCCAGCAAATAATAAATAGTTTTCTTTTAAACAAAAATTAAGATAAACCAAATTTTATGACTATTCCAGACTCTTGACAGTTAAAACATAAAAATCGTAGATCGTTATCAACATTAAAACATAGAAATATTTAAACATTTAAATAAATAATAAAATTGTATTATTAACATCACATATACTTTCACTGCTACAAATTAAACTTAATATATCGTAATACATTGGTAAACAGGAGATTAATCATAATATCATTTATTAATTAAATCAAAAATATTGAGGAAAGTTAATTTTGAAATGACTCCTACACGGAAAAGGGAGACATACTATGAAAACACTAATCGAGTAGAGCCTTTTAGATAAATACCTTATATCTACATTCCGAGGAACTGATCCATACAAATCCTCTGAAACTAACATATATGGTCTATTGATAACACGAAGATAGCTAAATACTAGTATTGTCAGGAGGTTTACCAAATATTTTCGTAAAATATCTTATAAATCCTACAAATAGTCAAACAATTACATCTAGGTTAAGGAAGCACCTATAATCAAGGGCAAGTTAGAATAATCACAGAAACGCTAAATCCTAATCACTAATGGGACAAAGTAACAATATACAAAATAAAATATAAAAGTAGAAATATATTCCATTTTATGAGAAATACATTTATATGAAACTGATATGTGAACAGGTATAAGAATCAGGATGAAGAGATAAAGATATTATCAGCTACTTCTAAAATACAATGGTAATTATCTATTACAATAGAAACATTCTTGAGGAGGAATATTATACTTCTTGAATAGACGTAACTTTCATTCTTCATTACTATAACATTAAAGCTCTATTAGTGTTATACTGACTTTGGTTTCACCGTATCATTGGTAATACGAACAGTACTAGCCTAAATATTATCATCATTTATACGGTACAACTAGATTACATAGAGACTTTCAATCTTTCTCAGATGTTGCTTGCTACCCAAAGTGTTTTGTTCTGTTCCACTTCGACGGCAGCTTTTATCTGCGTACACATGTAAGCAATGTTCACTCCAGCAGCAGGGATTATGGCTGCAATAGAAAATTATAGCAATTAAATTACAAAGATAATTTAGTGAACAGTTAGTGGGATGAAAATACTAAAAAACTTGATAACATAAAATTTCACTATAATGATTCAAATAAAAAAAAAAAAAACACTCTGTGGATAAAATTTAAAGATAAATGAAAACAAAAATAATATGTTCTTCGAAATGATAAGTATGAAATAAATGATGTCAGGTAAAAAAACTTGAGACACCAAAACAGCACATACGTGGTGTGTAAATTAAGTGATGAGCCTGCCAATGCAGCGTTCGATCTGGCAACACTGGAAGCCCTGGACTTGGAGTAGTGGCAGGCGAACATGTGATCTGCCTTCAGTACGGGTTTAAACTCGCTCGAGTCATTTGCTTGGCCATAGTGATTTTTTTGTGAAACAGTTTTAGCCTGGTTCCTCTCCCTCCCTCCATAGGGAGGAAACCCGCTTATGAGGTTGACGTCATAACGCAATCAGGAAGTGCCGACTAGATAATGTCATGTTTCAGATCCCTTAGATGACAAATATAGCAGTGGTTCAAATTTGTATGTATGTATAAATGTATATATATATATATATATATATATATATATATATATATATATATATATATATATATATATATATATATATATATGGTAATGTCTTATTCCTTTGGCATCTGATGAAGTCATAATGAATTATATTTTCAGAGCATTTCTAGTATCTGCAATGACTATTAATTTTCTGTAAAGGTTTAAGTAACCGAGGCTTTATATCTCAATTATCTTTTAATTGCTAGTCGTGTTGATTTAACTATTTATGAATAGAATTTCACCCCGTTCTTCAAATATATAATTTTTGATTTCATCAAATCTTCCTCGTATATTAATTGAAATTATACATTGTGAAAATTTATTATTATCTATTACAAAAAAAAATAAATAAATAAAAAAAAACTAAAAAAATAAATAAAAAAAATGTAAAGTCCTAGAATTGACATTTTTATGGATAATTGTTGGAGGTTGAAGCTGGTGCACCTCGCCATCTATTTGCAGGGTCATACACAGATTTGTCTCTCCAACCATATTTTTTTCTTTTTTTTTTTTTTTTCTTTTCACGGTGCATCAACATCTAGGGCATTAGCACCGACCCAACCATATTATTGTTACTGTTTATATCATTCAGTCACAATTTGGATCTTGTTTATTGCGGTCATTCTAAATAGACTCCTTATATTATTATAATTAAATATCAATAAATGATATCAATCAAGTAATTATAACGTCATTTCTTATCTCAGTGATTTTTTTTTTCATGATAGAAAATTTCTTTTAGTTTAGTATAAAAAATACCAATGTAAAGGACATTTGACGTTATAAGTTAATAATTTCAAATATATAACAAGAGGATGCTGAGAGACGAAAGAGTTGAACATACCGGATAAGCATCGAGCATACTGGGCACTGGGAGTCTCTTCATTCCTCAGCAATGAAAGGGTTATAATATTATGAAAAATAGATTAATCCATATATATAGTTGTGCTACATAAAGAAGAAATTTAAAATGAAAAAGCAATCTAACCTGATATGTAATGCTTATACTCAGATTCGAGTTTAAGAGCATGTTCGTACATTTCTTTGGCTGCCTTAGCGGTCACTTTATCCAGTGAATATCTCGTGTCCTTCACTTCTTTGATTTGCTTAGTGGATTTGAACTTAATCAGCAGAACAATCGGATAGATTTGCAACTTATGGAGGCGTTCCACTGAAGCTAAACCAATATCGATTACACAATGGATCTTCTATAAAAAGAAAAGAAAAAAATATATATATATATATATATTAATTTTGTATATAACAAAAAAATATTTTAAAATGAACTGACTAGATTGGCTTCCTCATAATAATGCAATAATATTTCTACATAAGAGATCCATTATTTCATTTTATTTTATATTTTTTAATTTGAAATATAAATTTTTTGGAGATGGAAATCCACGTCATCTTAGCGCGGTTCCGTTCATATCCCTAGTCTCATTTGGAAAATGTTAAAATAGCAACAATTATTATTTTGGTTCAACCTTTTTTGAAATAATTTTATGGCCACAGATAAGAGAGGGCCTCATACCCCCCCCCCCCCCCCCCCGTCCACTTCTAGATAAACTAATTTAACAGTTCAATGCATAGTAAAATATCAAAATGTTTCACATTTTCTTGTGTTCTTCTACTATATTACTAATTATACAAATAAATACAATTTAAAACAGAAAACAACCAATTAAAAAGTGCGCTGAATAACCCATTCAAAAGAACAAAACAAACACATTTGAAGTTTTAAGCACTTATTTCTACGATTGACTGACATAGCCTAATCAAAAATTGCTCTAGAACCTTTTGTGTAGACAATTTAGTAAGCTTTCGAATGATCACCTTCCACTTACCACGATTACCCTACTGTTTCCGAGATATTAAGGAAAATATACAAAGTTCTGAAAACTTTTCATGTCTATTAATAAAATATTTTATTCTAATCCTTCCTTAACTCTAAACGTAATTGATTATATGAATTTCAAACATGCAGAAAATATTTTAACTGAATCCCATGATTCTAAGTACCTAAACGAAATCTTTTTTCAACAACTATTTTTTCACTTTTCTCAAAAACGGTTAAAACTATCGCCTTAAAAATGGTTTCATTCGTTTTCCTAGGCTAAGATGCCTGTAAAATGAGTACTTGCACGCATATGATGTTTTCGTGCGAATTTTGCTCCGAAACCATGTTCCGTTGGATGGAGTTTGCTGGTTAACGAACTGGACCATAGACATATGAGGCGTCTAGAATCAAAACAAGACACATCATTGAAACCAATTTGTTCAGAAAACACCAAAAACAGAATGTCTCATGTTTAATTTTATACATTTGTATGATTTTCTTTAAAGTTGTAAGTGTCACAGAAGAATGTTTTTGAGGAATTTGAGAAGTTTATCTGTTATCTTATCTATTTTGAAGGAATTTTTATTTTTGAAGTGTCTTAGTTTTAAAAATTCACTGATATATGTCTTATTTTGAAGCCAACTTTTCAGCATTAAAAACCAGCATGATCTGTGGTGTTTTGAAAATCCTTTTCTTTACCAGTATATAGAGGACATTTTGAACTTTTAGAATCAACTGTTATCTCAAAATCATAAAAATAGTGATGTGTCTTGTTTTGATTCTAGACGCCCTCATATTACAAATTTATAAGTTTTTGTATTTTGTTCAATATTAACATATTGTTGTTGATTAATGGCTTATTATTATGTTTCTTGGTCGAAAAAAAGTTTTATAAACTGGTAAAACACCAGTTTTACCAGTTCATACGATTTTTTTTGGGATCAAACTTAAAATGTGATCTTACATCTGTGACTTCGTAGAAGGTAGAAAAATAATGTCTCTCCACTGTTTTGGAAACAGTGGAGAGACATTATTTTTCTACCTTCTACGAAATCGAGAACTCCACAAATAACGCTGCATACATCACAGATTACATCTGTGAGATGCATGTGACAATCAGCATTCTAAAAATATTTGTGACAAACAAATGGTTAAGGCATGTCAACCACTTCGGTGATTAATGCCTCCCAGAAAGGAGACATGGATGATGAACCTTCCATGGACATGGATGATGGACTATAGCAAAATTTCAAGGTGCATAAAATACTTCATAAAATATGCGTTACCAGCTCTCCAACTATAAAGGGAATGCTGGCAAACAAATGTTGGTAACCAGGAGCTAATTGTTCCGAAAATAACTGATATTAATAAAGGGATTTTAAAAGTGAAATAAATAATAAATAAAACATGCCTTATCACATAAATCTCTAATTGCTGAGACTGAAGTGCATTCAAAAAAGCTGCCTTTCTTCCTATAATCTACAATGAGATTATCAGAAATATCTTTCTCCATCATTGCAGGAGAACCGTGCTTCACTTCAGGGACACAACGAGCAAATTTCTCAGGAGAGTCTTGAATTAGTTTTTCAGTAACAAAATCTGAGAGAGGGCCAATGACGAGCACAGGCCTTAATGCAGGATCTGTAATGAGAAATCATCAACACAAGCTGAATATAAGTTCAAAATATTACAAGAGGGTGACACAGAAAAAAGGGAATGTTTGAAATAAGTAGTGGCAGCCATGGGAGGGTGATGGAGAGTAGACAGTCTGCCATTTGAGTAATCATGGATCAGTGGAATAGAAAACAGCGAGCATTAGTCATAAAAATATTTTTTTTAAAACAATGATAGTTTGCTAGTGGTGCATAGGGAGTTCGCTGTTTAACCCATTTCTGCCGACTGTAACATATATGTAACTGGGTAGAGGGTAGATTTAGGCTTGTGTCTGTCAGATCCTGTCCGTACATTTCAAGCAGCGTACCCCCCCGTTCTCTTCAAAATACCCCCCCCCCCCCCTTCGGTTCACCAATGTTTCTTGACGCTAAATGTCACATTTAGTTCGCAAGAGATTTTTAAAAAGTGCACACATTTTTAGTAGCCGGTGAGATGGATACTTCAATGTTGTAAGTAGATTTACATTTTCTCTTAAATTTGTTTCTTGAATATTGACATGGGATTTGTTATGAGAATATGTTGACTGTATTTTAAGGCGTTTTTGGTTATTCAGATATGTTTTATTAGAAACTTGTGAGCTATCAAAAGTCAGTGTTACATATATGTTACACTCGGCGTTCGAAGTACAAAAATATGATCTGATAAAAATATTAAATTTTCAGTGATAACACTGAGGCCATAGATATCGTTAAAGGAAAGCACGATTACATCGGGGATTTCATTGATGTTGAAGATGAACATGTGATAGATTCAATAGTCTTCCAGATGCGGTAGAACTCACAGGGAAACGAAGCTTCTGGCTGGAACATAGATACTTTGAACAGAAATCAACTTGTTGCTAATGCTGAAATCCGTAACAAATAGTACCATGTTACGGAGCTGCAAGAATCGTACTACTAAGAAAAGAAACAGAAATGGATTAAAGGAAACCTTTGAGCAATAACTGAAGACCGATTTGAACCATTCACTGCATCAAGATATGCGAATCTAAATGCCGCTGAAGTATTCGAAATGTTTTTCGACAGAGACTTAATCAACCTAATTATTAGGGACTCTTAATTATACGACTCGAAAAAATCAATCTTCCTTTTCAATAGATAAGGAAGAATTTTATGTCAGGCTATGCGTTCGATGTTTTGTTCCTTATCTTAAGTAATATTTATGGGTCTAAAAATTTATTTCTAAGCATAATTTAAGTAATTTATATCTAATCGCACAATTTTATATATTACAATGATAAATGCATTGTGATTATCATTTCATTAAGTTCAACCTGCCCTCCTTACCTTATAACCCCAGATGACTGTAGCATATATGTAACACCCCATAAAACCCACCTCCCCCACCCCCAATATTTTCAAAACTGTTTTTCCTGAATTCATAGAAGTTAATATTAAAAGAATTTCATAAGATATTTTAATTTTTAAAAAAAATTTTAATTCTCTGCGAAAATGGGTTAATGTCCACTGAAACAAGCACACTTCTTGGTCATCTTGTTGGTTCTTCTTGAGGGCAGATCCAGCCTCTTCAGAGTTTTTAATCCAACATTTTATCACATGTTTTGACAGAATGGCATCATGACGTCCTAAATAGTAAAAATGTTGAAATTCCTTACATGCATCAAAGTATCATTGTTTTTCAAAAAATATTTTTTTGACTAATGCGTGCAATTTTCCATTTGACTGATCCACGATTACTGAATGATGGCAGACTGTCTACTTGCTACCTGTATTGTACTCGCAGTGCTGACACCTGCCCATGGCTACCACTACTCATTTCAAACCAGAGATGGGCATAATTTTATTTATAAATAAAAATACGAATTTATTCGTACTTTATACATTTGTGAATACGAATATAAATAAATTCGTACTTCATATATTTGTGAATACGAATATAAATAAATTCTTATTCAAAAGTGTGAATACGAATTTATTTTTATTCACATGTATTAAATATAAAAATACAAATAAAATTTTATTCGCAAATTTTTCTGCGAATAAAAATAAATTCACAGAAAAAATTGTAAATAATCACAAAAAATGTGAATATTTACAAAAAATCAAGCGATTAGAAAAAAAATCACATTAAAATATACGAATAAAAATTTATTCACATTATAATTTGTGAATAAAAATTTATTCACAATAAAATTCGCAAATAAATCATGAATTTATTCGTATTAAGATGATATTACGAAAGTTACTGAAGGTGATTTTTTTTTTTTTTTTTTTTTTTTTTTTTTTTTTTTTTTTAAGGCATTTAACGTCTAGGTTATTAGCGCCTAGATTTTTTGTTCACCCTACCCCGAGTCCACCGCGGTACCACCAGCCATGCTGCAGGGACACAGTTTGTCATCTGTACCTCCATAAAAAAAAAAAAAAAAAAAAAAAAAAAAATCACCTTCAATAACTTTTGTAATATCATCTTAATATGAGGAAATTCATAATTTATTTGCGAATTTTATTGTGAATAAATTTTTATTCACAAATTATAATGTGAATAAATTTTTATTCGTATATTTTAATGTGATTTTTTTTTGTAATCACTTGATTTTTTGTAAATATTCACATTTTTTGTGATTATTTACATTTTTTTCTGTGAATTTATTTCTATTCGCAGAAAAATTTGCGAATAAAATTTTATTTGTATTTTTATATTTAATATATGTGAATAAAAATAAATTCGTATTCACACTTATGAATACGAATTTATTTATATTCGTATTCACAAATATATGAAGTACGAATTTATTTATATTCGTATTCACAAATGTATAAAGTACGAATAAATTCGTATTTTTATTTATAAATAAAATTATGCCCATCTCTGTTTCAAACATTCCCGTTTTTCTGTGTCACCCTGTATTAAAACAACTTAAATTACAAGCATACTTACAATTTAGTTTTACTACCCTCTGGTAACTGTTGAGGGGAGTTTCTTCATTTAGAGTTCCGCTGTCGCTGTACCATCCGAGGCTGATATTAGAAAATGAAGCTAGTTCTTTTGAATCAGACCTTTGGTGTTTCTTACGTCGAAAAAAAGATCTTCTTGTCCCTCGGCGAGCTTCACCCTCAAGGTCCCCTAAGCTTCTTCGAACGACCATTTCTTCTTCGACTCTAAAACAAGACATCACAGGATAAGTCAAGGGATACCTATTTAACCATATCTTATCAAGGTGTTATGGTGCACAGGATAATCAACTTTGTAAAGATATTTTATTTGAACTTAACACACTTTCACATCTTTATTATTTTTTGAAAATCAAAAAGTCAGGCTGGGCTCTGAAGTCAGAATTTTTCATCTTACACGTTGGGGGTGTAGACAATTAAGCTACCTGGAGCATGATATTATAACAAACAAAACAATTTTATTTGGACCAATACAAGTGTATTATGCAGAAAAAACATGATTTTTTCTTTCAGGTTAAATTTAAAGATTTAAAATATCCTGGCAAAGTTTGTTTTTATTCGAGATGATTTTATTTGTCCCAGCTGATAAAAGACAGCACTGCTGGAGTCTGTGGGAGTTTGACGGTATATTCGCACTAGCTTTTCCATATGAGTGAAAAATGAATTAACCTCCAAGTCTCTATGGATCTGGCTGTTCCTTACGAACCAGAGAGCATTGGACACTATTCGGAGTACCCTTTTTTAAAACGTTTGTAGACGTTTTAAGTATGTGGTTCTGGAACCAAACCAGACCGGGAATGTGTCCGTTAATATATGATATTACAGCACAAAAAAATAATTTTTCAATTTCTCATGCACTGATATAAAGGTCACAATCAGTAGCGTATTTGGCAACACACTTCTGGTGTGTTCATTTTCCTATAATATGAAGATCAAGTAACTCATGGCTTTTCTATTATACAGTGGTTTTATAAGGCTTAGACATAATTAGAAAAATAAGGTGTGTTTTATTAAGAAGTATTCCCAATTTATGAGCAAAGATATATTAGAATAAAACCATACAGCACTTCTTACTTGTACTTGCTGGGGATTATGCCACATTGACTCTTTACACCATCATCATCGAGGAGCCAGGCTCGCCAACTCCCTGGCACTCCGTTGAACATTGTATTATCTACATAAAGAATGTCATCCTTCCTGAACCTCAGTTGGAGAGTGTCTCCGACATCACCAAGACGGTCGAAGAGAGCTCGGATGTAGAAACTATCGCCTGGTTTGTCTTTGATCTCATTGTACCCTAAAAATGTATATTAATATTATAAATTGTTAACTTTAGAAAAAAAATTGAGTTGACCGACTGATAATTGAATCCAATTATTACGACCACTGCCCAGTATTCATAGTATATTGTTATATTGCAACGAAAATCATTATTCATAAATCTTAATGGGAAAATGTGTTGCAAAAATAAATTAAATCAGTTTATTAGGAGGGGGGTTTACTCCAGACCCAAATTACCAATTTTCTACTACCAGCCGTGATGTTTGTTATTTTTCAACGAAACTCGGTATTTTTGTTGTGGCAATATACAGAGAAGAATGTGTTGTAAAAATAAACTAAATCGGTTGAATGGGAGGGGGGGTTTACTCAGGGCCGAAATTACTAATTTGCTCGTACCGGTTGTAATTTCTGCTGTTGTAATGAAACGTGGTATATTTCCTGGGTATCTAGTAAGAAAGAAGTGTTGTAAAAATGAACTAATTCAGTCTAATATATATTCAGGTAATATCAGAATAAGGAGTTTACTTTGTAATATGTTTGATTAGTCGTTAGTTGGCCAAGCTCCCACTAGGAGCTCTGTTTGTTATGAATTTATGTGGGTTGTAGAGTCTGATTTCTGCCGCTAGGAGCACTGCATCCTGCTCCTGCGTTATTACTGTGTCCTTTTATTATTCATGTAGATGAATAGACAATAATGTGAATTTTTTGTGTATTTATTAACCCTTAGCGGTCCTATGCCGAGCAGGGACCAGCAAGGGTAGTTAGTGCTAGAGGTCCTATGCCGAGCAGGGACCAGCAAGGGTAGTTAGTGCTAGAGGTCCTAATCCGAGCAGGGACCAGCAAGGGTAGTTAGCGCTGGAGGTCCTATGCCGAGCAGGGACCGGCAAGGGTAGTTAGCGCTGGAGGTCCTATGCCGAGCAGGGACCGCTATAAACAAGTTGTGAACCTAGTTTTGTCGATTTATCCACTGCCTGTCCTACTGGTCCTAACCCGAGCAGGGACAGGGAAGGGTAGTTAGTGCTAGAGGTCCTATGCCGGTCCCTGCTCCTTCTGAGAATTCCTCCCTCTCTAGTCCTTTACGTTGAGCTTCAAGGTATATTTGTAATACAGCTTACTATTCTAGACGATCAGGTGTTCATTTTAATTCCAAAGAGGAAGGAATCGTTTCGAAAAGAGATAGGTGCAGAGTGAATCACAGATTCTAGAAGTGAAGTCTAGTTGTTTGTGATATTCATCTCAACGATTTCGGCTGTTGTTTTTTCCTCAGCTTGTCTATTCTTCTACCATTTTATTGTACAGATATTAACTAGTGTATTTTGAAATGGAGTGCGAAGATATTTTAAAGATTTTGCGAGAATTACACGAGAAGGAATCCATCTAATTACATTGGGAAAGTATCATTCCCTCGAAAAGTATAGCTAACTTTCGACATATATACCCGAATATTTGTTTAAATTACTTTTTCTTGTTATTAAAAATGAAATTTTGAATGAAAATAAGTATTTACTGTATTTTTATGACAACTAAAATAAAATGTGCGATTGCGCAGAATACTACACGGACCACCCAGGCTTGAGGTAAACAAAAGGACATGGAGTAATGGCGGCCAGTGTTTATGCCGGGCCCTGCTCGGCATAGGACCATATGGACAGCTCAAGAAATAAAGACCAAGACCGCTAAGGGTTAAGTAGTGTAGTACCGCGCTCACACAAAGCTCTGGCAGGAAATTAATTACATGATTAATAATTACAGTTGCTCATTACAAATGTAAAAGAGCAGAACTATTCATGTTTTCATTTTATTCAAATAAGCAATTATTCAGGAATGCATTCGACACTATCCAAATTCCGAGGGAAGTTTCTGGGTATGCAGCTCCTGCATGACAGACTTTTGTAATATGAAACTGGTCAAGACGTCATTGAAATGTGCCCTTGTTTTCCTTAGAGATTATTCAATAAAGGCTCGGGCACACAGAACGCGATCAGTATCGCGGCGGGCAGTGATCCAAAGATCGTTGTGGTGGTATTATTTGTGACGCGGTACCTTTGTGAGCAATACAGTAATCTGGTTCCCTTCTAGAGAACAGATCGCGCAGTAAATCTGTAATTTTTTACAACCTTACCGCACGGTAAAGCGCTATTCTTCAGAGAAAAGTTCCTAAATAAATGTGGACTTCAATTTCTTGGAAGGATGGGACATCACCATTACCGTGTGAGGTTAAAGAATGTGTTCAGAATGGCTCCTTCACGCTAAAGCACATTTATTGGTTTTGACTTAGAAATAAGAAAAAAAAAAAAATAATAATAATAATAGATTCAAATAGATTTTTTTTCTAAAAGAATGAGGTACCACTTTAAGGCTGATTAAATAATGCAACTTTTGAGGCGGAGGCAAACCTCCAAGTCTTAGCTGATAAAGAAAATATTGAATAATATAAGGAAACACTAATATCAAACATTCACATCCATATGGCTATTAATATAACTCTTAATTTACATGGTAATATGTCAATAATGGGTGTTTCTTATTGGAAATTTTAATGTAGATTCTGAAAATGTGGTTGTTATTTACAATACATTAATCCAAAATCCCCAAAACACTGTTTGTAATTAAAAAAAACCCAATAGTATTGAAAATAGACAAAAGTAGCCCTGTTACATTTTCAGTACACTACAAATGACCTATAGTTATGACAATTCAATGCTGGTGTACAGTGAAATAACAACTTCTTTTTTGCCTAACGACATATAATCGAAAATAAATAAACTTAAAATGATAGAACGCAAAGCATGGCTTGGTTTTCACAATTTATTTATTTTTTTAATTAATACATGATTTAGATGAAAAGCTTAGTCAAAATTTTTATAAAAATTTCAAAAAGCATTGATCATTTGTAGCCTAAAACTCAAAGTTCTTAATAAATACAAACAAAAGCTCTTCTTTAGAGAAGAGTGATGTGGTTCAGGGTTTTTTTTCACCCTTTTTTACTGCCCTTTGAGTTCCATCAAATTCTCACTTTTTGAGAAGGCTTCCTTTTTTTCCCAAGAAATAGGACAGATCAGCAGAAATATATCACACTCTAAACTAAAGTTGATTTCAAGTTTTGGGAATGATGAACAAAGTTAAAAAGTCATTTATCTACATAACTCTACTTATTAATATTCTTATAAGGTCAACTCAACTAAGACAAAAAAAAAAAAAAATAAAAAAAAAAAAACTTACTATCAATACAGAACTGTGCTAAAACTGTCACTTTATCGGCTGGTTTCGCAAGTTCGTATGCGGCTTCTTCAGCAGTAGCCTGCCTTAAATCAGTGCCATTGTATTCAAGGATTTGGTCCCCTGTCCTGAAAGAATAATTAAAATTGAATATTGAAATAAAAACAAAACTCTGTAATTTAATATTGAAATAAAAGAGAAAGCCATACATAATATTGAGGTCAAAAGCAGATAAATGACAATTTTATTCTGAAGATACATGAGCCGCAAAGCAATAGGGCTTTTAGGCTGCATAATACTTGTAGGGCTAGACGGAAAGGTTGTGTGGAATAGCCTAGTGCCTTGAGTGGATCGTGAGCTGAATACTTTCCTCACACTATGATTTATCGGAAAATAATTATATTGTACTTTGCATTCCACTAGTTTCAGGTGTTTATCCAACAGAAACATTTTGGGATACATCATCAGAACCCTCATCACCATCGGAAGAAAACTCTGCTTCACTTTCGCTCACACCCGTCAAAAGTAATAATTCTTGTTCAGAATAAATTTTCTGCGCACAGGGAGTCTACTACTTTTGTGAAATCCAATTTCGTGACTTTTTCATGACTTGAAATCCAAATTTTATGCCCATTAAAAATAAAATAATTTCACTTAATAAGAAATAGCCTTAAATTATAGCTTAAAATGATTTGTAACTTTACATGGATTAGGGGATAGCCGTGATATCTATAAATTTACAAATTAACATACATTTAAAACAATTAATAAAACTGTATAAAATGTAAATCATATGTTAAAGAGGATCGTTTACATTAATTTTAAAAGTTAAGAAACAATGATACTAAACATTTTAGAATTTCTATATAATTAGCAGCCAAATAAATATTAAACAATGGTAGCAGAATTTAAAATTTCTAAAAATATTACTTACTAAATATTTATTATCAATGTACATAATTTAGTAAATTAAAGTGAAAACAATTTCAATATTTAAGTCTGTTTGAAATACTCTTAATATCACTAAAGACAACTAAAAATATACGTAAATAATGTTTACTTGATGTGTAAATGATAGAACAAAGGAATCTAACAGAGGAAAGGGTAGGGGAGGCAGATAGAACAAAGGAATCTAACAGAGGAAAGGGTAGGGGAGGCAGATAGAACAAAGGAATCTAACAGAGGAAAGGGTAGGGGAGGCAGATAGAACAAAGGAATCTAACAGAGGAAAGGGTAGGGGAGGCAGATAGAACAAAGGAATCTAACAGAGGAAAGGGTGGGGGAGGCAGATAGAATTACATCGCCGTACAAAAAAAGTGATCATTACGAATGCACGAAAGTCGTCATATTACGTTAGAGCCCGATAAAACTGAAATTTAATGACATCTTTTCCAAATTCATGACTTTTTCGTGATTTTCGTGCCCTATTTTCAATTTTGTGACATTTTAGTGATTTCCGTGACTTTTTTCGTGCAGTAGACACCCTGACACACAATTGATCACATCAAAAGCTCAAAATATACTACAGGAATATGCAGGGAAATTACAGGTAAAGAGAAACAATGGTTTTCGGCAGTAAAAAATGGGAAGGAGCAGGTATACTAGCAGGTAGGCTGAGTATTTGGAAGCTAAAATGACAAAAGTGAAATCCTATCGGCGTTGAAGGACACTGCAGCTTCTATAAACAGCCTGCAGATGGCAATAGTAGAAGGACTGATATAATAGATCGTAGCAGCCTAGCTCAATAGAAGCCTGACTAATACATCAGTCTGTAGCACCCGGGGCACTGCTCCCTCCGGACTGATATATTAGTCCGTCGGAGCGTAAGGGTTAAATAAATGTTTTTAAGTTTATTACATCAATTTTAAATGTAGCTTTAAACAGTATATAGTTTTAATTTGTTTGTAATAAATGTTCTTATTACTGTGTGACTGAACTTTAAAAATAGAGCTAAGTCCTTGAAAACATTAAGCTCTAATAAACATGTGTGGAAATAATGGACTGTTGTTTTCTTCCCATTGTGGGCATCAATGCCCACGATCCAGCACTTTCTATAATGAATACTATTATCAGCTGTTTATTCTAATTAAACTAAACTAAATGAGTCAGTATTTTTTTCATTGAAAGTTAATACTATTAAAAGACATGGTAAAAGAAAAATATTAATAAAAATGATGTTACCTAAGACCCGAGTTGTATGCAAGAGATCCATTTTGAACACTATGCACAAAAATTCCAACAGCGTTTCCACCTACTAGACTGATGCCAAGATTGCTACATTTATGTGTTTCTATTAATAGGTACCTCGGGTCATCACTGAAAAGTATAACATTATAGATTATATTATGATACTAGCAATAATTATCTGGTTATGCAATAAATAATAAAGTACGTTGTAAAATAATGATATATTCATTTTACAACATTCTAAGGGAATGGAAGAGGTTGTACTCAAGCAAGAAATTTTTTATATCTTCATTGATACATATAGACACTCTGGACATCATTTCCAACAGAAAAGTTCATTTGAAGTATGGTCCGATTCCGAAGGGAAAAGCAGTTATGTCCTAAAATTCTTCGTTAATAATAATGGACATTAAAATTAAAATAAAATAAATAATTTATTAATAAGAATTTTAAAAAAAGTCCGACTCGCAGGAACTGCGTCATCTTAGTGCGGTTACGTACATCTCGAAGAAATGGAATAAATTAGCATCACAAATCACAGGAAACTGACAGTAGCCAACTTACACAGAAGCCGATTATTCTTAATCTGTATAAGTCAATACAATTATGTACTGAAAACGTACTTACTCTTCGACTACTGCTGAGAAGGCACTATTCTAAGCAACCAAAAAATCGTTCTCATTGTTTTACTAGCAAATTCGTTTTACTGTTATATTCAACTGTAAATATGTGCTTCAGTAACGATAACTTCAGTTGGAGGCTATGAGGAATGCTATATAGATAGAATTCAAAACAAACCTATGTATACGTCATCATGATATTGGCCACAGCCATCTTGATTACCACAACCACTCCAAACTTATTACTAATACCTTTTATAGTTTCTTAGCTTCTTTTACTACAATATTAATTTTACTGATAAATTCAATTTAAAACAAAAAACAACCAATTAATAAGTGAGATAAACAAAATGAAAAACCCTTAAAAAAACCCAAAAAAAACCACTTCTTCAGTTTTAAGCGCTTATATCTCTCATTGACGTCGCCCTATCGAATATTGCTTCAGAATCTTTCTTGTAGAAAATTTAGTAAGCATTCGAATGGTCACCTTCCACTTACCACGATTTCCCAACCGTTATCGAGATATTTACGAAAAATGTATGAAGATCCGAAAACTTTTCATGTCTATTAATACATTTTTTTCCCCGCATACTTCCTTAACTCCAAATATAACCAACATTTAAACATATTAGTTGGAATTAATTTCCAAGATGTAGAAAATATTTCAATTGAATCCCGCGATTCTAAGTACCCACAAAAAAATAATGACTTACAAAAACATTGATTCCACTTTTCTCAGAAACGGCTAAAGATATCGCCTTGAAAATGGTTTCATTCGTTTTCCTATGTTCAGAAACATATAAAACAAGTACCTACAAGCAAATGAACTAAAAAACGTAAGCGTTACGATTTTTTTTGCACGAATTTCGCCCCAAACGCCATCTTCCAGTGGGCGGATTTTGCTGGTTAACGAACTTGACCTTTCAAATGAGACGACAGATTTTTGTACCAAATTTCATCAAAATCGGACCATTTTTGTGCTTGCTAGAGAGCGAACAGACAAGCATATATATATATATATATATATATATATATATATATATATATATATATATATATACACAAATTTGAACCACCTATATTTTCGTGATCTATGGGGTCTGAAACGAGAAAGTTTCTGGTCGGCACGTCCGGATCGCGTCATGAGGCCAACCTCATAAGTGGGTTCACCCTATGGAGATAGAGAGTAACCAAGCTAAAATAACAGTTTTCATAAAATTTATAATTTATAAATTTTAAAATAAAAATTCTGAAAAATGGTTTGATACTGTCTCTTTTACTAATTAAATTCTATTGAATATAAATGACTCACTAGATATTTATTTTTTAAATACCACATTAATTTAAATTTTTATAATTCGATCATAAAAATTTAAATACAATTTAAATTTTTATTTTTTTTAAATAAAAATTCGAATCAATTATGGGAAAAATTAAAATATGCTGTTATTTTCGGTCCCTGCTTATAAGGTGGTATTCAAAGTTTGATAGAAGCTAAAATGGCTGTGTAGACACACACGGACATGTTTATATTCACGGAAGCTTTATATTCATCCTATTCTATAAAAGTATTGTTTATTGAAGATACCAGAGCGAGGAAGATTGGTGGCTCAGATTGGAGACTGCTTGTACTAGCTGGGCTGGAAGTGATTTCCTATTTGCTCTAGGGCTGTTGCAAGGTGTCGGTGAACCAGAACGGGTCTTGCTTCCTCCACTGCTCGAACTACCTGTAGTTTCACTTTCATGGTATTCTGGAATTGGAAAATAAATATATTTTCATGTAATAGTATTATTATTTATATTATTTATTTTTTTGTGCTTCGGCTACTGAGACCATTAGCACTAATAGTATTATTATTTAATGGCCTAAGATCCAGGTATACAACGACTTTCATCGAGCTGGTTAATGGATGAAAAGTATTTTATAAATTAATTAATTATGTCAATAAATATATTGCAAATGGGTTGTCTAAAAAAAATCAGTCCAGAATATGATTAATTACCAATTTAAAAATTAATTATTTTTCTTAAATTTCATCGGTTTGGTTAATAGAAAAATTCCATACCAATCAAAAGTATGAAGCATATAGAATATGGAAACATTAGGTTGCCTATTTTTTGATCCGTCATAACTCTTGGGTTGGGGGTTGTAAACAGATAACTCGAAACGAATAACTTGCATCGGTCTGGTTAATGAATTAATGTTAACTTAAAATAACGATTATTTCATTACGAACACGGACACGGTGGTATAGGGTTGCCGGCGAAAAATCAGTCCTGAATTCCAGTTGTCGAGCTTTAAAAAGTGAAATATTGCTGCGAGGGAATACGTGTGACAGGGAGGAACCAGCGAGGTAATAGTGATACATATACAGGGTGTCCCGCATTGAGGTGTCATAACTTGAGGGGTTTATTGTAGATCTTAATCAAAGTCGTCTAGGACTCACAGTTGGGAGGCCACGGGTTCATAACAGTTACAGATTCGTGTTATTAGATTTTAATAATACTTATTTGGTTTCAAATTTATTTAGGCTTTTCTATACGCAGAAAGTAGGTGGCACGCTGGGTAACGGCTAGTGTGTTTTAATTATGCTGAGAAGTTTCTGCTACTGTAAGCTTTGGTGTGCACAATGACGCCAAAATTTCACTTTTCTTCAAGATGTCATTGGATTAGATGTTTAACTTTATCACAAAACATCAAAAGCTTTTCAGATGACTAAAGAAAAGTACACTATCAAATCGTGCTAAAATGGCGGTTTTTAAGCAAAAACCCCATCAGAAATTGACCAACACGTGAAATATTTATTTTTTAGAAAGATAAACTTGGCCAGTCAGCAAGAATGTCCCGTTTTATGCTCAGTTTACGAGGTTTCACATCACTGTATGACAAGTTAATTCAAGTAATGGAGCCAAAGTATTAATGCACTCAAGCAGAATGAGAGAGAATCTGGCTTCAAACCCTTGCCTGGTCACTTAATATTTATAAAAAGTAAAGCCAAATCTTGAAAATTAAGTCGCTGTGGCGCACACCTCTCAGTGGTTCAAGAGACAAAATTAACCCCAAATCAAATTGTTCAATTAAGTATAAACTAACGTTTTTGTACACCTAATTAGTTGTATAATAACAGGGTGTCTACTACTTTTGTGAAAGCCAATTTCATGACATTTATATGACTGGAAATGCAAATTTCATGCCAATTAAAAAAAAAAAAAATTTTAATTTATAAGAAAAAGCCTTAAATTTTAGCTTAAAATTATTTATAAGCTTTCACGGATTACCGTGATATCTATAAACTTACAATTTTACATAGCTTTAAAACAATTAATAAAGCTGTAAAACATGTTCATAATATGTTAAAGAGGATAGTCACATTAATTTTAAAAGTGAAGAAAGGATGTTACTAAAACTTTTAGTGGACTATGGAATTAGCAGTCTCAAAAATATTGAACAGCAGAATTCAAAATTTCTAAAAATATTACTAACTAAATACCTATTGTCAATGTGCATAAGTTAGTAAATTAAAGTATACGCAATTTCAATATTAAAGTCCACATGAAAAACTCTGATTATGATTACAGAAAAATAAAAAAAAATATAAATAATGGATCATTGATGTGTAAATGCTACAACAAAAGAATCTAACAGAGGAATGAAGTGGTGGAGTCAGATAAAATTTTGTCGCCTTCAAAAACGTCGATAATTACAAATGCGTGGATCTCCCCAGATTGCGTGAGACTCCAGTAAAACTGAAATTTTGTGGCATGGTTTAAAAATTCATGACTTTTTCTTGCAGTAGACACCCTGAATAAGCACCAAGTATTGTTCTTTCAATTTATTCTTCTAAAAGTAAAACAACTTGAAAATGAAAAAAAAAATGGTTTTACCCTCAAAGTTTCTTGTATATGAGTAAAATAAGTATTAAAAAACTTTGAAAAGAAAGTAATCTCACTTTCAGGACTGTACTGAACGAGCATGGTGATGGAGTTGCCACACTGACGCAATACATTAGCAGCAAGCTGGTAAGTAGCACTTCTCATGTTTATACCACAAACCTCTAGAAGCTGGTCCCCGACTTGGAGGCCCACTTGGGAGGCGAGTGAATTTTCACTAACCGTTGATACGAACACACCACCACTATCCAAACAAGATATCTGGATTCCGAGCGGCTCCACTGACTTGTCGATATGAACTCGCCTCAACTCTCCTGGAGATGGCCTGCTTACATGAATAAAAACAAATGAAAATGCAGTATCAATTATAAACAGTATTAAGATATGAGAGCATTGTAAAAAAGACGCAACCAGGCATTTTTTTTTTTTTTCTGTGTAAATGAACAGAGAGTAATAATATTTTTAATCTTTAATAATAACTAAGATACCACATACTAGAATGACCAAAATTAGCAGATAAGTACCCATGGTGAAAATATAGAAAGAAGTTGGATTTTTCCAGATTATATGTTACTAAACACCAAGAAGGGGAGGGGGGAGGTCAGGAAAGATCGAACAGGTTTTATGACAGGAAATGGTGTTAATGGAAGGATTCCAAGACGGAAAGAACGACGGAAGGTGTTGGTGTATTCCTAGCCGAATCCCAACTACTCCCTGACTGCTGATCACCAGATGGCTGACTATCTACAGTTCATTATTAATAAATAATTTTTTAAGGGACTTCGAGTCCTACTCCCTGGGCTCGGATTGGCATACTTAGCAATTAGGTGCAAACTAACAACCTTCTTGAGAGGAGAGTTTAGTAACCAGCTCCTGCCTAACAAAATTTTCCTCTCCTGAATAAATAAAATGGTAATAAATGCAGTTTTGTAGGTTGTAAGTATTTTTAGTTTTCTCAAGAAGAGTAAATATGACATTTCACTTATATCTATCCAAATAAAAACTGATGAAGAACGGATAATTTATTTACATGTTGTTAAATAGAAAAAACGGTGGTGTTGAATGAAATGTTGAATTAAGTGTTACAGTCAAGTTGTAGCGTAGAGAGAATGGCAGAAAATAACGTTAAATACCACACACACCGTGGTGGTGGTTTCTGGAGGATGGAAGACTTACATGAGGATGACTAACAAAGGTTTTTTTTTCTTGTACTCCAATATTTATTATTATTTCTGAGCATATGTTCCATCAGTGCTCTTGGAGCTGACTAGACCTAACCAAAGTGTTTGCCCTTTTCTCAGTTATCATAAGGTAACATTACGAAATAGACTATGAACCTGTGAGGCCAGCAGTAGTCAGGAAGTGATGTAGTCTTATTCTGCCTAACACCAGGGCTGAGGACTTCAACGTGGAACGTAGGCATCGGACTTCCTCTTTCTGAAGACTTCTCGATACTCCCTGAAGACATCTTCCCGCCACTCCCTTTACTCGCGACGCTCGGGTTAGATGGAACACTAAGCAACAAAACAAATAATTTATCAAAGAAAATAGAAGTGGAGTGGCCACAAATCAAAGATCTACTTAGCCAATTTCAAATCAATTTGTTTTACAAATATTTATTAAAATTTAAATTCTAACAACCATTTATACATACTGCAATTTTTTGGGATGGGTTATCTAATGATTACTACTCTTTTCTAGCCAGGATGAAGCCTTTCTTTTTAGCGTATTTCCTCCTCCCAAACTCAGTTTTCAGTTTGGTACTTAGAAAGAATGGATTAAGTAGGAACTTTTTGTAAATGTTTGGCATTCATCCAAACAAAGATATTTAAATTTGATTTACATTTTGAAGTTGAGAAAAAAAAAATTATTAGCAGTCATGAACAGTTTTAGGATTTTTTTATGTTTTCATAAATATCTCGAAAACAGTTAACATCAGCTTATTAAATTTCTGATAAAATCGGTTCTAAAGTAATTTTCATACGGAGAAATTGGTGCTTAAAATTCAAATTTCAATAGCATTTAACAGTAATATGAGTATTTTAGTAAAAAAAGATAAGAAAATAAGAAACTCATTTGCATTAGTTTTCTAGAGCAAACTTTGAGAAGTCGGGAGGAGTAATTTTTGCTCAAGATAATGTCAGTTTCGTTTTGTGGTGCCTGTAATCTTCCCTCTCAGGTTTCATTTTCATTCCAACTAAAGTGTTTTTAAAATAAGTGATATAATAAAAAGCAATACTTGACTTGAGAATTACCGAAATCTAGGGTTCTCTTTCTTTCTCGGGAATGTTCCGCCCTCGTAGTGTTGAAAGCTCTGATGATCCCCTTCGTCCGACGGGTGAGGATGAGAAGATGCCAAAGACCGTGTTTTATGGTAGTGAGAGTCTACAGATGGCGAATGAGTGTGGTGGTACTGAAAATAAATTTATAATTCAATTCTTTAATGCTTCAGCGAAAAAGATAATAAACAGTTATTAATTGGGTTTAAGAGAAAACCATATAATTTTTCTCTTTTTGTTTCCTTTTAACAAACTTGAAGCTCATTTATTTTGTCTCAGTTATGATCCTTATCTCTGATATATGCTGAGGACTAAAAAATTGGAAAATATATGCTAATAATATTAAAGAAGCATAATATCATAATTATGTAAGGAGCAAAACTGGTTATTATATAGAGTGGAGAGTGTAGAAGAATTACAAAGTGCTCATATGAAGAAAACAGAGGATGCAGAGACATCTGAATGGGAAATAATTTGTAAAAAGTTTCTTCCAGTAAAAAGTCTGCCTTAGCAAGTTATGTGAATCAGTTTATTCCATTTATTATAAATTAGAATTTAAATGAAAAAAAAAAAATTGTAAACCATAAAAAGAATGATTAATTTCCAAAACACTGTAGGAAAATTAAGCAGGGTTAAGCCAGCCGGGTTAAAATGGAATTAGCTATCCAGCTAGCACAAAACATTAATAATAAAACATCTTTATTGTGGAAATTGAAATAAAAATACAACGAGACTAAGATTAACAAGAAGCACTTTATGCTGGAGGGATCCTAAGACTGCTTTTCGCCGATAAATTGGCAATATATTGTGCCTGGTAAGACACAGAATTGCATTTATGAGTGATGATTTATAAATTTTTATTCTAGATGAGTGATTCTGTACAAACATAAGAGTGATCACTCATCCCTCCCCCCAAAAAAACTAACATAAAGAAAGGCCAAGTTCCCCTCCCAAAAACAGTTTGCCTTAAAAAGTTATTTCATATCATTGGTATTTTTTCAATGTTAGTTTCGTTTTTTTTTTATGGGGGATACCAAAACTTTTTGTAAGTGAATTTTGAGTTGATGCCATGAACATTTGGCTTGAGGAGGATGATATGTGGACATGAAGCTTGGTAGAGTTTCAAGCTGTTTGTTGGGGATTTTTGTGTGTATACAAAACCCCCGGGGAAAAGCTCCAACTCAACTTTTCTGTATTTTTGGATTTTTTTCCCTTAGTTTTAGGTTCTCCTCACTGAGACGATTCATTTGATACCAGACATGATAGGTTTTCGAAGGAACAACTACAAAACCCCCCTGGGAGTGGAGTCAAACACAACTTTTCAGGATTTTTCAATTTTTGCCTTTGATAACGTTCTAATGTCTACCATCCTCCAAAATTTCAAGCCTCTAGCTTTTCGGGAAGTGCCAAATAATTTTGATGAGTGAATTCCAATTTTCCATATCGTATATGTCAGAAACGCTTCAATGTAGAATTATGAAACTTTCCAATTTTACTTACATTTATTAGTATAGTATTAAGGTTGATTCACACTAGGAGGGCCGGGCCGAGCCACGGCCAGGACACGGTGAAACAATCACACCAGCTTTTTCTATGGACTCGTTCACGCTACACCGTGCCAGGTTCGTGCTTTATGATGGGGTGATTGTTTCGGGGTGATTGAGTCGGGCCGGGCCCAGGCTGTGGCTCGGCCTGGCCCCGACACGGTCTAGCGTGAATCAACCTTAATAACAGTGTAATATTTTATAAGTTTATCTTTAGCTGGTTCAAAATTATGAGAGGATACAAATCAGCCCTAATACTTCCTGTAATATATACACTGTGCCGGAACTTGGCCTGTAGCACAACAATACACCTAGATATACAGTCGATTCAATGACCGACACTGATCACAGAATATGTTTAATGTTATCATTTCATTCAACACATTATCATAAAATTTAATTCAAGCCCATAATATCTATTTTATTTTATTTATAGTTTATCGCAACTCAGTCGATTAAGCTGTGGCAATAATATAAATGTGGCTTAGCAGAACATTAATGTGATGTCCTGAAAATTAGTCAGTCTATTGAGATTTCATGAAATCAAAGGCTATATCTCGAGCATAATTTGATAAGGCAAACAGCTTTCTGGTTTCCATGCCCTATTGAAGAGCTATATGTAAACTAGGCCTGAAAAAAGGATAGTAAAAATAGTATAGATACCTGAGAAAGAGGGTTATAGGATGGCTCAAAACAAATGGATCGAGTATCTGAGGACATGTGATAGCTAGGTGGTGGAGAGTGAGTGTGCGGATGAGGGTGGATATACGAAGGGGTAAACGTATAGTGGGGAGAACCATACAGCTGTGTCTGGATAGAATCGCTACGTCCTTTCTTTTTAACGTAATATTCTAGCACGTCTTTTCCTAGGTTACCTGAAACAAAGAATTTAATTTTAATAAATCATATAGCACAATCATAACTTAGTCCGAGAGCCAGTAACCGCACGTTTCATGAAGTTTTTTATGCACCCTGAAATTTTGCTGTAATGTACCTCTTGGGTAGACACGAAGGTATGTATGTGTTTCCTGGATATACCTTGGAACACCAGGTACTGCGTATAGGGGAAAGGTGCAAAAAAATATTCCCCAAAAATAGAGTTTTATTCAGAAGCCAACTATTTTTAATGTGAAATTAAGACAATTTTACAATGAATGATAAATATGGCAGACACATTTAAGGGGTATAGCATGTAAAAAAAAAAAAAAAAAAAAAAATTAATTGTTTTTATTCTCATATTAAATAAGAGTTTTATACACGCTGCCATTTAAACTGGAACAGCCGTACAAGATCATGTGAGCAAAAACCAATGAGAGCGCAGAGAATAACCACAACTGCGCGGTGCTCTCATTCACTCTTACGGTTATGCACAGTGTATTGCTGTCTATCATAGGCAACATTTATTTTTATGTTTCCTGATAATTAAACCCCACAAAAGTGTCTGCCCTTTTGTAGTTATTTTCAAATATGTTTATTAAAGACGCTGTTTTAATCGCAGCGTGAATAAAGCATTTCATTTAATATTAAAAATAAAAACTAGGTACTTTGTTTTTGTTTTTTGTATTTACATTTTAAACCCCTTAAAAGTGTCTAGGAGACTCGTGGGGACGAGTTTAGCTCAGTGGTAGAGCACTCGACTAATGAACTGGAGGACCAGGTTCAAAACCCGAGCGCGCACTAAAGATTTTTTCTTCTAGTGCTGCCGTTCGAGGGTTGGATTTGGGTTCCCAGATCGTCCCTAGGCTCACCCAGCCTTTAATTAATTTAATTAATAATGGGTACCTTGGGTGCTAATGACTCTAGCAGTCGAAGCAGCCAAGGGGAAAATCAGGCGGCCGGAGCATAGTGTTTACCACACTATCTCCCTAGTGTGCTGTATGGTCAAGAATCAGATACCTCTACAGTATCTGCCCCTCTGGGCCCTTGTGGCCTGGTACGGGACTGATTTAAAAGTGTCTGCCTTATTTATTATTAATTTTAAAATTGCCTTAATTTGCAATTTTTTTCATTAATAATAGTTCGCTTCTGAATAAAACACTATTTTTGGGCAATATTGTTTTGCACCTTTCCTATATGCGCAGTACCTGGTGTTCCAAGGAATGTCCAGGAAACACATACTTACCTTCTTATCTAACGAAGAGGTACATTATAGCAAAATTTCAGGGTGCATAAAACAATTCAAGAAAAGTGCGTTGCCAGCTCTCTGACTAATACTTTTTATCAACAACCCAGATGATTACACAAATATAATTTGTAAATTATTATGAATAGAAAACCAAATTTATTTAGGACGCATGTCAAATCAAAAATCTTTTATGACCAAGATTCTAACATGGATTCAGCCAAGTCCCTATTGGAACTAAATTTCAATCTTGAGAGTCCTGGCTGACATGAAACGACTAATAATAACACAGGTCAACATTTGATCTAAAAAAAACAAAAACTCAGAGCGGTATGTTCCTTATGGGGTCGCTGTTTACGATGAGAGGGTTGTTTAACCTTCATCACATCAGATTCAAGGTCATTTAAAATTCAAATAGAGAAAAAACTGTAAGAAAAATCTGAAACAATTCATGCGCATGTTTTTGAGGTTTCTGAGTCCAAATTCGTAGTTTGTTGCCACTCAAGATATCCTTCCTAATACTACCTTCAATATCCTTCCTAAAACTACCTTCAATCTCTTTCCTAATACCACATTCTGTATTCTTCGTAATACCGACTTCTATATCCTTTCTAATACCACCTTTTGTACCCTTCCTAAAACTAACTTTTATATCCTTACTAATAACACCTTCTCCTTCCTAATACTACCTTCAATATTGGACCTATTACCACCTTCTTATTCTTCCTAATACTGACTTCTGTATCCTTCCTAATACCACCTTCTATATCCTTCCAAATACAGGGTTTGTCCAGAAAGTAATAGGACTGATTTTTTTCCGCCGCACACAATTTTGGAGCGTGTGCAAGCCGACTGGATTCCGTATTGAGGGTCCCTAGCTAACGAATGAGGGGTTGGTCAGTTGTCTCCGAGCATCCAGAGAGTCAAGACAGGCTTTTTCGCACGACAAGTTTTTGTGAGTGATGCAAGCGTTTGTTAGAGCAGAGGTCGGTAATTAAATTCTCTGTGAAACTCAATAAATCTGTGACAGAGACGTTTGATATGATCAAGCAGGTTTACCCAGATAACACTTTAGCCAGAAGTGGTGTGTTTCGGTGGGACAAGGCCATTTCAGAGGGCCGGGAAGAGGTCGCCGATGAAGACCGTGCTGGAAGACCTTCAGCTTCTACAAACACCGACAACGTGACTCGTAGGCAAACCGTCAACTCCAAGTTTTACGAAGTTGCACCACGACAATGCCCCGGCTCACACCTCCTTCTTGTGACCAGCTACCAAGCTTGGCAGGCATCCCAACGCTTCCCCAGCCACCATACAGCCCAGATGTGGCCCACCGGACTTCTTTTTGTTTCCTCGCCTGAAAATACCGCTGAAAGGAAAGCATTTTGAGATGACAGAGAGGATCCAAGCAGCTTGACTGTGGCTCTAAAAGCTATTCTGGAGAATGCCTACCATGACGCCTTCAATGCTTGGAAATCGTGCTGGCAGCACTGTATCGACTCAGGAGGAGCCTATTTTGAATGTTTTTAAAGAATTGTAACGATTGGCTCAATAAATTTTGTTTAATCGACTCAGTCCTAATACTTTCCGGACAAACCCTGTAATACCTTCTATACCCTTCCTAATACTAGGGTCCGGTAGTGGGAAACAGAGAAATAACATCGTAGGAACATAGATAAATAGAGAGGATCTGGTAGTGGGAAACACTAGGAAATAACATTGTAGGAACATAAATAAATAGAGAGGATCTGGTAGTGGGAAACACTAAGAAATAACATCTTAGGAACAAAGATAAATAGAGAGGGATGGTAGTGGGAAAAACTAAGAAATAACATCGTAGGAACATAGATAAATAGAGAGGATCTGGTAGTGGGAAACACTAAGAAATAACATCGTAGGAACATAGATAAATAGAGAGGGATGGTAGTGGGAAACACTAAGAAATAACATCGTAGGAACATAGATAAATAGAGAGGGATGGTAGTGGGAAACACAGAGAAATAAGATCATAGGAACATAGATAAATAGAGAAAAAAGATCTAAAGAGTTAAGTTTTTACCTGACATTAGTTTCTCCGGATCGATAAGACATAACAAATAATCTATATTGATTCATACGCCGTTTATTTTGATACATATATTGATTCATATGCCGTACATTTTCTGGTGCTGTGAGATATTTAACCCTTTCCAAGCCGAGCAATAGAGAATTTACACAAATTGCTTACCAGCTCACACGTTTAACTCTTTAATTCGTCGAGTTCCCCTTCTATTTTTTAGCTCGAGTAGAGGCAGAAGATTATTTTTCATACATGGTTTAGAAATTCCTACTTTATTATTCATAAAAGGTGAAATATAAGTAAACACATTTTTTATGTGTATATATATTTTTTTCTTGTGCAGAAATGTTACACGGTAGGATTCCCGAAATGCACAGTTACAAAATCTAATAATATAATGTACATTCAAATGACTATCAAAATATTTTCTGCTAAAAATATTTTGCATTGCGAGATAAAAATTGAAAAAAAGAAGATAGCACTATATATTAAAAATACATAAAGAAACAATGCAGGCATTAATTGAAATAAAATAAGTACAGTAGAACAATTGATTATCTGAATTAATTGGTACCAGGGGTGCTTTGGATGATTGGATATGTAATTGTAATAAAAAACGAACGATAATATTACGTTGTAAAATACTATTTGTTAATGTTCCAAAGTATTTTCAACATAAATTAATTAATACGCTACTGAAAAAATGAATTAATACAAACTAAAAATTACTTATCATTACCCCTAGATCAGTTATAAAAACAAACTATTGGGAGGTGTTTTATCTTAGTTCAACAGCAAAAAGGTCATTATGACATAGACCACAATAAACCAAAATAAAAAAAAATCAAAGTACAAACTTAAACTGAAAAAGCAATACTCTAGTTGAATGTTTCCCATTCGCGCTTTAGGGATTCAATTTGGATAATTAGCAATTCGGGTAATCGGCGTACTACTGTAGTATAAAGAAAAAATGAATAGCATTGCATTATTGCAAGGTAGAGGTAATAAACTACGAGGAGAATCGGAAAATAAAATGAAAGAAAAGCTCATTCAAGCGTATACATGTGGGCATCGCCTTGAGGGAAAGTCTTTAGGGCACGTATATATACATGAGTGATACTTGGAGAACTAACCCATTCGAGACTCATAGTCACTTTCATGGCAACAGACAGGCATGCCCCGTGGCCTGATACCCTCTTTTGTGACAAGGCCATTTCTTCGCTTCGGTTCTGGAAGCCACAGCTGTGACAGCATTTTGTGATATCTAGCGGTAATTTTTGTAAGCCTAGTCACTCTTGTATCAGCTAGAATTCATAAAAAAAAAATGTTGAGGCTACTGAATGCAATTTTCCGTCTGCTAACCGGTCCATTTGCATAGTATGAGTCAAGTTGGTAAAATATGAAGAATATTGTTTAAATGTTTTTATATTGTTTAATGTCTTTTACAGCCTTGTGAATTTTACTAAAATTTAGCAACTTTGAAAATAAACAATATATATTATTAGAACACAAAATTAAAATATACTTTTTATTATTTTTTTTTTTTTTACGGCGCATCTACATCTAGGTCATTAGCGCCGACATCCAGGGTGCAGCGAGGAATTTTCCCAGTGAGCCCTGAGATGAGAAAATCCCTGCCGGAGGTGGGAATCGAACCCACCATCTCCCGCTTATGAATCCAGCGTGCTAGCCACTAGACTACGGGAGACCCCTATACTTTTTATTATTTACAAAATATTGTAGAGTCACTGATTTTTAATATAAAAAATAGATACAGTTAAGCCTCGTTAACCCGGACGTCCGGATAACACGGACCAGTTTTGAAAACAAAATTTTTTGTTCAGTGTAGGAAATGAAGGTTTGTTTTACAAACAATAAATTGCTATTCTCAATAGGTAAATTATGCGAGTTTTCCTAGGTTAATGTACTCGAGTTTTCCTAGCATTCCGGTCGAAGTATAGTATCATTTTCTTGTTTATTTTGTTAGTTGATCGCAATTTAAACAAAAATTAAAAACATTGTTTTGATTATGGAAAAAAAGTTTGAATCATTTGACAAAAACTGATTTTTGTTTCAAAATGATTTTTAAGGACAGTTTATAGTGGTTACGCAGAAGCAGTAGAACACATTGAAAAATTGATGATGTATTTCGAGATTCAAGCCAAAACATTGCCAAATGAACTTCTAGTTTTAAAGAGGTTGTGAGATCGCGCTGCCCGTAAGTACACTTAACTTAGACAGCAGAAGTTCACTGTTTTTTTTTTATTAGTCTGTGGCTATATTTAGTACAGTGCAAATACATAGGCTATTACAGTACGTACAGTGTATGTGTTTTAGGTGAAGGTGTGTCGACAATAATTTCTAAACTACATATAAAATATTTCGGTGGTTTCTGTGTTTTTTTTTTTAATTTTCCGTTACTCTACGGATAACCCGGATTGCGGTAACTTGGATCAGCTCTGGTCCCAGTTGATACGGGAAAACGAGATTTTACTGTAGATAGAAAGATCTTATATTTCAGACATTTGCCACATCAAACAGCATACGGAGCTTAATTTTGCTGAAATTTGTTAAAAAATTATTTAAGGTGTACTTGTACCTCCTTCAAAATAAATATATTTTTAATACTGTCAAGAGATAAAACTTTCTTCTCCAAAAAAATATAATCTGAATTTCCTTTACAATACATTGTTAATGCATAAAAAGATCATAATAAGTTTTATAAACAACAACCATTATCTCCATTTTTTCAACAAATGGACTTGCTCAACTTTCAAAATGAACTGCTTACATATTTTCTTGCCAGCTGCCAACAGGAAGGCATATACCAAGCTAAGGACCTGCTTAGTGTCCTTGGGTTCTAATGCAAAATACAATAGCACCATCATCTATGAAAAATTCAATGTCCGATTTCAAGGGCCAATCCCGGATCTGTAACTCTCCTCATAGCATTTTGTTACCCATCAATCACTCGTAAAAATTATAATTAAAACATTGAATTATAATTGGATATTTTTTTAATCAGGTTTATGAATCGGCATTCCATAGAGTAAACATTTGCCTTTCCTATCCTGAAGCACTTCTAGAACTTTGAGTTCGATTTCCTAACATCCGGAATTCATGATTCGCCCTGGTGATTCGATTTGGTTGTGGTATCTTAATTATTATTATTTTTTTTTTTTAATGGCGTATCAACAATTGTTCTATTAACACCTGGCTATCTACAGGTTGCCACTCTTTTATAATGCCAATAGCACATGGTTGCTCACCCATTCAGGTACTGGCCACATCTGACATTGCTTAACTTCAGTGATCAACAGGAACCGGTGCATTAGCGTGGCTATGGGCGTAGGCTTGGTAGCGTAATAAAACTATGTTTTCTTATAAAAAATTTAGTTTTATTAAGATATCACGACTGAACCGTGACTAAATCTCCCTCTCCATTCCTAACGGTTAACGATCTCCTCTTAATTAATAAGAATTTTATTTTTTTTAATGATTTTGTTACATTAGTCCTTTATTAATTTTGTCATTAGTTATAAATGCTTTTGCAGAGACTTTTATTTTCACATTAATTATTTACGAGGCAGAATGAATAACGTCTATTCTGAGCTTAACCCTATGGAGACGGCGCGAGTCCCCGATACCTGTCTGTCCCTCCTGACGGCTACTAGCTAGCTCCCTTCCACGCGCGCTTGACAATTGTCTTGTTTTTGTTTTTTTTTTAGATTTGTATTCTCGTATTAGTAATATATATATTCTTTAATTAGTGCAGAAACCTTTCCACGTAACACCTTTGTACTACTGAAAGAAAACTTATATCCCTGGAAACTGCAATGCTTCCTCAGCAAATTATATTGTTTACGCTTCGCTTCGGAAAAAGCCTATCGTCTTCATCGGAATCCTAGAATGCTCTTCAATATTACTTCCTGGAGCTAGGAAAGGGCCGGGCTAATAGAAAGGACAGATGAAGGAGGCATGCAACTGGAGCTCTCTACAGCTCAACTACCTCTATTACTAGCCTGAGAAACTATACGCTACTCAAGGCAACATAGCATAGCTCAGAGGAAACACAAACCTGAACACAAATGTAACGTTTCACTACAGTTACATATGTTACAAGCATTTAGTTCTGTATTTCATTGAGGTTTCTTTTTAAACCCTGGAAAGAATATTAAAGTCAATATTGCCTGCAAAATAAAATTATAAAATAGGGTACTTGTTCATTAATGGGAGGCCACTATGTTTTCTAGTCTAAACATGATACAAACGTTAATTCTGTTCTCTATCAGATAATCTACATTGTTCTGTATTCCTAGGTATTTTTTTTTAATATTCAGTACGCCTTAAAAGATGAGAATATCTTAGCAAGCCCTGAACGATTATGATCAGTTGTGTATTTCTATTACCCTTGTACACAGCTGCGATTTAAACTGCATAGTTCACAAAGTTGTGAAGTATTCTAATAATGAAATTGTGGGATTTGCCGACAACAGAGGGAGCCGAATGTGCTTTATTACAAGACTATGGTGTTTTACCAAAATTTGTTTCTGTTGGTCCAGTCACAAGATGAAATTGTATATCGGTAACAGAATTAAATGGTATTGTAACAAAAGGTCAACAATAAAGGACTTCAATCTACCAGAAATAAATATTTAATGTGAGTATGTTATTACTTGTGTGTGGTTATAAGCAATTGTATGTTATTGTTAGAAAAATAATCGAAATGAAGTGGCCCCCCGTTAATGAACAAGAACCAGAAATAGTTAATTATTTAAAAGTGCCTTTCATAGCAAGGCAGTAAACACCAGTTAAACAAATATGTTCCAGGTAGTGCTGATGAAATTAACGTTGAAAAAGAACAGCCAGTCTTCAACAATAAGTGATTCTACAAATTGTTTCGAATTGTTTCAAGTAAGCCAGCTGATATGATGATGAGAAATATTCATACCACTTAATAAACATCATTAAAGAGATGTCATCCCTCAAATGTTTAATTTTAACATACCTTTTTTAAACAGTTTTTTTTTTTTTTTTTTTTTTTTTTTTTTTAATTTCACATAAAAGGCAACCTTTTCACATCTGTATAACACTGTTTACCAAGGAAACACCTATCCCTGGGTGACAACAGAGTTCGGCATATTCATAATTACGATTATAATCAAAGGTTTTCAAGATATGATTACGATTACGATTATAATCACAGGCTTTCAAGATATGATTACGATTATAATCAAGGTATGATTATGATTACAATTATAATTGTAATTACAAAAGTGATTGTGATTACACTTGTAATCTTTGGTTAAAATTAAACTCATAATCACAACATTTTCCTGTAATTATGACTGTAATCACAACATTTTTCTGAAATTACAGCTGTAACCATAGACGCTCTGTGATTACGAACGTAATCACATATTTTTCTGTAATTACGACTGAAACGTCTCAAACACAACACATATCAGAGCAGGAGTATTGGAAAACTATTCGCATAAAGATAATGAGAGTCATAGAAATGACGAGTTGACTTTTTCTTCCGTTCGCACTACGATAATTACTGATAAGAATCTGGTAACTATCCTAATTTATAAAAATAAGACGTTGGGATTACAGTTGTAATTGTAATTGATGCATTACATTTGTAATCACAGGTTGCATGAAGAAAAAAGAAAACGTCCTTAATAAGAAATGGCTTACTAAAACCACACATGACATTATGTATGTTGTCATAACAGGCTTAATTAATAAAAATAAGTATATGAGTTAAAATAGGCAAAACTTCTAAACAATCTGTTGACTAAAAATAAACATAGATAATATTTTCATTGTCTAAATACTTACTTGATTTGACCGAGTAGTCAAGAGGGATATTACTCCTCCTAGGAGGCGGTTCACAGCAAGGAGGCAGAGAATAGCTCGGAGGGTTGTTGAGAAGAACAGATAGGGGCAATCGTTCTTTGTTCTTTTTTGGATGGACAATCGTTCCAGTTCCAGCTTCGATTATTGGACCTCCCCTAAGAATATTCACATTATAAACTATCATTGTAAAACAGAAAAAATAAAGTATACTACAATATAATTTTACGTTTTACATTATTCTTAAATCAACAGCAGAGCAAACACAAAATATCGTCACTCAAATTTTACAACCGCGTAAGTCAATTTTCCTAACTTTTCAGTAGAGCAATAAAACTGTAATGATCTGTAACTTGGAAAAATGCAATTTGCCAAAGATGCGATGCATAAAACCAATAATAATAATAATAATAACTTGGATCGCCTTTCTGAATGGCAAACGAAAGAACTGCACGGGCGATATTACAGTCGTTTATTTGATCCGGAGGTGCAGACGACGTTGTCGGTAGCATGGTTGACTTCTGGTCGGCTATTTTCGGAAACTGAGGGTTTCGTGATAGCCATCCAGGACCAAGTAATTGCAACACGGTCCTACCGACGACACGTTTTAAAAGATATTAGTATTTCGGACAAGTGCAGATTATGTAACAAGGCGTATGAGTCGATTCAACACGTGACGGCAGGCTGCGAAATTCTTGCGGGATCGGATTACCTTCAGAGACACAACAATGTTGCCAAGATATACCATCAAGCAATTGCAGAAAAGTTCGGCATTATGGAAACTACGGTACCGTATTATCGCTACGTCCCACAAAGACTTCTAGAAAATGATAGAATTAAAATCTACTGGGACGAAGCTATGATTACGGACCGAACTGTTCACCATAATAAACCAGATATTCTCATCATCGACAAGCATAATAAGACTGCTGATATAATTGATATCTCAGTGCCGAATGATGAGAATATCCGGAAAGCATATGCCGAAAAGCTGCGAAAATATCAAGACTTGGCCATTGAGTTAAAAGATCTCTATAAATTAGATTCCGCTAGAGTTACTGCAGTTATCATTTCGACCAATGGTTTGATACCGAATACTACAGTTAGTGCCACCAAATATCTGAAATTGTCAGAGGAACACCTAATACTATCCCAGCAAGCAGTTCTACTCGACACAGCTAGAATCGTCAGAAAATTTCTTAATGCCCATAATTAAAATAAAAAAAATATATATATTTAAAAAAAATAAATATAATTCTTTTTACTGGTTGGAACTATCCCCCAGTAAAAATATTCTCCAGTAATCTGAGAGACCCCACCCCCCATAATAACTTGCAACATATGAGGATTTCTGACTTAAGACATATTTTCGGTAACATTTAAATGAAAAACCTTGTCTGAATGGCCTAAAATAGATGAGAGATACGTGGTTACGCGAAAGTAATAGTCAATTTTAGTGCGTTCTATTGCTTTAAAAAAAAAAAAAAAAAAAAAAAAAATCTGTTACCTTTATGTCCGGGAGATAATAAGGATTCTAAAGATACCAATAACTCAATTTCGCTAAAAATCAACTTACGCAGTTGGGAAATTTGAACAACGATATGTAGAAGTTGATTATTATTCTCGTTACCTTTCTCCTCATGTAAAAATCAAGAGTAGAGCTGAAGCAGTTATTCTTTTTACAAAATATTTCAATCTGTCTTAACTCCTTGAAAAATAATTTCATAGTATTTATGGTGTTGTAAGGGATCGGTTAGCAAGGACGGGATTTAACGAGTAATACTACCTTGTAACTTTTATTTCTATCATTTTTTGGGGGGCTAAAATTCTTCCTAAACTAATCAAAAGTGATATCCAAGAGTGTTCATGTGAGGAAAAAATTTTTAAATGGGCAAAAAAATACGATTTTCCCAGTGAAGTCCGTATGTTGAGTGAACGCGATGTTGATTTGAAGATAATTTTTTGAGCAAGCTTCGATTGGTTTGACTATCGCCAGTGAAAAAAGAGGTTTTCCGTTAGTCAGACACAGTGGCATTTTTTTTTCTAAGAACTGAAACTTTTTTTTTTTTTGGGTACTTTTTTTTTTAAATTGGAATTAAGGGTGCATTAAACCGCGGGAGGTCATGGGCACCCAACGAAAGAAAGGTACTTCCTAAATAAATCAAAAATATATTGTTCTAATTTCATTAATGGAAAATTGAGAATTGAATTGAAAGCATTAATTTAAAAAATAAATCTAAAAGCCTCCCACCCACTCCGTAGAACGGGCACCAGGCGAGCCCGGAACCACCGCGACACCTCCGCACTTCTCTCGCTTTAAAAATTCTTCATGAGGGGAAACTTAATCATGCAACGCTCTACAGGGAGTTGTGCTCGCCCCCTCCCCAGGGAGGGGGTCCACAATCTCCAGAGCCCGGGACTGTGACAGTCCAGAGAGTACAGCGATGTCACAGCAGGACCGCACCCGGCGGAACCCAGGCCAAGGACAGGAAGAGAAGCTACACCTCACCGAAGAAAGATTTGGAAACTTTAACAGCCCTTTATATATTTGTTATTTATAAATTCAAGAAAATGACTTTGATTTTGATCGCAAAATGTAGTAACACCCCTTAAAGGAACAGTTAATGGGTAAATATTTTAGAGAATTATAAATAATATATCATCATTAGGAATATTTTTTTTCATTCTTGGTAAACAATAGAATTTGAAGTAGCAAACAAGGCACAACCAATTTGAAGAAAAGAATTAGATTTACAGAAAATTAAGTCTATCAGAGAAACTACCTAGCTTTAGGCCATGTTCCTCCATTCTTGTCATGGTGCTTTGGCCTTCTACGTACAGTGCCTCCACCTCGTGAATGGTAGCTTTCTATGACACTGTCAAGCTCGGCAATCGCATCATCTCGTTCTTGCTCAAAAGTTACAGGTGACGAGTTACGATTCTTCTTTTTTTCTTCGGAATCTCTAACCCATTTGGCTTCTTCACTGCTACTTGGTGATTCTAAAAATTAATTTGAAAAATATGGCTAGTATAATTAATAGTATATGCCCCAGAAGAGAGCAACCTCTTCAGGAGCAACTTAAATAAAGGGTGGCCCCAAAGTAGTTTTTAAGCTTCAAGATGCTTATAGGAAATTTTATTCTGAGCAAAAAAGGTCTTTTCAACATGGATCCGGAAATCCTTTCTGGAAGCACTGGAGCTAAAAACCTCCTAAAACCACATTTTTGAAGCTTTAAATGTCGATTACAGTAGAAACTCGATTATCCGGACTAATTGGGACCAAGGTCAGTCCGGATAATGGAATATTAAAAAAGTTTCAAAAACTATGAACTCTTTATTGAAAATTTAAAGCAATATAATAGTTAATAATATTTTTATGTAAGTAAATGCAATAATCTATGTTCACAGTTAAGTACAGAAACTAATTTAAAAGTTAGGAAGGTTTAAAAAAATCAATTATTTTTGTTTGCTTCTTTGCCTTCCATTTCTTGGACGCAGCCATATCTCGAAGTCGCTGGAGTTTTAGAAGCTGCACAGCTTCTGCCTCTTCTTGTCTCTCAAGCCACCTGAACACCATGTCAATGGCCTGAAGAGCTTCTGCATGAGAAAGATGTTGTGTTACTGTGGCAGGTGGTTCGTCAATGTCCTCTTCCTCTTCCGTGTTTTCGAGGCAAGACTCCAAGATTTCATCGTCCGTGAGAGTCTGAAATCCTGGGTCATTTAAATCAGAATTTAGCCACTCAATTACATCTTGTTCGTCACTTTCTCCTATGAGTTTCGCCATTTGCAAATTCTCCAGGCAATTAGCACCTCTTCAGGGGCTTTCTCTCGGAAAGTCCTCTCATCATGTTGTTTTCAAGAGTTCTTTCATGAGTGCAGCCTCAATAGCTACCTTCAGAAAGTTCTAAAAGAAAATCTAGTGCTTTAAGAGTTGGACTTTACTATAGACAAAAATAAAATAATAATTGAATAATGGAGTCAGCTGTTAAAACTATTTATGTTAATGTTGTACTTAACCCTTTAAGGCGCAATCATCGGAAAACAAATTAAAAAACAAATCATACAAAAAAATGACTCCTTTTGGTTGCTAAAACACACCCCACAGTCCATTTATTGCAAAATTAAACTTTTTAATTTTTTTTTTTTAAAACGGCCTGAGCCGTTTGTGCGCTTTAAGGGTTTACGTAATATGTACTTGAATGCAAACCCGCATGACACACGTCTAGGCATTTCCCACGTTGCGGCCGCGATCTTTCGCGCTTATAATGGTATTTCTTGCATGTGTTAGTTCCCGTGGTCTCTGGATTCTTTGCTTACTTATTTTCTGAATTTCTATAACATTTGATCAATAGCGTGTTTACTCAAATTAAAATTTGCAAAGAAATATTTTTACTCTTTGAGACATTTATAATTACATAATGCTGTAAGGAAATAAATAAACTGTGATAAAACAATCCGTTCTACTAGGCCCAAATTAGGATGTGGTTTTTTGCTCTTCCCGGTGTAAATATCCATAATTAATGCATATCCTGACTCACTACAGCACAAAACCCATACTTTTGTCTAAACAATTATCAATAACATCCTAGCGACATATTCCAGAAAGATGAAGTAACAAGCAATAGTATTTCATATAGATATACAAATTTTTGACGTACATTGTTGAAGGTAGATGTGCTTCTGTGAAAGGAAATCACTGATAACGCTACAGAGGGTGGGGCGAGTTTGGGTATGCTAGGTGGCGTAAGACACAAAGTACCGCTAAGTGGGCTGCCAAGGGGTAGAGAGGGGCCGGAAGAGTTGTAAATAGTTTTAACAGTCTCCCAGACGTCATTGTATGTGAAGGGCTTAATTAATTAGTGGACGAATAAGGAAATAAAGCAAGAATCTGTTACCTGATGTTAGATTAGAAATGGGACTCGGCCTGTAGACGGAAGGGGTCTGCAAGTCCTGGACTTGTGTTTGTGTACAAGCGTTCAAGTGCTTCCCTGTGTAGGCAACGCTGTTGCTCGATGATTTCAGTGTTTGAATAATGAGCACGTCGTTTGGTTCATTTAACATACTCATTGCTTCTCTTGAACTCATCAGCCCATCAACACTTTTGTTGTTAATCTTTTAACAAAGAAAAAAATAGCACATCAAGCAGTTATAAATTAAGTGACATTTCATTAAATTATTCTAGACGTTATGGATTCTAGTCATTATAATTAAGAGTTCTACGTGAGATAATGTTGGGATTTGGTGAGCTTCCTTTTTTAATGAAGCTGGAAGGGCTCAAATAGAGTTCTCAGTTCTGAGCATCAAATGGTTCACCCTCGTATATGGACAGCCATTCTAATAAATCAATATTTTACATGAGTAAAAACACCATGTGAGATGAAATGGTCCTGAAATATGTTCCGATTTTACAAAATATTGGCTCTATAATTGAAAGTCTGCCAATAAAATAATGGAGAGGGGCAAGCCACATGGCATCGTTTGAAAGCAATGGGCAATCTTGGACGTATCTGAACCTATACAGCTAACATCAGTCCTATATCCACAGTAGTTGGCCAGTAGAAGTTAAGTGTTTTTGTATTTCTTCTCCCTTCCAGGAAAAATCTGGAATTTAAAAATAGGACATGAGAATTTAATTTTTTTTGTAAAACAAAACCAGTATGGAGTGTTTACAAATGCCTCAGGTTTATGAGGAGGAATGCAAGTCTCAAACAGAAATGTTTCAGCGTGTAAACAATTCTTGGAAGGATAAGAGGAAGTTAAAGAAGATGAATGCAATGAGGTGACATCAAGTTTTTTTTTTTTTTTTTTTTTTTTTTAATTTGTGTTTTTAGACATATGTCAACCACATGGGTCATGGATGTCTCAGTTAGAAGACTCGTTTGATCTTATATATTTCAATTGGCATATAATTTCAATATGACTATTGATATATGTTGATATGATATGTTTATTGAGGAAAGAAAGTGATATTGACCAAAAGTGCTACTTGAAGATGGATTGAGAAGATCGATATAGATTGAAGATAGATAGGAGGAGATTGAAACATATATATATATATATATATATATATATATATATATATATATATATATATACATACACACAAATATTTATAAATTAAATATGTCCGATCAACTTAGTTCTTTCTAGGAAAACAAATAATTTAGTTAAGTGATTTGAGTTATTTCCCATAAGTTCCCTTAGGTCAGTGGGCAAATCTAACTGTTCTCTTTCTTTTATGTAGCCCCTGCATTCGGTGAGGATATGTTTTACGGTTAGATGTACGCTGCAGTACTGACATATCGTTGGTGGTTCCTTTGCCATAAGATAGCTATGCGTCAGTCTTGAGTGTCCTATTCGTAGCCTGGTCGATATCACTTCCTCTCGTCTTCTGTCGCGTATACTGCTACTCCATGCATCTACGTCTTCTTTTATTTCACGGAGCTTTTTCCCTAACTCCATCCTATTCCATTCTTGGAACCATTTATTTTTTAGTGGTAGTTTCACGGCTGCTAATACATCATTTACAGGAACTTGACAGCAATCTTGTCCTTCTTTTGTTGCTTCTTTTGCTGCTTTGTCAACTTTTATGTATTCAATTATTCCACAATGCCCAGGAATCCATATAAACAGAGTTTTTATGTTATTTATTCTGAACTCATTTATTTTGTTTTGTATATCTATGACCAGGGAGTTGTCTGGGTAGAGATTGCAGATTGCTAGAATTGATGATAAAGAATCTGTACAAATTAAGATTTGTTGAGTGGTTGGGATAATAAAATTTAGAGCCTTTTTTATAGCTAGTAATTCAGCTGTAAAGCTTGAACAAATAGAAGGGAGTGAAAATTTGTATATTCTTTGTTCTGACAGTATAGCTGATCCTACTCCTTCCACTGTTTTTGATCCATCAGTGAAGACAAAGTTACTAGGCTCTGTTTGACTTTTAATTTTATAAAATTCATTTTCATAGATTAAAGGCGGGGTTTCTATTTTTAAATATTTTGTAAGGCTGATATTAACGTGTGGAGGATGTAATAGCCATGGTGGATGATTTGATAAGGTTATGGGCTGCAGTTTAATATTATTTAAATGATTCCTGTTTAAGAAAACGTTGGCTCTGGCAGGGTACGGTACTTTTGAAGTATTGTTATCATAATGATCAGAATAATGCTGAATCCAGTTTACGCTGGAGAAGTAATCATTCAAAGGGTGTGTTAGCCGGCCTTTGATTCTGAAATAATAGGAAATGGTAAGCTGTAATCTTCTATGGTTTAGCGGTGGTTCACCGGCCTCTACAAGAACGCTTGGAGCTGGACTTGATCGGAAGGCTCCCGTCGCTAGTCGCAACCCAGAATGATGGATCGGATCGAGGATCTGAAGGGTCCTTGGACTAGCTGATCCATACACTGTGCAACCATAATCTAGCTTGGATCTTATCAAGCTCCTGTACAGCATGAGCATGCTTGTTCTGTCAGCTCCCCAAGAAGTATTACACAAAACTTTTAATACGTTCAGAGATCTTTTGCACTCAGTCTTTAAGGATCTTACGTGGGGAACCCATGATAAAGTCCGGTCAAATGTTAGACCCAGGTATTTTATTGTATCTGATTCCATTATTTCTCGGTTATCTATTTTGAATGGTGGAGTAAAATTTGGTCTTCTAGGACTGAAAACAATACTTTTAGATTTATTAATTGAAATTTTGAAACCGTGTGACGTTAGCCAGTTATTTATGCGGTATAGACTTTCTTGGAGGAAAGTATGTAGTGTGTCTATACTCTTTCCTTCACAGAAAACTAAAATGTCGTCTGCATAAAGCATTATTTTTACGGGGTAATTAATTTGCTTTGTGATGTTATTTAATGCTAGACAGAATAGTTTTGCGCTTGAAACTCCTCCTTGAATTACACCATTCTCTTGTTCAAATGAATCTGATAATGTGGATTCATCACGAACCTGGAATTTTCTTGATTCAAAAAGGTTTTTGAAAAAATTTAAAGGGTGCCCATCGATTCCATTTTCTTTTAGACATTCTAAAATATGTCGTCTCCAAGCTCGATCAAAAGCACACTCAACATCGAGTAGAATAGCTATTACTTTGTGATTCTTTCTGAAGGCTTCTATAATTGTGGATTGTAATAAAACTAAATTGTCATTTGTGTTCCTTCCCTTCCTAAAACCGCTCTGCCAATCTGCTAGACATTTATTTTTTTCTAAGTACCAGTCTACTCTATTACAAACCAGTTTTTCAATAAGTTTGCAAAGAGAATTTGTGAGTGAAATTGGCCTGTAACTTGTTACATCTTTGTCAGATTTGTTTTTCTTGTGGACTGGTACAACTATAGTTTTCCTCCAGACTTCCGGAAATTCACCTCGAGTGTATATCCTGTTAAAAATAGCAAGGAGGACTTTCTTGTTGCTTAGATCTAGGTGTTTGATCATGCTAATGCATATCTCATCGGGACCCGGTGAGGTATCTTTCCGAGAAGAAAGAGCTGTGTTAAGTTCAACTAAAGAGAAGGGAGCATTTAATGGGTGGATTGGGTTAATTGATATATCTATAGGGTGTTTTTCTTTGTCAGATTTTAAAGTAAGAAAATTATTTGAGTAATTTTCTGTACTTGATATATAACTGAAATGTGTTCCTAAAAGATTTGCTATTTCTTTCGGTTCAACTATTGTAAGATTATTATGTTTTAGAGATGGAATGGGTTTCATATTTTTCATCCCTATCACTTTTCGAATTTGGTTCCATATTTTTGTAGGAGATGTGGTATAATTAATTTTGGATAGAAAAGTTTGCCAAGATAATTTCTTTGCATTCTTTATAGTAAATCGAGCGTGTTTTCTTGCCTTGATATAACCTTCTGTAGATTCGGCGGAAGGATGTGTTTTACATTTTTGTAATGCTTTCTTTCTTTCCTTTATGGCTTTCCGACAATCTTCATTCCACCAGGGCACAGTTTTCCTTTGAGTTGTGTTCTTATTACGTGGGATTGTTTCTGTAGCTGCACAAATTATTTTTTGATTTAGATCATTAATAATATTATCTATTGTATCTGCATTAACATTTAAATTCATTAGTTGGGCGAGTGTTTCAAATAGTTGCCAATTAGCCTCCTTGAGTTTCCATCTGATCGGCCTGTTCCATCTTTATGTTGCTTCTGCTATAGAAGTAAACGAGAACCGGGAAATGATCGCTCCCATAGGAATCTTCTGCTACTGACCACTTAATCCTAGGAGCTACGATGGGAGATGCTATGGTAAGGTCTATTGTTGACATCGTCCCGGTTCGAGAACAGATGTGTGTTGGAGTGAGATCATTTAGAGAGGAAGAATCATTTAGTGAGATCATCAGAGAGGAAGAATCATTGAAACTTGTATTCACACATTTAACCTGACATCAAGTTTAAGAACCAACAAAAATTTGGGGGAAAAATTGGGCAGATTTTTTGAGTAAACTATTGACAGAGTATTCGAATGATAGCTGAAACAAAGAGTAGTGACAACAACACATTTGCAAAAACATCTCAATATCTTTCTGCTGAAATGATTCCTAGAGTTCTCATAAGAAAAGAAAAAGAACGAAACTTTGTGCTTACATGTTGCAGCAAATTTATATCAAGCCTTCTAAACAAAAACATTACTAGTGACAAAACATGAATACTCTCCTTGTTTTTGAACTGTGTCATTCATTCCAAAAATAAAAATCTATGCTAAAAGGCACTTGTGTTTAGAAGAATTTAAGAAGAAAATGTCAAAAGGAGGCCGGCCTGGTGGCCAAGAGTGATAAGGGAGGAATGATGGCTTTTCTTTCCAAAAAAAGAAAAGATAGATAGATAGATATGGAGTTTGACGCTCTACTACTAGGTTATTTGCGCCTTCCAGTATATCGGTTAGAAAAGGTTTGGGTTCTGTACAAAATTTTGACTTATTTAATTAGATTTTGAGACGTCTGTGAGTTTCAGGGATAGGTGTAGTTCTTTGACTGTGTGTAAAGAAAAGGCATCAACCTGATCCTGAATAGAAAAAGGTAGTAACCTATAGATAACCCATCCTAAAATTCTTTGTTAATAATAAATGGACGTTAAAATTTAATTACAATAAAATGAAAATGTCAAAGCTATTAAAACAAAGAAAGAATATTTTATGATCAATTAAAATAAAAAGATTTTATGATTGATTTTTTATTTAAATTCAAACATTTTTCTTCAAATTAATGTAATTTTTGTAAAAATAAAAATTCCTTTAAAAATCTATGCACTTAACTTCAAAATTGCGTACACTAGTTAGCCACAAGTAGTGAAACCATAATCTATTTGTGAGCCACTGAGCTGTCACTTAGCTTTTCTAAAATTAAAAATAATATTTGGTATGAAATTTAACAAGTATCATGGTCGAGCAGTCTGGTATGCTTCAAAACAACTTGAATAATGTAAGATTTCCTCCTTGTGAAAGTATCAGAAAACCCACTCTTTATCTACCACAGAGGTACAGGCATACCACTTAACACCAGAGGCACCTGATACAAGTCTCTTGCTACACACCATGGCAATCCAATGGATTGCTTATCATAATTTTATTATAAACGAATAATAATTAATTAATAATTTTATTATATTATATTTTATAAACAAATGTAAAAACATGAGAAAACTTAATTCTTTTTTAAATATAATGTTGTAGATTAACGTATATTATTCAGATGAAGAAAGATTAGCGTAAAATAACTCATCAATTTTTGCATGGGGAAGTTACGTGTTAGCATATACATACACAGGAAATATAGAATTCAAATATATTAATTCATTTTTCTTGTATAAATTGATTAAATGGCTCTTGGTGCTAATTGGATCAGTTCACGAGAACTAATGATAAAGATGAAAGAAAGTAGCTTACACTTATGACCCTGTCACCGACAGCCAAATTCCCTTCCCTTGCAGCAAGAGAGCCTGGAGATATTTTGCTTATGTAGATGCCAGCCTCCAAAGTCAATCCGTGGTCATAATTCTTCAACTGTAACTAAATGAGTATCCTATTAGAAAGAAATGTTTTTCAATCATTTTCTGTTGAAATACTCAGTTTTCAAGTTACGCTCATTCATAGGGCTGTACACAGAATGATAAAACAAGGAACAATTAAAGCGAGGAGTATTCCAAAATATAATAGGTGCTTTTATTAGAATATTTCAGCATAAGAGAAAATTGAAAGACTGAAAATGATAACTACTAAATACCTGTGTAGTAAATAGACGACGCCTCCTTACAACCATTATAGCAGTATTTCCATTGGACTTCATCGTTTCAAAGACAAACCTTCTGCTAACATTGCTACATTCTACATTATTCACCCGTACAATACAGTCGTTTGGCCTAAAACAGCAAACATCCTTCATCAAAAGACTGAGCGATGAAAATGTTTTTACTGGAAACTTTATTTATTTAAATTGTATCAACCACTTATACATAGCAGAGATTTTTAGGGCAGGTTATGTATAGGTTACCACCCTTTTCTTGCCAGGATAGAGCTGATTCCTTTTCATATTAACACTTTAAGCAAACGTCGAGGGATCTAAGAAAAGTATTCATTCAGGTTGCACTCAATGAAAACATTTTTTACAGATTTATTTAATCAATAATTTATGTCCAACATTCAATCTAAAAGCATGTAACGAAATATTTGGTGTACAAATAAGTTATGAGTTGTTTCTTTATGTAACTTTGTAGCTTTATTCAGAGAAATAGGAAGAATGTAACTTTTTTATCCCTACCCGGGTTTGTTTAAGCACCTTCAGGAGACCAATAGGCTTCTTGGGTGTATTATCTGTAACACTAGCTTTTCGATCTCTGTTGATGGTCATCGTCTTACGCATAACTATAGCATCCTTGATAAGTCTTCTATCCAATGTTATTTCTTTTGCAAGGATTTTGGAATGTTCAAAGAGCATCTGCCCGGTGCACTCCTCTCTTTTTCTAGCCACTGCAGAAATTTTTGTGCAACTCAGGCAGCAGCCTGCACACTTTCTTTCTGTTCTGTCCAACTTACAGTCTCGCAGACCCACAGAAGAAGTTTGTTCTTCACAGAGCCAAGGTCCTCACCCATCTTTTCCCGAGGCTTATAAGGCTTGTAATATTATACTGGCCTTGTCCCAAGACTAATGTAATCTTGTCCCTTAAACAGCCTCCCTGTATTCTTACTGACACCTCACGTGTATGGAAGTGTTGCACTTCTTTCCAATCTTGTTCCAGTCCTCGTGTCTCCTCAAATGCGCACTCCTGTCTCAATACTTCTTTCATCGCCCTAGAGATTTCCTCGATTCGAATCCATTGCCTAAGAAATTCTCCTTCAGGTGATACAGTTCTACCAGCACAGGTTCGAGTCACCTCCCACATACAGGTCCTCCCTATGAACGGAGGGAGGAAATGTGCTAAAAACTTATAGGTGTATGGTAAAATTCTGCTGAGAAGTTTAACTACACAGAGTGATGGGAAGAAATCTATTCACAAGAATGAAGCTATTAATAAAGTAATTAAGAAAACAAAAAAGTACGTACCTGAGTTTTCCATCAGCAACACTTCCTTTGGTAATAGATAGAACGTAAATACCATTGTCATTGGAGTAATGTGGATCGTCTCTACCCCCTACTAGCTCTAATCCAAGATCTTCAGTCGATGAAATTCCATTCTAGAAATATTATGAATAATATTAAAAGAATTTATTAAACACTTGGAGAAAATAACAAACAAAATGAATACCGACCAGATCAATACTTAAAACTTCCGAATCCCATTCTTGCATGTCGGTATCTATGGCAGAGTCATGGCTGTAATTATGGCCCACTGAGTGCAACTGAACCATTCGGTTTTCTTTTTCCAACTGTGCTTCCATCTTTTCCCTGAAATTGTAATTAATAGCACATTAAATATTATAAATATATTGGAACATTTTATTTTTAAGGTTTCTTTGCTGGGGAATTATTGGTATTTTTGATAAGGCATTCTCCCGCAGTCGGCTTTATTATATTCGAACATTATCACAAATCAAGAGAATTAGCAGTAGAGCCATTTATAATCATATCACAGAGTACTTATCAAAAATATAACATTTGGAAGGGGTCTACCTATCTTTTTCACTCAATCATCACTTAATTTCACTCATCTAATTAAAAAAATTAAGTTAATAAAAATAAATGAAGATTATTATCATTATGGTCAAAAATGTTTTTAAAGCTACAGTCCGCCCTATCTCTCCTATCAAACAGGGCTTTATAAGCCTCTAAATTCTCCGATTCTCACTCTACATTTCATGCTATTACACTGTTCCTAAGTACACACTGGTAGACATGTCTACGTAGACATCCTGAGACGTGTCTGTGGTTGTCTACGTAGACGAGACCCCGTCTATGGGTTTGTTGCAAGACCAAAAATCTCAGGTCTAAGGTCTCCAGAGTGGAATGGGAGACCGGGTGCAACATTAGACATGTTGCGCAACATTTAGACTTCACTCGGTGTCTAGAGGCAAGACATATCCCAGTCTTTCTCTAGCTTCCGAGCAGAGAACTTCTTTGTTATTGTGTTTTTTTTTGGTTTTTTTTTCTGTTTAAACATGCGAACACACCGTAAAGCTTTCACATTAATTGAAGATTACCAGACTTTTTATTGTTTATGGGGCATCACAAATCCCGATTAAAAAACCGGGTGAAAAGAAGAATATTACTGGAATCTCTGGTAGCAAAGCATAATTTACCAGTGGAGGTTGCAGAAAAAAAATACATAATTTAAAAATTCCTAAAACCCATGGCGTCTTCCAATCTTCATTTATTTAATAGTCCATTACCGAAGCTAGGTCCTTCTGAGAACACTTCGCGCATCCACCAACGTTCTTTCACTAATAATTATTGCTAAACACACACTCAATCCACGAAAACAATGTCCTCCATGGTCGGCTGTGAAGACGAGACTGAAATATTCACATCATAGTGTGGACGCGAGACGAGTTAAAGACAAAGATTGGTGTCTATAGACCAAGTCTATGTCTCAAGCCTAGACTGTCCCAGCCAGTCTCAAGACAAAAAATAATACTTTTTTCCTCTCCGGAAGAGAGAGAGGTCTCCGGTATCACTTGGTATTGGAGGAAAAAAGCATATTTTTGAATTTATTTGATGAAATATAAATTACTGTTTAACGATTGTATTTGTTCTTTAATGTACTCTCTAAAAATAAATTAATTGGTGAAACAATCATGTCGATATTACCTTCTAAACTCGATATATAAAATAAAGCATTTTCAAACTATTTTATTTTATTTCGCAGCTCCTAAGGCATATTGGACAGAATGCTCGGACATGTGTCGACTATTTTTCGATGTAGAATCACTAGAAAAAAATTGACCAAATCGGTGACCCCACCACTATATACTCACCTTGTTAGAATATTTGAAGTGTAATTTGGAAGGATGCTTTCACCCCTTACATGTGCGATTGGACTGATATAAAAAAAATACGTATAGATTATTTTCACGTGTTTAATAAATGTACAAAGTTTCATAAAAATCGGCTCCAGACACTTGGGATGTTCCCTTATGAGCAACATAAGTGTTTGGTAAGATAATCAATTTTACCTATATTTATAAATTCTAGTAACTCACTTCAATACTTTGAGCTGTTTAGAAGTTTCATTCCTTTGTTTCTTTATATCATCAGAATCTCTAATAGCTTCAGCGAGTTCTGATACAGCTCTGTCCCTTTCTCTTCTAAGCTTATCACATAGTGTCTTGATACTTTCTCTCTCAAGGACAATCTTATCACGTTCGCTGAATGCCCAATCTCTTCTTCTTTTGCAAACTTCGGCCTCTTGCAATGCCTCTGAAAATGACAAATATATAAATTTAAAAACACTTACTATAAGTAATATCCGACACAAATTATTATAAATAAGATAACAATTCCTTAACATTTGAGAAGTATGACCAGCATTTGTGGTGTTATTTTGGTGCAGGTGATTCGCATTTAAACAAACAATTCTTCTTTCTTATTTGGGGCAAATCAGAGGTAAAACAATGTAAATCTGTGATAAGAAAAGCCAAGGATAACGTTGCTCTCCTAGACAATGCTGGATTACACCATTAATCATGTTCTATCTTCAATGCTTTGTATGTTGGGCAAAGATTGAACATGAAAAAAGTTCGATTCGCAGGAACTGTATCATCTTAGCGCGGTTCCTTTGTTATCCCTACTTTCCAAACCTAAATATATAAATATATATATATATATATATATATATATATATATATACATATATATATACATGTATATACAAATTATTTACGTTCTCTAGGGTTTCTGAAATGTAAACTTTTCTAGTCGGAACTTCGGGATTGCGTCATGAGGTCAACTTTATAAGCGGGGTTCCTCCCTAGGGAGGAAGGGAGGAATCGTGCTAAAGGAAAAATATTAGCGGACACGCTAATACGTAAACAAAAAAAAAAAAAAATAAAAAAAAAATAATAATAGCGGCTACTTAATTTGCCTGCGTTATATCATAAATGATATTATAATTAATAAAGAACAATGATTGTATCATCAAATTCAATTAAAATATTTTGTGCATGTTTGAATTCCATCTAAACGAAGATGTTTATATTTTTTTTACATTTGGACTTAAGGAAGTATTCGAAAAAAAAAAAAATGTTATTAATCAATAGGAAAAGTTTTGGGATCTTCGTAAATATCTCGCAAACAGTTGGGAAATCATGGTAAGTGGAAAGTGTCCATTTTAAAGCTTACTAAATTCTCTACAAAAAAATTATCTGAAGTTATTTTCGATTAGGTGATGTCAATCGAAGAAATAAGTCCTTAACACTTCAAATGTGTTTGTTTTTTCTTTTAAATGGGTTTTTGTCGTTGTTCAAAATCAATTTTTAATTGGCTGTTTTTTTTTTGTTTAAAATTGGATTTGTGTGTAAAATTAGTACTATAGTAAAAGAGACAAGAAAAGTGAGAAACGTTTTGATAACAGTATTTTCTTGGAGCAAATGTTGAGAAGGTTGGGGATTCATTTTTCCAGGTATAGGTAGTGGACCTATACGTCATCTGTCAAGTATTTGGGGCCATAAAAGTCTGTTGCAGGTGGAGGGAGGAAGGAACCACGCTAAAAGTTGAGAGGAGTGTAAAAAGAGCACTCCAGGGACAAGAAAAGAGTTTAAATATAAAGCGTCGGAGGAGACTTCGCACCACATATTTCTATATACTCAATAATATGGGGAAAGGTAAATTGCTAACTATAAGGACAGGTGTCTCGATTAAACTGATAAGGTCTAACACAAGAACTTAAGTTCCCTTATAGATTTATGTGCATATACAAAAACATACTTGTAAATAAAGAAAAATTACGTTCTATAGAATACATGAGGAGAGTACTGTACGGACCTTGGAGTTCTTGCTGAGCTTTGTCTGCATGTTTCCGAAGTCGGTCAATTTCTTGGTTTGCTTGATCCAGATTGTCCATGCGTTCCTTCTGACATTTTCCAAAAAGATCCAATGAGCTTGATTGAACTTCTCTTAAATCTTTTCTACCTGAGTCCCTGAGAAAGAAAATAACTATATCAAAAATAGTAGAGCCAACAAAATTGTTATTATTTTTTTTATTTATTTTTTTTATAGCGCTTCAACATCTAGGCCACAAAATTGTTATTTTTCTTAAAACAATCCTAGGATAAACATTTTTTTTTTTTTTTTTGTGTGTGTTTCTTCTCTTCATAGTTACAATATGAAGAGTGCATTTATTTGAGTACATGTCCTTAAATGGCATATTGCATGATGAATATGTACATTAACACGATAAGTGCGGCTGCTGTTTGGCCATACTTTCGCTGTATGCCGGTGCATGCCGCCGGGGGCATATACTGCATTATTTGTCGTATGTGGTTCATGCCATGTGGGGCATGTAACCTTCCTATCTATATGCTCTTATTTACTGACGTATAGCAATCAAAGCAAAAGAGATAATGCACTGATTTTTAGCAAAATTATTGCACCCAACATCAGTGAATAGACATTAAAAACAGGAGGAGGAGGATCTTGAAATATGATCAAATGAAAAATAATAAATAATTAAAAAATGTATTTTACAAATATACTGAATATTCTATTGTTCTAAAATAAGAAAATAAATTATTACCAATTTAAACAACATTATTACAATATACATTATACAATACAATACAAAAAGGTTCAATATTAAAAAAATATTTTAATTTAGTTCAAATAAATTGATTCCAAATTCTCAATATTCATCCTAATAAAGGCACTAATTATTATTATTTCAATTGAAACAGACTAAGCAAAGCCCTGGATTATTGGGGCACGAGACACAATAACTTATAACACACCTGACTTTTCTCGTAACCTCCCTGCTGGAAGATCTTATTTTCTTGGTTTAAAACTGTTTGAGTTCCTGCAAATGGAAGCAAAGATCTGCATCCAAAAGGAGAAAAAGGGCTAAGAGTTGCGGTGAAGTGCCCAGAAAGCTTGAATACCAAGCTACGGACTCAAGCATACACATTACAGTCTTTCGAAGTAAAAATATATCTCATTTATTTATCAAACCCATACACAATGTTGTTAACAATTATTTTGTGGTATATATATATATATATATATATATATATATATATATATATATATATATATGTATATATATATATATATATATATATATATATATATATATATATATAAATCACATGTCTGTTTGTTTGTTCCTTATACAAATCCACACCGTTTGACCGATTTTGACCAAACTCGGTACATATGTGGATCTTAATCTGAGGAGTGTCGTAGGCTAAGTCAAAAACGTCTACCAGCTGTCTGTATGTATGTTTGTCACTTATACAACTCCACACCGTTCGTCCGATTTTGACTAAACTTGGTACACATGTGGATCTTAATCTGAGGAGTCATGTTTTCCACGTTGGAGTAACCCTCCAGCGTGGGAGTTTATTTATCTACGTATGCCATCCTTTCTGGATACTACACGTATTTTATTGACTAAACTCGGTACACATGTGGATCATAATCTGGGGAGTGTCGCAGGCTAAGTCAAAAACGTCTACCAGTTGTCTGTCTGTATGTTTGTCCCTTATACAAATCCACACCGTTTGACCGATTTTGACCAAACTCGGTACATATGTGGATCTTAATCTGAGGAGTGTCGTAGGATAAGTCAAAAACGTCTACCAGCTGTCTGTATGTATGTTTGTCCCTTATACAAATCCACACCGTTCGTCCGATTTTGACTAAACTCGGTACACATGTGGATCATAATCTGGGGAGTGTCGTAGGCTTAGTCAAAAACGTCTACCAGCTGTCTGTCTGTATGTTTGTGCCTTATACAAATCCACACCGTTCGTCCGATTTTGACCAAACTTGGAATAATGGTAGGTCTTGATACGGCGATTGCCATAGGCTAGGTCAAAACGGCTACCTTCTGTCTGTCTGTATGTTTGTTCTTTATACAAACCCACACCGTTCGTCCGATTTTGACCAAACTCGGTACATATGTGGATCTTAATCTGAGGAGTGTCGTAGGCTAAGTCAAAAACGTCTACCAGCTGTCTGTATGTATGTTTGTCACTTATACAACTCCACACCGTTCGTCCGATTTTGACTAAACTTGGTACACATGTGGATCTTAATCTGAGGAGTCATGTTTTCCACGTTGGAGTAACCCTCCAGCGTGGGAGTTTATTTATCTACGTATGCCATCCTTTCTGGATACTACACGTATTTTATTGACTAAACTCGGTACACATGTGGATCATAATCTGGGGAGTGTCGCAGGCTAAGTCAAAAACGTCTACCAGTTGTCTGTCTGTATGTTTGTCCCTTATACAAATCCACACCGTTTGACCGATTTTGACCAAACTCGGTACATATGTGGATCTTAATCTGAGGAGTGTCGTAGGATAAGTCAAAAACGTCTACCAGCTGTCTGTATGTATGTTTGTCCCTTATACAAATCCACACCGTTCGTCCGATTTTGACTAAACTCGGTACACATGTGGATCATAATCTGGGGAGTGTCGTAGGCTTAGTCAAAAACGTCTACCAGCTGTCTGTCTGTATGTTTGTGCCTTATACAAATCCACACCGTTCGTCCGATTTTGACCAAACTTGGAATAATGGTAGGTCTTGATACGGCGATTGCCATAGGCTAGGTCAAAACGGCTACCTTCTGTCTGTCTGTATGTTTGTTCTTTATACAAACCCACACCGTTTGACAGATTTTGATCAAACTGGGCACACAGGTTGGTCTTGATCAGGGCAGTGTCATAGGCCAGGTCAAAAACGTCTACCAGCTGCTGTCTGTATGTGCTTTTTAAAAAAAAAAAAAAAAAATAATAAAAATCCACACTGTTAGACCGATTTTTACCAAACTTGGCATACATGTATGTCTTGAGGGGGGGGGGGTGTTGTAGGTTAGGTCAAAGTCGTCCAGGACTCCCAGTTGGGAGGTCAAGGGTTCGAAACAGTTACAGATTCGTGTTATTTGATTTTAATAATACTTATTTGGTTTCTAATTTATTTAGGCTTTTCTATATGCAGAAAATAGGTGTAGCATGGCACGCCGGGTAACAGCTAGTATATATGTATTTATATATATATATATAAATATATATATATTAAATTAGACCTATACCACAAAATAATTGTTTGGATAGAATTAATAGAACAGAGTTTAAAAGAGTTCACTTTAGTAATGGACTGCAGAACTGATTCATTATTGAGGTAGGAACATCCAAAAATATTGGAATATTAAAACAATATGAAAACCCAAGTAAAACTACCCCCTCCTTCAAGTAAAACTATTTATAAATCCTTTTATTTGGTTTTTGGTAGATCAGCCTCACAAAAAGTATTATAACAAGAAGAAAAATATGTTTTAATATTTTTAGTGCTGTTTTGTCTAGAAAATATACTATCTTTTATTTTCTTCTGTACCGATCAATCTTACTTAAGTCTTCTGGCTCCTCTTTGACTTCTTATAGCTTAGAATTCATGTTGACAAGGCAACACTCTGAGTGAGACAACAGCATCAGTATCTACCTTTTCTACAAAAGAAATCTATTTTTTACATGACAACCAAAATAATACAATTCAATAAATGCTGACTTCACATCAGCAATAAATGCACACTTGGGTCAGTGTGCTATCAACATTGCTGTGAAAGAATATTAAATATTTAAGACAGAGTATTGATAATTAGTAGTGAACGGATGTTATTGTATTTACATATTTTTTTCTGATTCGTAAATCATAAGTGTTGATGTAATTCTGTACGTACTAAGTGATTTTAGCCTTTTCGATGGGACGTGGGCTAGCTGCCTATTCCCTCCACAGGCAGACCAAACTCCCTCTCCTAGAGCAGTCGTATGCACCCGTATTTTTTTTTTTTTTTTTTTTTTTTACTTAGGCGCTCGTTAATAATCATCATTTTCATGTTTATGTTACTTGAACAACAATGTGTATTACTTGAAACGAGTTTTTTACTACAATTTAGGGTTGCAGCAAACCTTCAATAACCATTTAAAACAAAGTTTACTTACTTTTCTTCCCCCTATATTTCTCTTTCTACTTCATTACGAAAACCACTGCTTGTTTTTAGACGTGATTTTTAAATATAGTAATGATTTTTTTTTTATTTATTATTATAATAAGCTACATTATTATTTACAGTTTCACTAAAAAAAAAATGCCCTAAGAACATTTTTACCGAGCACACGTCTCACAGACGCATGTTACTTTTAACGCTACCAATTAAGGGTAAAACCAGCAATTATTCCCCTTTCCTGCTAGAGCACTCTGTACACGCTCAAGGCTAAAGAGGGCTCGCAATCAAGAGATACAGCTGTGGCGAGAATACTCGGGCGTCGCCTCTGAGGAACATTTTCTCTGGCGAGTATTCTCGGGCGTCGCATCGAATGGGTTAAAGCATTTAAACAGTTATTTATTTTACATATTTTGCCATAAATAAATATTTTTACATATTTTGCCATAAATAAATATTTTTACATATTTTGCCATAAATAAATATTTTGATATTGTTTTTATTTTGTAGTTGAAGAAATAAAGGAGAAACCAAGAAAGAAAATAATACTTTACCCATTGAGTCTAGGTCACTGTGTCTTTTCTAATTACAAGAAGCTAAGGTGGCTGTATATATACTATATCAAGACGAGACAAAAGGCATGTTGTTAGGGGATACGAATGCAATCATATAGGGAGTAATAGAGAAAATCGAGGTTTTAGAAGGAGATAGTGGGAATAAATAAAAAAGAAAGTTAAAAGACTGTCTAGGAAAAACTCTGAGTGGAAAGATATCCAAATCATTGGAGACATCTACAGTGGCAAAACAGCAAGAAGATGTTTAAGAGTTGAGTTGAATCCCATGGAGATTGTAGCCTTCAAATACACACCAGTCACTTCACTAGGTGTTGAAAGATCATTCAGTCGCTTCAAAAATATTCTCAGATCTCACTGGCGTTATTTTGCGTTTCACAATTTAAAAATGTATGTTGTTGCAAACAATTTTCCAAAATAATGTTCATGTATTGACATTTTCAACTTCTTTTTTTAACCTTCTATAGAGTTTTAGTCATTTTATTCTAAAAATTTTCAACTTTTGTTTTTTCCGTTTATAATAACAGATTCATACGATTATTTATGCTTTCCTTCCAACATTTTGTAGTGTTTTATGTATTTGTTTACTAAATATTTTCAATTTTTTATTACATATTTCATTATAAATAGTTAAATATGTATTTACAATTTTATTTTACATGAATATCTGTTCCCTAATAATTAATTTAATAAAGCAAACAATTGTGATGTGTAAGGAAAGGCTGCCACAAAATGAAAGAAGAACAAATGATTATATTTAGACGGAAAATGAACCTTACCTCTCACGACAAGAATAATCGTATCTCGACTTAAGGCTGTCCCTCTGAGATTCCTCCTTAGCAGTAAACTCTCCAAACTTTTCGCGCAAATCGTTGCACTCTTTGAGTGCCTTGTCCCTGTCGTGAAGAGCAGAAGCTATCTCTCGCTTCAATGTTTCAACTTGATAAGATAAAGCTTTTTTCTGAAATCAACACAACGATCAACAATCAAGAAATTAAGCAACTGCGGATTAAAGATCTCATCACACAAGTGATTTATATAGCAATCAAGACAATCAATTTAAGTTTACTAAAAGGAAATTAGGACTAAAATTAAACTTAATTTTTAATTATATTCATTTTTTTATTGTCGCAGTTTAATAACCGTTGTTGCAATAAACTATTAATAAAAAAAAATAGATTATATTCCCTTTGAACTATTAATGACGAAGCCAAAGATATTCTAGAGTAAAATCAGGGAACGATTTGATATTATTATACAAATATTGGTAGCACAATACACTTCATCAATTTAGCAATCTTCAATGAACCAATATTGTTAATGAAAAGTAATAAAGACAGTTTCTAAAAAGTATTAGGATGTTTTCATGATAAACACACACACAAAATCGCACCTCCCCACACTCACACTATTTATGCAAAGGCACACTCTCTTTTCAGAACAAGCTTATATATTTTATTTCTAAAATAACACTAGCGATTTATACATGAACCCGCAAACAAACACTCACACTACTTTTCAGAATAAATAAATGCTCTTTAACATATAATTTAATTTCAGAATGTGCTGTTATATTAAATTCTAAAATTAAAGATATGTACAGTAAAACCTCGTTAAACCAGACCTCTTTAATACGGACGTCCGGATAACCCGGACCAGTTTCGAAAACTTATTATGAAGGAAATTATGTTGTTCAGCGTAGTAAATGAAGACTTTTTTTACAGACGATAAATTGCTATTTTTAGTAGGTAAATTACGTAAGTTTTCCTAGGTTAAGGTAAGCGAGTTTTCCTAGCGTAAAATCAAATTGGCCTTATAAAAGCCAATTATAATCAGGCTAGGAACGTAAAAAACACCAGTGTTCGTGAAATCAAAGGAATTTTAGGTTTGTTTTATATGTTCGGAATGAAAAAACTACAGCGCACAAATGCCACAACTGGCGAGGGATTCGCAAGATCTGTCAGAGCAATGATTCAGATTCCTGTCAAGAAATCCTAGATTCGATAATAAAGGTACCCGGGAAGAAAAGGAAAGAAGACAAACTCACTGCAATGAGAGCAATACTTGAAATACTTGTCGGAAACTTACAAATATAGTATACAGTTGGGGAATATACAACCATGGACTATATGTGTGTGTTTTTTTTTGTTTTTTTTTGGCTTTTCCTTCATTCTCTGGATAACCGGATCGGCCCTGGTCCCAGTTGATCCAGGTAAACAAGGTTTTACTGTAATTACATGGAATAACACATGTTTTGTATTTAATGGATCATGAGATGCATTCTAAAATAAAATTATTTATTTAAATTTTAATGTCCATTTATTATTGACAACGAATTTGAGAATGGGTTATCCATAAGTTATCACTCTTTTGAAGCCAGGATAGGGCTGATGCCTTTTCTTATTTTAAGAAAAGCCATCACCCTTAGTAGGAATCGAACCCACAATCTCACGGCCAATGGTCCTTAAAGTAAAATAAAATATTGATATTGTGTAGATCCTAAGTTGAAGACTAAGATGTTGTAGGTAGTTGGTAACAGCTTTATTCAGTCCTCATATATTTATTTTCAAGTTACATATGGTGCGGCATGTCACATACTAGGTTATTAAATTTTGTTAGAGAAAAGTTTTGGCTATAAGCCATTTTCAATCTGTCAGCGTGTATGATTTTGCATTATTTTTTATAATGTAATCTTCAGATATTGTTTTTATAGATCATGTGCTAGTTTAAGTTGATGTAATTTAGTCTGAGTTACGGAGAAATCCCATTATTGGATTGCATGGTTAATTTAATTTAAATTTAACGTCCGTTATTATTAACTATGAATTTTGGGACAGGTTATCAATAGGTTACCACCCTTTCTAGCCAGGATAGGGTAATGCCTTTTCTTTTTTCTAAAGAGGATTCTACCTATAAAATATTGATTTTGCATATAATGTATGTAAAAGTAGCCGCCAGTAAGACTGTGCGAATTAGATCTATAGTAATTAGGAGGTTCACAACCAGGGTCTTGCTGAAGAAGAAGAGTGAGGGGAACAGAGCTATTCCCCCATATACGCCATGAAAATATAGTAGGTCCCCTTTAGGGGAAAAACTGTACCCTCTTGAAGATTGGCCAAAGTAGCAGTTCCAAGAGGGAACAATACCAGAAATGAGGGTTTTTTGGTGGGTGAGAGTCCCACACACGGGGATTTGCTCGGGACAAGCACCCTGAAGGCCTTGTAGGTTTTCCCCTCATTGCAAAAAAAAAAAAATAGTAATTAGGAGGAGGAAAAACTTTATTGAGTAAAAAAGCTTGGTGGCCCAACTAAATAGGGTTGCTCCATACACAACATATTAATCAACCTTCTAGGCATTTAAAAGAAAATAAAAATAAAAAATAAGTAAAAAAAATTGCAAAATATAAAAAATGTACCTCTTCCGATAGTTCCTTGTTTTCTGATTCTAACGACTTGTTCTTCTTGAATGCCTGAGCAAGATCTTCAGTGAGTTTCTCCATCTCCTTGTGGACGGTATCTCGCTCAGACATAATGAGAGAATATTCTTGCATTGCAGCGTTCCTCTCTTCGGTCAATCTCTTTAAGTCCTTACTAGCCTTCATCCGCACGGCCATTGCTTGGTTTATCTCTTTCACCGCTTCTTCGTGTTGTTGTTGCACCTGTTCGGAACAAATTACTTCAAAATCTTGTATGCATACTTTCATATATATACCTTGCTAAGATGATGCAGTTCGTGCGAGTCCTTTTTCATTAATTGAGAAAGGATGTTCACACATATATATATATATATATATATATATATATATATATATATATATATATATATATATATATACTCTTTTACAAAAATCTTTTTTTAGTAAAAGGCGAAAGATTTATGCGTTTTGAAGGGAGACCAGAGTTGAAAAAAATCTTTAAATCTTGAATTATGTTTATCAAACAGTTGATTTTTGTTATTCGTAATCATTTTAATTTTTTTGTTATTTTGTAAAAGTAAATCACATTTGTATACAATGTGGTGTGTTGATCAAGGTGTTTCATTGTCGCAAGGGCAAGCTGAGCAGTTTTTATGTTTCATGTATTGTTTCATGTCCAGTTATTAGTTGTGTCCTGTATAAGTCTGTTTTCATATTAAGTGACTATGTATGTTAGATATATATCATAAGTGTGTGTTAGTTTTCCCATTGTGTTTGCCGGTGATCTATTGTTTCATCTATAATTGAAGTATGTTTAAATATTTCTTAAATAATATATCGTCAAATTAGCATGAATGAGGCATTAGTTAAATAAATTTCATTATTTATGACTATTCTTGAGTACTACGAGGATTATATCAATCAGCATAAAAATATATAAGGGCTACTAATAATATTCCTGACCTTAACAAGCGCATCTTGATACTCGTTGCGTTCTCTAAGAGCAATGTCCCACTGTCGAATAGCAGCAGTGCACTGCTGTTTCAAACCATTTCTCTCACGAATAGCTTGATTTCTTTCAGCAACCATCTCATCGCACTGCTTCTTGATTCTGCCAACTTCTTCCTGAACAAACATAGTAATATTATTTAAAATTGTGCTAACCAAAGTATTTCAATATATGAAAAGATGACAGGACAAAAATGTAGCAGGAAGCCTAAACTACTTAACCCATTCCTTACTGCAAACTGCTGTAGGAGTCGAGGCACGCCTTGCCCCTGGAAGGCGTGCCTCGACTTGCACAGTAGAACAGCTGGAAGCTCGACTTGTACAGCTGGAAGACAGTGGACTTGTACAGCAGTCCGACCCGTGTCTATCGTTTACAGCTGACTTTTCCTGGAGTTCGATCTTGGGGCTATTATGCAAGGACTGAGGGAAACTTTAGCTATTTCTTTCACCACTAGTTGGGGGAATCAACTCTTTGTGACAAGGGAGCTAGGGATTAGGGATACCCGGGTTCGACTCGCTGGGGGTGTCCCTACAGCTTTGACAAATATATTTTTTAATGTCCCTTATAGGAGAAAAATTGAGAGAAACAACCAGTTTACTTATTTATTTAGCTTCATTGATTAGTAACCATATCATTCAATAGTTTTCTTCACCATATTAAAAAGTTTAGTCTATTAAAAAACTGACTGGAGCATACCATTACATAATACAATCTAAATATTCAGAGCTAAAAAGAAAAAGTAAATAAATCTTTCGGACAATTTGAAATTTTAACAGAGGAAATTATATGAAAGGGTTCACACAGGTAGAGAGGAGGGCGAGAATAGCGTCGTGACAGGGGCACGGACAGGTAGAGAGATCGCCATAGTACAGGGTTAGCCAGCCTCTACCACCTGCCATATGGTAAGGGTTAAAAGCCTGCATCCAAAGAACTGGGTTATCTTAGTAAGTTACCATAATCCCCCTACTCTAGATATTTGTAGAAAAGTAAAAAGAAAAGGAATATAGATTAAATTACGACAGAAAATGGTACTGACACTACAAGCCATCAATTGAAGGAATTAATGCCTTTAAGAAATATAAAAAAGTTAGAATAATTTGAACGAATAATGTTGGATCAGGCAAATGTTTATCCTTGTACAGCAAAGATAATGAAAACAAACATCATTTTTGAACTTGTTACAATATAAACCAATAACAATAATAAGATTGTTTGTGAAATAAAAACTCCTTGTTGACTTTCAGCAGGCTAATGAGATGATGGAGAAATCAGCCTATCACAAACAATACAAAAACCATTCTTTTTAGCATTCATTATTTTTCATTTTATTTTGGATCTCTCTTTTTTTCTTCGCACAAGTTGTTCTTAAAAGATATTCTTTTGAATATGCCGAAAGAGGATATGTAACAAAGTACATCCCCATAGGCATCTAATACTTATTACAGATGAAAAAAATTGATAACTCCTTTACAATATCCTCTTAACATTACACAGAGTGATTTAAGGAGTAAGGATGGAATGCTCTTACAATAACCAGTTTATGATGATTCAAAGAGAAACAAAGATACAATTACAATAATAGTAAAGAATAATCTTGAGATCAATGTTGGGCAAAATGAAAAACTAAAACTACATTCACTAAACTAAAATTTTAACTACATTCACTTTTTAGAATAAACTAAATCTAAACTAAAAATTGCAACCTAAAAAAAAATAAAATTAAATTAATTAATGGATATTAGATGAACTAAAACTAAATCATTTGAAATTGATTAAAAACTGAATTAAAGCTTCAGTTTAGTTTAGTTTTACAAAAATAATAACATGAATTAATGTAAATCATATGTTATTTTGATAATTAAGTAAATTATCAAAACTAATAAAACTTGTTTTCATTTTGTTTTAAATAGGCTGAAGTTGTAGTTGTAAGTTGTAATCTCATTTTTCCCCATTATAGTTCCCAAATAAACACTCTTTATTTAAACAAAAATAAATACATACCTACCCTTTACCCTTGTTCTGAATCAAAGTATGCAATAAACTAATTAATGAATTAAGAACTAAAACTAAACTAAAATCATTAATTAAGGTCACTTTTGCTTAAATTAAACTAATTACCATACTAAAAACTGATATTAAAACTAAAAACAATTATTATTAAGAAAATACTATGAGTCCAATTCATTTTTCAGAATTAACATGATTAATAATTTTACAAATCTAAAACTAAAACTAATAATATAACGTGAGTTTATTTTGAGTTTAGTTTAGTAAACTAACGTTAGTTTTGCCCAACACTGCTTGAGGTATCATTTATTTGTGTAATTATAACAGAAGTCAACAAATAAAAATGAACATTTCTTGAAGGAGATGAAGACTAACCTGAGCCAATTCTAGTTTGTCAACAGCGGACGAATGAGATGCAATCAAGTCATCGTAACGCTTTCTCAAGCTTTCATATTCTTCTTTTATTGTTTCATACTTAGATAATGTTGTAAGATAGAGCTGGTTCATTGCGTCACTGTTTCCATTTTCACTTTCCTAAATAAAACAAAAAATAATAATCACTATAATATTTTAAAGCTTAAATATTCTCCATTTTTTAAATTATATACCAAACAAAGTGTACCAATGTAAGCTAAAAGGGTTTACCACAATTAAATATTACATGCTTTTTACTAATATCTTTTAGAGTCAATTCTTCAATTTAATTTAACTAAGCCATAGAGTAAAAGTTAGTTTTAAAAATCTATTCCTTGCATATATTTTGATTTCACTTATAATTAAATCTAAATAGAAAGATTTATGTATATTTTCTTCAGTACTACTTACAATCATAACGGGAGTCGCACGACATACAAAGTACATTTTGTGAGGAGTACACAAAACAGTTTAAAATTGAAGAAGTATAAAAGTAAAAGTGGATTTGTCAATGAAATAATCTCTGTTATCAATACTTAAGATAAGATTGAGTGTAAGGAATAAAAGACAAACACACCTGTTGACTAGATCTGATGTCAGAGACAAGCTCTCCATATTTTGCCCTCATCGTTGAAGATTCCTGAGCAGCTGATTCGAGTTGTGCCATAGCTGCGTGGTGTTGTCCTCGGTAAAACTCGAGTTCTTTCATAGTGTGTTCACATCTTCGCACTGTTTCGCTGTGTTGCCTGCAAGCAGATTCTAATTAAGTATATTAACAATACAAAAAATGAAGAATCAATTTTATACGAGTTTAGTTTAGATATGACAGCCATTAATCCATGAAATAATCAAACTAATTAACTACGGTCGTGGATTAGATTCCCATTAGCAGTAGTGGCCTTTATTTTGAAAAATGGAAAGGCATTACCTCTATCCTGGATAGAAAAGAGGAGTAACCACTAGATAACCTGCCCTAAAAAATCTGATTTATATATATGTGGATATCAAATATACATAATTAAATTTTTCCTGACTAAAAACGTAAAAAATAAATACCTTAATTTATTTCTTAGTTCCTAATGCTATAGTTTGTTTTGATAACAACAAGAATGCAGTGCTTCCTGTTGATCACCGAAGCTAACCCTTTAACGAGCACATTTCACTAGCTATGTTGGAATTTTTTTAATTTATATTTGGGAGTCTGGGGGGGCATCCATTTACTAAATATGAACCCAGGATGTTAAAAAAAATTGTATTCATGAATACGGGGTAGGCCGCTTAAGAGGCCCTTGCCCATTCCAGGCATCGGGAATCCCCGATATGGAATGCCGCGATACGTCGTAAAGCCAATTCCAAGTCGCAAAGGTCCCAAAAATGAAAATGGTTCATTCGATGGCGTTACCCTAAGATTGGCAGGCTTTAAAAAAAAAAAAAAAAAAAAAAATTGCTGAATGCTTTATAATAATAGTATAATGCCAGCCCACAATATCATTTCAGACAGAATTGAGAAAAACATATCATTAGGAATGCCAAAAAAAGTATTTTTTCCTTTCAGTCTCACGAGAGTAAGGTACTTTTGAGACGAGTCAATGAAAAACATGTAGGCGATATACTCATTTCAATTAAAATCAATTAATTCCTAATCTAGAATGTATAAAAGAATTATTACATACTTTAAAACGATTTCTGGATAAGATGAGTGATCCAGAGAGCCAATAATGCAAGGCCAACACTGACGCAAGACGAGTGCGGGAATGGGCAAGAACCGCTTTATCGGTCAACTTCGTCATATCTCGGCTCCTCAGGCCCAAGACCTCCAAATACTATTTTTTGGCATACCCCGGCATCTAGCAGGAAGCATTGGAACCAATTCCGCCTCACTCGTGTCATTTTTTAATTTCAGCGAACAGTGGCCGCTTAAGCGGCCCTTGCCCGTTAAGGGGTTAAGCAATGTCGGGCGTGGCCAGTACCTGAATGGGTGACCAAACACGTGCTGTTGGCATTATAAAAGGATGGCAACCTCTAGATAGTCCAGCATTAATAGCTTACTACAAAAAAACCGAAGGAGAGCGTCCTCAGCACCGATTTTTTTTCAAATTTTGCACTATATCGTATTTTGATGCACTAAACAGGAATCCGTTAAAAAAAGAAGTTGCTCTCAACTAGGAAAGAAGTTATTAAGCACTAAAGTTAACTGTTTCTTAGGTTAAAGTTGGCGTAAACAGCGTATTTGTAAACATGCGCATGCACAGACATCTAATATTGGGAAACAAAGAACTCTCATTTGAAATGTCGATAAACTATTTATAACCTCTATAACATCGGAATTCTATCCATAACAGCGAGTTGGATTGACTAGTTTTGATATCTTCTTGAGCGAGCGTAAACGCATAGCAAGTCTGCCCAAAAGTCGTCCTAGACATTCTTCTTAACATGCATGTTTATTAATACGCTGTTTACGCCAACTTTTATAACCTCCATGAATGGAACCTTCTATAGAAGGTGGACAACTACTGAGCATGTGGGATATCCAAGAGGTTCACTGCTGCCAAAATAATTCACTGAAATTTCCCTGGAGTCTGTCAAACACTTTATAAACACCAAGGGTTAAAACCGTGTAAGAACATGATTTATAGGAAATTTATTAAGATTCTTAGCGGCCATTTTGGCCTAGTGCTATTAGCTCTTATAAAATCAGTGGGACCTAGCAAGAATAAAGAGCATTCTCAGGTTCATTAAATCCACGTCAGAGATCAATATCTTGTCCCCGAGACATCTAAAGGAGTCATATAGATTACATTTTCCGAGCATTTTAAGTATCTGTAATGACTAATAATTTTTCCCTAAGGATTAAAGTGACAGAGGCTTTATATCTCAATTATCTTTTAATTTCTAATTGTTTTGATTTTATTATTTACGAATAGAGCTTCACCAGGTTCTTCAAGTATATTATTTTCGAATTCATCAAACCTTCCTTGTATATTAATTGAAATTATGCATTGTGCAAGTATATTACTATCTATAAAAAAAAAAAATAAAAAAAAAAATAAAAAAAAAAAAAAAAAATGTGAAGTCCTACAATTGACATTGTTATGGGTAATTGTTGGAGGTTGTTGTAGGCTCACCGCCTATTTGCAGGGTCGTACACAGATTTGTCTCTCCAGCTATAATGCTGCTGTTTATATTTTTCAGTCACAATTTGGATGTTGTTTAGTGCGGTTGGTATAATTAGCCTCCTTAGAAACGAGTGACGATGCACCTCGTTTTCGGTCTGACGAAGAGATGTAGATGAAGGCATATGCTCCAGGAGACAAAGATTTTGGGTGAATTTCTTCAGATTCATTTCCATAACAGAAAATTTATTTTAGTTTAGTATAAAATTACAAATATAAAGGACATTTGTTATTATAAGTTAATAATCCTAAATATACAACAAGAGGATGCTAAGAGAGACGAAAGAGTCGAATGGTAGTGAGGTCGAGACAAGGAGAGATTAGCGAGCGGACGGATAAGCAACGAGCATACTGGGTGCTATGAGTCTCTTCATTCGCTAGCAATGAAAGGGTTGACGAATTCATGATTAGTGCATCAAAGTACCTCATAGAACAACGAGTAAAAAAAATCCATGCAAAGGCCCCTAAACTTCAAAATTACCAGAAATATTTTCTATTCACAATGAAACAAATAGAAATCAAATAAATTTATCCTGTTCAGAATAAAACAGGACAGAATGTTAAAGAAATATATCTAATACAAAATAAAATATCATATAAATTTATCCTATTTTTTTTTGTTCGTTTTTAACGGCGCATCAACTGTTTGGCTATTAGCGCCGGGCTATCTACAGGTTACCACCCTTTTCTAATGCCTACAGCACGTGGTCGGTCACCCATTCAGGTACTGACCACGCCCGACATTGCTTAACTTCGGTGATCTACGGGAACCGGTGCATTCAACGTGGCTATGGCCGTTGGCTCAATTTATCCTATTATCAAAAATTATTTTTTTATTTTATTTTTTTTATTAATTTTTTTTTTCTTTAATTTATCCTATTATCAAAAAACCTGACAGTCTAAGAGAAATGTACACTGTCAAAAATTTGACTAATTAAATAAGACAAAAATTTGTAAAACAGAACCCAAACCTTTTCTAAACGATATACTGGAAGGTGCAAATAACCTAGTAGTAGAGTGTCAAACTCCATATCTATCCTATCCTATCCTTTAAATTTCAATTTCAAGAGAAAAAATGCATACCAACATAAAATAAATAATAGAACAATAAGTAGAAAATATAATGTTAATGCATGCGAGTTATAAGTAGCAGAAAAAGTAAAACTATATATAAAAACATGTTGCAAATTATAAAGAGTCCGTCACGCAGGAGCTGCATAACTAAGCACTTTCCTCAGAATTGGGTAGGGTCGAGTACATTCCTGAATAATTTGCTTAAAATAACCTATATAGATAAATAAAATAAAAACATAAATTGTTCTGCTCTTTTGCTTTTATGAGCAGGTGTTTCAATTATTAATTTTGTAATTAATTTCCTTCCAGAGTTGTGTGTATGCGTGGTACTACACTACTTAATAAATACACAAAGCTTCACATATTCATCTATTGATCTTGATGAGTTTTGCGAACCTACGTTTGGCGGGTGAATTCAATTCAAACATAGGACAAAGTAACACCCCCTCCCCCCTTCCAATAGACCGATTTAGTTCATTTTCACAACACTTCTTTCTTATTAGATAGCCACAACGTATAAAGAGTTTCGTAACAATACAACATAAATTACGACCGGTATAAGGAAATTAGTAATTTCTGTCCAGAGTAAACCCCCCCTTCTAGTCAACCAATTTAGTTTATTTTAAAAACAAATTTGTCTCTTCAGTTGACCACAACGAATACCGTGTTTTGCTGAAATATAACAAACATTATGGCTGGTATTGGTAAATAACTACTTTGGCTCCAGAGTAAACCCCCCCCCCTCCAGATGGACCAATTCTGTTGGTTAATGAACTCGTTCAATCGTTTGATGTGAGATTACTACATTCCAAGTTTTGAGGCGAAAAAACAAAAACTCTGGCCTGTATCGTGTCAACAGCTATATATATGAAGGGTACAGGGAAAAAAACAAGAATAGTCCATAATTCTCCGATTTTTCGTTTTTTAGCGCATTTTGTTGGTCTTGAGGAGTAGTATCAGATGGTAACACTGTCATAGGCTTAAAGATAAGATAATCCATTGAAAGTCGAAGTTGAAAAATCTGCCTACAGGGAAGAAACAAGAATAGTCCAAGCATTCCAGGGAAGAAACAAGAATAGTCCAAGCATTCCAGGGAAGAAACAAGAATAGTCCAAGCATTCCAGGGAAGAAACAAGGAGAGTCACATATGTAACCTTGCCTAATGTTACCTTCCTTCTGGTGTGTTTCACAGGTCGTTTACAATCTTATTTCGACTTCCTACCGCGTGTGCTTTTTTTTTCCATTGTTTGACGATAAAGGAACAATGAGTGAGGGTAATCAAGATGAAGTGATGAACGAGCCAAGAAGATCTAAGAAAAGAAGGAAAACTGGAAGAGTAGCTGATGTGATGAAGAAAATGCGCCTAGAATCTCACGAGTTGGGTCTAGATTGCCAATGCAAAGCCACAAATACTCCCAAAACACTACATGTGATGGAAGAAAAAAATTAAAAAATGGATAATGTATTTTGAAAACTTTGCTTTTCCAATTCAGACAGACCAGGTCTAGAGTACCATCATAGTACTTATAATGGTGTTTGAGAAAACCACTCTATCAATGTAAGAAAAAATAAAAATATAACATCTTTCAGACCATCCGAAATAAGTTCATTAAAATCAGGGGAATTTGAGATACTACCACCCGCATACGTACATTGCTTACTGTTGTCCAAACCGAAATATGTTGATCTCCAAGTTTTAAAAGAATTTAGCCACCAAAGAAATCAATAATTTTACAAGAAATTGCCTCACAAGTATTGTTTCTTGTGTGACTCTCCTTGTTTTGTGCCTGTAAGTTTGGAGTTTTTATGAAAAATATATACTTTTTATTAGTAGACTTTTTTTTTCCGTTCGTATCTTGTTGTAATATACCTCGGGGATTTCAGGTGGTTCTATCAAACTTGCAGCAGTTAAAAAATATGTTAATTTACAATTTTGACAGCATTTTAAACTTAAAAATTCGATTTCTTCAGAATGAAGAATTTGTGACTCTCCTCCTTTTTTCCCTGTACCCTTCATATATATATATATATATATATATATATATATATATATATAGATATAGATATAAATTTGAACGGGGATCATTTTCTGTGTCTACTAGGTAGGATCGATAAAGATTCAAAGAAATTTTGCAAAAATTCCGTCATGAGTGCAACCTCAATAGCTACTTTCCTTCAGAGGAAAGTGCTAAAAAGGTGCTATGTTTCACAAAACGTTTAACTAGAAACTAAGGTAGGAGAAAAGCCTAACCTTAAAAATTACATAATATATAAAATTATTAATTCCTGTATTAAAAATGTTTGATACAAAGAAACAAAGCAAAAATAATAATAATAATAATGTCGACACCTAGGATTGCTGGAATGGCGTCATACATGTAATAAAAAATTTAAAGTAAGCAAACATGAGATACATATTAAGTTTCAATGTGCACTAGAAAAACTGGAAGATGTATTTTCAACACAAAGACCACATTGAAGTTATTTAACTAATAACAAAGTAATTACTAGGAACAATATCAGAAAAATATACCTTCGAAGAACTTGAAGTTCATGCATAGCCTTATCACATTGTGATTTCAGGCCATCATAGTCTCGAGATGGAATACTATCACGTACTCTATCAGCAGTTGTCACAGAGTAGGTCCGAGTCAACGTTTCTGAAATAATTACAAATCCAATAAAATCCGGGGGGAAAAGAGAACAGCATGTTTATATTGTAAAATGTTGCTGGATTACCAGTGGTCGTGACACCATCTATTGATGAATTTGCTGAAGACATTTCTAAAAATTGATTTAGCTAAAGCCTGACAGTAGGAGGACAACACCCCTGAAAACAGTAATAAATTCATTTTTTCCAATCTTAACCATCAAGGAAAATTATAAAAATAGTAAGAGAGAGAGGTTAAACAATAAAATTGCTAGGTATAGTTTTCCCTAAACACAAACTATACTACACAGATGTAATAGCAAAGCAAAAGGAATGATATGGACTCCAACTGGAGCAGAACAGTCAACCAAGTATGAAGCAACCTTTCCCAAAACACAAATCTCTCCCAGTAATCTCTAAGTATCATACATAAGAAAATAATTTACATAAAAGGAACAACTAAATCCTAACAAAGAACCCCAGGACGTTTTCCAATATATATACATTGAAGGGGGAAAATTACATACCTGAGGACAGTATAATAAATTATCCAAGAACAGCATCACTTTTCAAAACACTCCATTAAATCGCTTAGAAATGTTTCATCTCGAATCTGAATAAAAGAACATTTTTAATTTCATCATGGTGAAAGTATATTATAAAGTCATAACTACTTCACAGGTATAAACACTACAATAGAAACAATCAAAAGAAGAAATATACGTATGGACGAACTTGACATATAGTCGATTTCAAAGATGTTCTCCTATATCTTTCCATTACATTTGGACTGATTAGAAAAAAATTAATAATCATTCTCGTATGATGACAACGCTTTCACTTAATCAGAATTAGCACCGTTAAACTTTAACAGCTCTGAGAAGTGAAAAATGATAATTCTGAAATGTGTAAAATAAACATAAATGCAAGGAATGAAAGAGCTCACTAATCCAATCAGGGCACTGACGAAGCCAGCTGTTTATAGAAAGGCTGCCATTTTATTTCGTATATACAGTCTGTCCAATTCTACTACAGTCATCCATCCAACTTTTCCCGCCATTTACAGTCAGTATTTAAAAATAATTCTCTACTTCAACAATTTCATTTATTTCTCTATTATTAAAATGTACAGATATGAAACTCTCTCAAACATCATTAAAATCAATTGGAACTTTTACTTTCTACTTTAAATAATCTTGAAATTATATTAAACTTATTCATAGACATTCAAAAATTAACTACAATTTAAACTTACCAACTATTCATTTATAGTAAGTGAATTAGTATTTCTTTCCTGCAGTATTAATGTGCATATGGTGCCGTGAGTGTTAAAGCGTGAACACTTAACAGTCCGTGCCAAGGATCATGGGCTCGATTCCCACTGGGGTTGGTGGCTTTTCTTTAGAAAAAAGAAAAACCATCAGCGGTAGTAGTTTGTATATGCTATTAAGTGGAGCAAATTGGAATTTATGTGATCCCTTTTCATAATGGAATGCCGCTCCGACCCCGAAGTCATCTTTAGATCCGTCTGTAAATACGGAGTTGATGGGGCAAGTGATTTTTTTTTTTTTAGTTTAACATACTCTTTCTAAAATATAATAGTAACAGTGTTTATCTTAAGATATTTTGTAAGAGACGAATTAACTTTGGGTTGGGGTAATTTCCATGGCTCCTTTGCTGGGCTACAATTAAACAATAATAGCCAGTGCTATTGCCAGGCTCAGCCAGTCCAAACAAGGACGTTGTTTGGTTTTTAAAAATAACTAGTCACCCACTGGGCAATGTCTTCAATCACCTCCTAGAATTTGGCTACTTAGACCTGAATCACCCTGTATAGTTCAAGGCCTTTGGTTTGGAGCAAGAGGGGCGATTCCAAAACAGACGCAACACTTCCTGCAAGATCTAGTCGTGGACCCCAACGAACTAACTATCCTTGAGGAATCTATTTTAATGGCTAATGGCCAAGATTTGTCGATGCGCCGTTAAAAAAAAAAGTCCGCTATTACTGTTTTTGACATTTTTTCATGAGACCATCCCTTACAGCTATTCCTTCAGAATATGCTAAAAGGGGCAACAGCAAGGAGGCGTTACACACTTCAACACACAAATCTGCATCACTTTAACTTTGAAGAATTTTATTTTTTTGTATTATGACATCATTTAAATTTGTTGGGTGTACCCGAAATACACAACTCTATAAACGTGCTACATCAGAACAATTTATCAGCAGAGACAGTCCATCCATGACATCCTTCTTCCATGTTACTCAGATTTCTTTTTTAGATCTCCGACAAACAGATCAATGTGCTTATGCGGAGGACAAAGATTCGTCCCAATGAGGACAGTTCCCTTTTCGTCCTTGTATTCCTGAGGAACTTTGGCACTGTGCAGCTTCATACCTCCGCAGAGAAGTGCAGCTCTAGCTCCGTATGTATTAGTACAAGGGAACTTCATGATTTCTGTCTTAGGATCCTTCGTAGCCAATTCTCTAGAGGTCTGAAAAACAGGGGTAGAGTTGAGGAAGAAACTTGACAAAGTGACAGTCATCTATCTCTGATTAGTGCTGGATATCTATCTATCTATGATTAATGCAGAATATCTATCTATCTATGATTAGTGCTGGATATCTATCTATCTATCATTAATGCAGAATATCTATGTATCTATGATTAGTGCTGGATATCTGTCTATCTATGATTACTGGTGGATATCTATCCATCTACTTCTGAGAAATGCTGGATATCTATCTACCTATGATTAATGCTGGATATCTGTCTATCTATGATTACTGGTGGATATCTATCCATCTACTTCTGATTAATGCTGGATATCTATCTACCTATGATTAATGCAGAATATCTATCTATCTATGATTAGTGCTGGATATCTGTCTATCTATGATTACTGGTGGATACCTAACTATCTACTTGTGATTAATGCTGGATATCTATCTATCTAGCTATGATTAATTCAGGATATCTATCTATCTATGATTAGTGCTGGATATCTGTCTATCTATAATTAATGCTGGCTATCTATCTGACTACTAATGATTAATGATGAATATATAACTATGATTAGTGCTAGATTTCCAGATATCTATGATTAATGCTGGATATCGAGATATGTATGATTAATTCTGGATATCTAATGTCTTCCAATGATTAGTGCTGGATATCTATCTATCTACCAATGGTTAATATCTATCTATGACTAGTGCTGGGTGTCTATCTATCTATGATTAGTGCTGGATATCTATCTACAGTAGGACCTCCATTATCCGGGACTCGATTATCCGGGATTCCAATTAACCGGGGTTCGGGAATTTTTATTTTTATTCCTTCTTTAAATATTATGTACATACGAACATATTTATTTCATTATTTTTATTTTTATCAACTAAAGCATTTGATTTCATAATTATGTATTAAATATTTGTATGTATGTAATGAAGATTATGTACATAAATATGAATTTAAATTAATTACATACATTGTAAACTAAAGAATGGGAAAACAGGGCTGTTTTCGGAAGAATGTGATGATTCCATATTTCTGGAAGCATCTCATATGATTTCATATTCTTGGAACTGAAACGTTTTGACTTCTTTCTATGAATCCCCTACTGGGCTGTTAGCCTACCAAGGAAACAATTCCTCAGTTGGGCTCAGAACAGATATAATTAAATAACTCTGTATAAAAAAATTACTGACTTTCACGACAAAAAAATTTAATTTGAACTTGAGTTTATTTTTGCACTTATACAAATTATTAATTAATAAAACGTTTACACACACATTTCTCAATGCAAATAAGAAAGTTTACATGACATCTTGTACACAGTTTTTCTTTATAACCTTATAATCCAGCACATTTAGTCAATAAAATATTGTGTTTTGATTATCCGGGGTTTTCGATTATCCGTGGACCACCCTCCCCGTCATTACCCCGGATAATGAAGGTCCTACTGTATCTACCTATGATTAGTGCTGGATATCTTTCTTCTATGATTATTGTTGGATATCTATCTATCCATGATTAGTGCTGGATATTTATCTATCTATGATTAATGCTGGATATCTATCTATCTACCAATGTTTAATGCTGGATATATATCTCTCTGCCAATGTTTAATGCTGGATATCTATCTATATATCTATCTACGATTAGTGCTGGATATCCAAATATTTATCTATGTTAAGTACTGGATACCTAGCTATCTATCTATGATTAGTGTTGGTTATCTATCTATCTATGATTAGTGCTGAATATACATCCAACTATCTATGATAACAACCATTTATAAATTAAATGGTTAGTTGCAATAAAGATGTTTAATCACGATTAAATTATATTATGTTTATTGTGACTTTTGATATCACTAAATATAGCAAAATTTGGCGGAAGGTCAATAATAAAAAAAGTCCGACTCGCAGGAACTGTGTTATCTTAATGCGCGGTGCCGTTCATATCCCTAACACTGGCATTTATTTGCAAGTTTTGATCTTTGGCGAGGAATGTATAATCAAATCTCTAAGACAATGAAGATTCAGCGCCATTGAATAATTTCCTTAATTTATTCTTTACTTTTTATTGCAATATTCACAAATTTGCATCGCATTTTTGATACTTAATGGAGTTTAATTGGAGACATTTTCAGCCAATCACTCAGCTTGAAGGGCTCATGCTGATAAGTTGTGTTTCATCCAATAGAACGGGAGGAATGAGTATGTAATCTGTATAACTTCTTTAGATCTAAGAAATACTAATAAAGGTAAAGATATTTCAGTACTTTTAATAGGATCTTGGCTATTCCTCTTCGCCGAAACTTTCTTCCTGTACACAAGCATTCTATACTCCATGCTCTTCTAGTATTGTATGTTCTATACACATTACCTTTCTCTTCGACTAGTGCCAAGACCTCCATGTATCTTCCAGTCTCATCATATGTCATGCGTTCTGAAAGAATTACTTACTAATGACCATTTATTGTTAAAATAAGGCATTTCAATTTCATAAGGTACTAGTTGAATACCCGTGCTTCGTCACGGCAGATAAACAGTTATTTTCTTGCATTAAATAATGTATCATTATATATATAACTGGCGAATAAAGGTCAATAAAATGTCGCCACACTTTTTATTTATCTTCCCTACATGTTTCGCACCCTTTTTGGTGACTCTTCAGGGGAACACACTTAAACATTAAATTCAGCCTCAACCTGAGGAATGGAACATTCCACTAGCAGAGCTTCGTCTAGACTGGTCATTGACTGAACGAATCCAATATGGTGTCAAATAGTCAGCTGATCGATAATCGATCCGTCATAAATTTAAAATTGATTTTAATTTCCAGATGAAATATAGTCCTTCATCAAATATAGATATTTTATTGACCTTCCGCCTTATTCGCCAGTTATATATATATTTGAGCTAAGGGTCATTTAATGAATAATTATGTATCATTATAGTTAACGCTACTATATAAATTTATGTAGTTTATTATAGCACGGTTCCCGTCATTTTATATATTATTCATCAATTGATAAGTAATCAAAGTATAATGTTTCTTGACACTGGGGCGCTCCGGTCCAGTGTCAACAAACAGATAACCTAGAAATAACCCGTTATCTATATGTTACCAGTAACAGGAGTTTAAAAATTACAGGTTAAAATTCGTTGTCAATTATAAATGGACGTTAAAATTTAAAGCTTTGTGTTTCCAAGATGTCATTTGGAAACACCCATTATATTTGCGAGCATGACCAAGAAGTGTTCTGATTGGGGATGCTAATGGGTGAGGAGACTGTGCAGGGGTTCGGGATATTACTTCCTCGGATGAGGGACAAAATCGCAGTTTATTTCCAGTAATTCAAGGTCTGCCATCATAGTTGAAATGAACCGCAAGTAAAGAAATATTATGAAATAGATACAGTACGGTAACAGCTGACCAGTTGAAACCAACTAAAAATTCAAACCCCTCTAAAAATACTTAAAAAATTGAATATCAAAAAAACCTTTCTTAGCGAGTGTTTATGTCCTAAAGGCAGTGTCCTGATTTGAAAAAATGCAAATTTTTCTCTAAACTAGTTTGGGCCGGGCGATGATAGGTCATTGAGTGACTGGTATTTGACAAATATATAGTAGATTCATAATTAATAATCTAAAGAGAATATTATATTTATCCAATGATGCAATCGGGAAGTAAAGAAGTGAAATGCTATCGTTCCATAACCAAAAGATCACAAAAAACCCTGTGGTTCTGTGTGTGCACGTTGCAGGGTCTTTGAGCTACTTGCAGGGCATCTAGAAAGCGGGTAATGATTTGTGCTGAGACTCTTTTCCATATTTCCATCGTTGCCATAACTGCAAAAAATGTCGCCGAGGCTACAGCGAAGGGTCCAGATTGGCAAGCGTTGCTGCAAAAGGTCAAGGATAGTCCCTTTACAGTTTCATCCAACATAGTCTTCAAGCGTGACTTTAAGCTGCTAATCGGGGGAAGTTACATGTGTCGCATTAGACCAACCAGCTGGCAAGGAAATATATTCACTGGGAGGAGCTCTGTAAGGATATTAAACGCCTTGCCATGAGCTGTACAAGCCAAACTTCGGCATATTACCCCTAAAGCCATGGGATTGGAAGAACGAAAATTGGGAGAGGATCCAAATTGATTTTATGGGCCCTTTGGAAGCCACCTGCGAAAATGCGTATGGAAGAGGTACACATCCATTGTGATGCTTGTCTTTTGCGTCTTACGTTTTCCGTCTGGACAATATCTCGGATCATGGTGTCCGAACACGCTGCAACCTAGAGAGAAGAATTCCTCTGTTATTTCAAATAAAATGGAATCTTCCAGACGTTTATTGCTCCGAAACATTCTGCAACGATTTTTCTCTCTAAATTAAGGCTGGTGGATTTCTAAGCTATTCAGCTTGTAGACACCAAAAAAAAAAAACGGAAGACTAAAAAAAAGAAGAAATTTGTCGTTATTTATCGACGTTCTGTCTGTTTGGTTCAATAAGTCGTTAGATCTTCTTAGATGTTTCTATGTTATAGAGTATGGCTGCTAAATTGGCTTCTCTTTGGCTAATGACAAATTTTCCTGGTAGCCAACGTGGGTCACATACTTGTTGACATTTTTAAAACTTCATTTAAATGTAGGCAAACCAAGGTTGAGCATTTTATGTATTATATAGTAAATATAACTTTTTAATAGACACAATTTGATAATTATTATTTATTAAAACTTTGCCTAGTTCATTTATAATATCCAAATTATTCATTAGAAAACTACAATTACAATATTTACTGGCGAGTTGATGCAGCTCTTTGGTGGTGCTTTGGTTGGTATGCCTGGCAATTGCAACTCCAATGATTTCCTGCGTCATATCGATCATTGCATAGACGCTCTTGTTGTCGTTGACCGCGCGTGCGTAATACTGTATGAGGCCAGGATCGGGGTCGTTCTTGTGGAGTCCTGCGGCGATCATGAGAGGATCGTCTTGGAATAGGTTGTTCATTAGGAAAGTGTTTATTCTGCATTTCTCCCGCGAGTCGCTGATTGGAACCCTCCGGACAACCACTCCACACACGGGCATCTAATGGCAGACAACAAGGTTTTATAGATTCATCTTAAGATAGAATAGTGAGGTCTGTAAGGAGGTTCCTTCCTACCTATAGGGAGTAACACCGACGTAATGACGTCAGCACGATGACACAATCCCAAGTGCTGACAAGAGATGCTTTCGTTTCAAAATCCATAGGTCACAACATTTGTATTCATGGTTATCTGGTCGCATTATCCTCTTTAACAAAATTGATAAAGTAGGATGTAAGTGTCGAACAATATATATATATATATATATATATATATATATATATATATATATATATATATATATATATATATATATATCATCTCATCAGCTCATCGTGTTGTCCGATCCGGGTGGCCATCTTCTTGCCTGTTTGACCTACGTACCCGTTCCCACATTCGCACGGTAGAAGAAAGACATCACAGATCGGATAACTCGCTACTGACTGGGACGCACCAAAACTTCTGCAGTGACAACACACGGAGAAGAGTGCCCCAAGCAACTCTTGTTCGACCAGGCCAAAACCCTAGCAATGGAGATCAACTTGACTAGAAGAATTTACCGCGAGGCTATCGAAATTCACAAACAACCATCGAATTTCAACAGGGAAGAAGGCCTCATCTGGCGGCCCTTCTTGAACACCACACAGGAGAGTCAGGTTACCCATGGCAAACGTTGAGAAGTTGAGGGGAGTACGCTTAGGATACTGTCAGTTTCTAGTCCGAGATTTAGAACCGCACGATTCATGAAGTGTTTTATTCACCTTGAAATTTTGCTATAATGTACCTCCTTGGGTAGATACGAAGGTAAGTATGTGTTTCCTGGACATACCTTGGAACACCAGGTACTGCGCATAGGGGAAAGGTACAAAAAAATATTTCCGAAAAATAGAGTTTTATTCAGAAGCCAACTATCTTTAATGTAAAATTAAGACAATTTTACAATGAATAATAAATATGGCAGACACTTTTAAGGGGTTAACACGTAAAAAAAAAAAAAAAAATTAATTATTTTTATTCTAATATTAAATGAGAGTTTTATTCGCGCTCCCATTTAAACCGGAACAGCTGTACAAGATCATGTGAGCAAGAACCAATGAGAGCGCAGAGAATAACCCCAACTGCGCAGTGCTCACATTCACTCTTACGGTTACGCGCAATCTATTGCAGTCTATCATATTCAACATTTATTTTTATGTTTTCTGATAATTAAACCCCACAAAAGTGTCTGCCCTTTTGTAATTATTTTCAAATATGTTTACTGAAGACGCTGTTTAAATCGTAGCGTGAATTGTTGTCGTAGCGTGAACGTTTTTTTTTTTTTTTGTTTTTTTTTTAATTTACAGTTTAACCCCCTTAAAAGTGCCTGCCTTATTTATTATTAATTTTAAAATTGCCTTAATTTGCATTTTATTTGTCATTAATAATAGTTGGCTTCTGAATAAAACACTATTTTTGGGCAATTATAATTATAATTTTTGCACCTTTCCCCCTATGCGCAGTACCTGGTGTTCCAAGGTATGTCCAGGAAACACTTATTTACCTTCTTATCTACCCAAGGTACATTATAGCATAATTCCAGGGTGCATAAAACACTTCATGAAAAGTGTGGTTACCGGCTCTTGGACTATTCCTGTTGAGGGGCCTAAAATCTTCTCTTTGTGGTTACATTTTACATTTTTCATGAAAAATGAAAGGTTTTTCTATTCTAAGCTTTCCAGATGGCACTAAGGGTAAGAAGGGAAACGAGCAGAGATGACGTAGTTGTTGCGAGTCGGTCTTTCCTATTTACATGTAGGTAAGTCGATTTATAACCTCGATGAATCCAAGTTCTATAAGTCGATCTCCAGTTAATCCCAACGATTTTTAACCTCAATGAATCCAAGTTCTGTAAGTCGATCGCCAGTTAATCCCAACGATTTATCACGGCCCCTTGCGGATCGAAATATCGAGAATTGACTCTAGTAGTTATGTAACTTTCATCATCTTCGACTCACAGGAACTGCGTCATCTTAGCGCGTTTCCTTTCTTATCCCTAGTGCCATTTATAAAGGAATAGAAACAATTATTAGTTATTTTGATCTTTCATGAAAAATCTATATATATACATATATATATATATATATATATATATATATATATATATATATATATATATATATATATATATAATCACGTGTCTGTCTGTTTGTTCCTTATACGAATCTACAACATTTGACCGATTTTGGCCTAACTTGGCAGACAGGTAGGTCTTGATACGGGACCTTTTTAAATCTCCTTGGCTAGGTCAAAATAGTCAAATTTCAAAATTTGGCCAAAAGGTCAAAAGTTTTGTTCAAGAAAAATTGGCTACACTGAACCATTCAGATTCTGACGGCCATATTGAATCGACAGTCATTTTGAATAATGTCTCAAATTTATTTGTTGATGTTCTTGATAACTAGAATAACTCGAACTCATTGATGACTTTACATCATTATATAATCATGTAATGCAGTTTATTTCAATTTTATATCAACAGTCACTGTCTAACTAAAAAGCGCTGGCCTTTCCTGCCCGCTGTTTTATGAATTGCTGTGATGCTGGCCTCTGTTGGCTGTTTGTCGAATTACTAGACAGATATAAACAAATTCACACCGTTTGACCGATTTTGACGTAACTGGGTATACAGGTAGATCTTGATACGGGGAGAGCCATAGGCAGAAAGTAGGTGTAGCATGGCACACTGGGTAACAGCTAGTCTTGAATAAAAGTCCGTCACGCAGGAGCTGCATAACTAAGCACTTTCCTCAGAATTTGGGTAGTGTAGATTGCTTTCCAGAACAATTTGCTTAAAATATCCTACATAAATAAAATAAAAACATGAATAGTTCTCTTTTAAATTTGTAATGAGTAACTGATCAATTAATAATTTGCTTCCAGAGTTATGTTTACACATGGTAACCCCCCCTTCTAATGAACCGATTTAGTTTATTTTTACAACACATATTTACCTGTAGATTACCACTACGAATACCGAGTTTCGTCGAAATATACCAAAAATCACGGCTGGTAGTGGCGAATTGGTATTGTGGGTCCGGAGTAAACCCCCCCTCCTAATGAACCGATTTAGTTTATTTTTACAACAGTTATTTACCTGTGGATTACCACTACGAATACCGAGTTCCGTTGAAATATACCAAAAATCACGGCTGGTAGTGGCGAATTGGTATTGTGGGTCCAGAGTAAACCCCCCCTTCTAATGAACCGATTTAGTTCATTTTTATATCTCACTTTTCTCTCTATATTACCACTACGAATACCAAGTTTCGTTGAAATATAACAAATATTACGGCTGACATAGTCAAATTAGTGTTTTGGGTTCGGGGTAAACCCCCCCTTCCGGTGGACCGACTTTGGTGGTTAACGAACTCGTTCAATCGTTTGCTAATTGAATGCTATATACCAAGTTTCGTGACGAAAAAACAAAAACTCTGGCCGCTATCGTGTTAACAGACACATATATATGTATATATATATATGCATATATATATATATATATAGATATATATAAATTTTAACGGGGGTCATTTTCGGTGTCTACTAGGTAGGATCGATAAAGATTTGAAGAAATTTTTGAAAAATTCCGTCATGAGTCCAACCTCAATAGCTACTTTCCTTCGGAGGAAAGTGCTAAAAGCAATAGTTGAGGTGTGACAAGACACAGGAAACTGACAGTAGCCAAGTTACACAGAATCCATAATTACACTATCAAACTTATCACTAATTCTTAAGGAAGGCTCTATATGTCAATACAAAACTGGAATACTCATTTTACTGTTCAATCCATTTTAAAAATAAGTGTAACTGAGGTCACCAAGCATATAGGACATTTAATATTTTACAAGAAAAAGAGATAAACAACCATAAAAATGTAATTATATTTCTACGAAGGCATTCTATTGCGAGATCCTGAAGGATAGAGAGGTCTTAAACACCTCGGTAAAATAGCTGTCAGCTCTCCTAGGATGCTTTTTGATTTAATAAAAATCTTTAGGCCTCCTACTCCTAAAAATCCGGCTCTCCCTCATACTAAAGTTGTCATGTTTTATTTTTAAAAAATGCAATCAAAATAATATTAACCAATTGAAAACTAAGGCAAACAGATAGAAAAAACGACCAATTAAAAAATAAGGGGTACTTACGTACTAGTTGCACGGTTCTCGAGTTCGGTGAAACTAGTACGTAAGCACCAAATAAGGTAAACAGAGACAAAAAAGGGATAGAAACAGTATATAACATTTCATGTTTTTTTTTCCTTGCTAAGATCATGCATTTTCTGTAGGTTGGATTATATCCTATTGTTCCACCTTGTACCATCACCTTCCTTGTGTTTCCCTTTATTTGTCTAGGGATTGTAAGAACATATATTTCGGTACTTACGTTAGATTAAACGCAGGTTAAAGCTGTGGGTCTCGTTCAGAGATCTGGATCATGGATAACGCATTTCTATTGGTCTATTCCTATGAGCAATTCTATTGGCCATAGTCTTTGTAGTAGCCGTCTTGTTCACTTTCTATTTAGAACTCTATTCATTTGTACGGTATTTTTTATGTGATTGTTGTTTCTTTCTTTGTTGTTACGCGATTTCCTAGTTTGTTGTTTGTTTTCCTGGTTTATTTTACCGAAACAAAGGAAGCACTGTTAAATTGCATACCGGTCCATTATCCACCGAAAAACCATCCTTGATCTGTATTATCAACGGATTGACTGGAGTTTCGATATATCCTTGAGCGAGCGTACCGAGCGGAAACGCATAGAAATTGTGCCATTAACATTAGAGCTACGTGTTTTTGCTCGCTCAAGGTTATATTGAAACTCTAGTCAACCCAAATCGTTGATAATCCCATCGCCATATTGCCAAAAACTCAATTGAGCCCTTGATCCAGATCTCTGAGAGCCGGTTCTTTAACCTGCGTTGAAGCTAATAAGTAAGTAGCTATAACTCACCCAGCAATCTTCTTTCTTTCTTGCCATTCCTCGATGAGGAACCTTCCAGAAAGATTCAATGATCGATCCATCAGCTCTTGGTGGCGTAAAGTATCGGAATAGTTTAGTACCGGCCAACATTCTAATTTGAGACATTGTGAACGTGTGAATTGTAGTGTGCTCATGTATTTAATCTTGGTACATTCCTAACCTCATAATCTTCAAAATGTTCCATAGCTTTACAGATGTTAAAAAAAGTCATCTTAAATGCAGAAATAGGTTCTCTTTCCTTTCTATAATATTATATTTTTAGCTTTTAGTAGTTCAGCTTTTAGTTTTAGTAGTCTCGTCATTAAGGCGCGGTAGATTTTCTCAGTATTTTATCTTAGGGGCGAGGTTAGCTCAGTGGAAGCGCACTCGACTAATCAACTGGAGGACCGCTTCAAAACCCGAGCGCGCACTAAAGATTTTATCTTCTAGTGATGTCGTTCGAGGGTTGGATTTGGGGTCCCAGATCGTCCCAAGGCTCACCCAGCCTTTAATGGGTACCTGCAAAGGAAGACATTAGGCAGCCGGAGCATAGCACTGACCACACTATCTCTCTAGTGTGCCATATGGTCAAGAATCAGATACTTCTACTGTATCTACCCCTCCGGGCCCTTGCGGCCTGTTACGGGACTATTTTTTTTTTTTTTTTTTTTTTTTTTTTTTATAGCATAAATATGCTTTAGCGGTGACTAAACTGAAAAAAAAAACGTTACAAAAAAGTGTCCGCTGGCGTTTGCGAATGCGCAGTGGCGTTCGCGCATGTCAGTGACCATGTACAGAAAAGGAAGACTGTATGTGTCACAAAAAATCACAAAAAAGTGTCTGCCGGCGTTCGCGCATGCGCAGTGGCCATGTACGAAAAGGATGACATTACGTAATAGAGTACATCAAATAGGTTTACCGGGAAGACCTAGCGTTACAAAAAAGTGCCCAAAGTAGGTATCCGCTGGCGTTCGCTCATATGCGATGGCCATGTACGAAAAAGAAGAAGGTTAAATCAGTAATGTGAAGTCGATTTTATCAGCACCGTGACGTAGATTTTCTCTCTACTTTGCCGTAGACATGCTTTAATAGGTTTTATCAGCACTGTTGCGTAGGCTTTCTCTCTACTTTGCCATAGAATTGCTTTGGTAGATTTTGTCAGCGCCGTGACATAGGGTGTCTAACTTCCTTGCCGAAGGCATGCTTTAATAGATTTTATCAGCACTGTTGCGTAGGCTTTCTCTCTACTTTGCCATAGAATTGCTTTGGTAGATTTTGTCAGCGCCGTGACATAGGGTGTCTAACTTCCTTGCCGAAGGCATGCTTTAATAGATTTTATCAGCACTGTTGCGTAGGCTTTCTCTCTACTTTGCCATAGAATTGCTTTGGTAGATTTTGTCAGCACCGTGACAAAGGATGTCTAACTTCCTTGCCGAAGGCATGCTTTAATAGATTTTATCAGCACTGTTGCGTAGGCTTTCTCTCTACTTTGCCATAGAATTGCTTTGGTAGATTTTGTCAGCGCCGTGACATAGGGTGTCTAACTTCCTTGCCGAAGGCATGCTTTAATAGATTTTATCAGCACTGTTGCGTAGGCTTTCTCTCTACTTTGCCATAGAATTGCTTTGGTAGATTTTGTCAGCGCCGTGACATAGGGTGTCTAACTTCCTTGCCGAAGGCATGCTTTAATAGATTTTATCAGCACTGTTGCGTAGGCTTTCTCTCTACTTTGCCATAGAATTGCTTTGGTAGATTTTGTCAGCACCGTGACAAAGGATGTCTAACTTCCTTGCCGAAGGCATGCTTTAATAGATTTTATCAGCACTGTTGCGTAGGCTTTCTCTCTACTTTGCCATAGAATTGCTTTGGTAGATTTTGTCAGCGCCGTGACATAGGGTGTCTAACTTCCTTGCCGAAGGCATGCTTTAATAGATTTTATCAGCACTGTTGCGTAGGCTTTCTCGTCCTACTTGTTTTTATTCATCCGGCCCAATAGAACGATCTACAATTACGTATTCAGGGGTTTTGGGGTCGCTGATTACGAATCCGTTATCAGAATTTAAAAAATCAAAATGGCGGATATAATATGGCGTCTTTTTATTAAAAAAAATTATAAAAAATGAAAAAAAAAATAGCAATTGGTCTAAAACTTATTGTTTGTGGTTATTAAGGTCTGTGATTACAAATTTATCAAAAATGAAAAAAATCAAAATCGCGGAATGCAATATGGCGTCGATTTATACGAAAACACTTGGTAAAAATGAAATAAAAATTTATCTATTGATCTTAAAGTTACTGTTTTATGATTATTAGGGTCTGTGATTACAAATTTATCAAAAATGAAAAAATCAAAATGGCGGAATGCAATATGGCGTCGTGTTACACCAAAAAACTTGGTAAAAAATAAATAAAAATGTAGGAGTTGATGTTAAACTTATTGTCTTGTCATTATTAGGTTCTGTGATTACAAATGTATCAAAAATGCCTACCCAATGATGAAAAAACGTATCAAAAGTGCAATTTTTTGATAGGCCCATAACGTACAATTCCTAAGGATCAAAATAAGCTGAAATTCGCGCAAAATAATTTATTCGTAACGAAAATAGAAGTAAGAATATATTAAAACATAGAATTCACAAGTCACAAAAGTAATCGGAATTTCCGGGTTTTCTTAATTTTAAGCACGTTTCTGAGCATTATCGTATCGACTTCATTCTTATGTTGTAGGAAATAGTGAGTATTAGCCCTAACGTCCCCACAGCTGCATGTTTCACCTCAATAACCGCGAGCATGAGGTGGTAAATACCAACGTTGAGTGAGACTCGTCTACGTGTAGATTCTATTCGCGAAAAGAGCCGTAAATTCAAACGAATCAGCCAAGAGACCAGTAAGCATATTTCAACAGCAAATATAAGTATTTTGTTGAACGACCCTGTGGTGACACACTTCCTGTGTCTGACTTATTTATTTGCTTCCTCCTGGCCTACTATTGGTTCTATGGCCCACTTATGAACGGTTATATTTGCTATATCCTGAAAGATTCTATTTGCCTACTTCTGGAAGGTTCTATTTGCTTCCTCCTTAAAGGTTATGTTTACCTACTTCTGAAAGGTTATATTTGCTTCCTCCTTAAAGGTTATGTTTACCTACTTCTGAAAGATTATATTTGCTTCCTCCTGAAAGGTTATATTTGCCTACTTCTGAAAGGTAATATTTGCTTCCTCCTGGAAGGTTATATTTGTTTCTTCCTGAAAGGTTCTATTTGCCTACTTCTGGAAGTTTCTATTAGCCTACTTCTGGAAGGTTATATTTGCTTCCTCCTTAAAGGTTATGTTTACGTAATTCTGAAAGATTATATTTACTTCCCCCTGAAAGGTTATATTTGCCTACTTCTGAAAGGTAATATTTGCTCCCTCCTGGAAGGTTATATTTGTTTCTTCCTGAAAGGTTCTATTTGCTTACTTCTGGAAAGTTACATTTGCCTCCTGAAAGGTTATATTTGTTAAAATGGTAATAGGTCTTCTCCTAATCTAATTTGATATATTAGATTAACACTTTCGCTGCGGGTGTCATTACGTAAAAACACAAGAGATCCTACCCGCTTACAAGTGTCCCTTTGGAAGGACACTCCTCCATTACTTTTCTCTTTAGATTCAAAAGGCTAGTAAATGGAGGGGATTCACTTTTACAGCTCCAGGTAAAGACAGTAGCCTTCAGAATTGTTGGGGCTTTCCAACAGTGTTTTCCGTTTTCAAATCTGCTGACCGGAAGATTTTTTATGAAAAAAAATGTCTATATGAAAAATTCAAACAAAAAATGCTCCCGATACTGAGGTATTCCCAAACAATGACAGCCGCAGCAAACGTGTTAATCTCAGAGGATTAATTAAATTATTTTATAATCTAATTTATCCTTCGAGGAATATAACAGAAAGAGAGAAATACTCAGCTTCACAAATGAGTGTCTGATCAGTTTATATCCTTAGTGAGTTCTAGTAATAATCCGTTAAACATGGGGATAATGACTGACATTTTTAAACAATAAAAATATATTTACTAGATTTACATTACTCTATTTAATTTACATATATACACAAATACAAAATGCATTCATTAAGTTTGATTTAAATGATATCTTAAGATTCTTTGAGAATAACAACTCTTTTCAAATGTTACTTATAAAATGTTGAATTAGCATTTTTATGTAATATTATATCTCTATAAAACTTTTCTAATTAGAGGTATAAATAGATAACGAAGGAATGCTCAAATAAAATATTTGGGAAAGAGATACATGCAATTTTACAAAAAAACAATGGCAATATCTGAATTTTCTTTTGAATGCAATAAAAACCCCTCTATAATTAATAATTCTAGGAAAAGTAACTTAATTGAAGTAATGAAAATAAAACTCTCTTTACAAGATACAACATATAATACATCTAAATGTACATTTTAGACATATGCAACTTTTCACATCTTACTTGAGTAAATGCTAAATTATTTTCAGGCATTGGAAGATGTGTCTATATCTTCCAATCACCAATTTATGGCTTACGTCAAAATGGGTCATGAATACAATAGAACTAATAAATGTAAAGTAGTTCTGAGCTCGAGGAACAAATCAAAATATTCTTAAACTAAATCTAAATCTTACATTTTCTTGGTTACTTTAACATTATAATGTCTCTTTAATGGACTTTGAAATTAAATACTTATGATTTATTCGATTTTTTTTGTTGACAAAATTGTTTTCCCATTGAAAAGTAATTATTCAGTTTAAATATGACAGCAAAAACAAGAACTGCTTACATAAGACTAAAACTAAAACTAAAAACAGACACAATACAATATAAAAGAGGAAAAAAAAAGAATAATTTTATTCTAATTTTATTATTGAGATATTAAGCTATAAATGAAATAATAGAGTGAGGCTTAAATTAAAAACCTCATAAGCAGTTTTCTACCCTATGGAGGGAGGGAGAAAATGTGCTAACAAATTTTATAATTTAAAATTTTTAGTTTTAAGAATGAAAAAGTAAATAAATTAAAGAAGTATGAAAAGAAAAAATAGAAATTAATTTACAACTACCTTACCATATTTACTCCAATAGGTTTTGGTTTTCCATTCCTTCCATGGATAGCATGCTTGTCCTCATCTTCCTCAAAGCTGAACTGGGAATGTATACTTTCCTTGGTCGGCTTTTTCTGTATTTTGGGTGACCTGTTGAGTCGGGGTGACATGATTCTAGGAGCTCTCTTGTTCATTTGCTTCTCTACCCACCTGAGCATAGTGAGTACCTCGTCAGGACCAGCTAGACGGAAATCTGCAGCAGTCCGGACAGTAGGGGAGGAGTCTACTCGGAAGGTACAAGCTATACCTTGGAGAGCTTGCATAGCATCTTCACATCCTGCGTAAATGATCCTAACTCTCTCCGACCAATCGACTCCATACATTGTCCTAAGGATATGAATCGATGCTCTCCCTTGATCCCAGGTGACAGGAGGCTTTGCTTCGATTGCCATGTGAGCTTTATGAGGCTGAAACCCAGCTTTGTGGAATATTTCACTCGCTCTCTTAACAATGTGATCTCTCAATGGAAGTGGTGTTTCACGGTAATGGAATGTCAAGAGGACTCCTTTATTCTCTACCCATGCGCCATCGTGACAAACTTCGTCCTGAAGCAATCTCATCAATTCTCTCAATTTTTCAGCGTACTCATTAGGTACTGGGTGAATAAATTTTGTGCCATCGGGATGTAAAATTTCCAAACCGTGACTCCCAGCATAAGTGATACTTTCGATTCCCACCATGTGTATTACATTTTCTAAACTCCTACCAGAAATGACAGCAATATTGACATCCGGCATGTTAGCCAAACGCTCTAGAACTCTTTTTGTTTCTCCTGGCAACACAGCAAGATCAGGATGCGAAGCCAATTGTACGAGGGTACCATCATAATCCAGAATCAAACTCAATTTGCACGTTCTGTCAATGTGATGATTCAAATAGTAATCAAAATCGTCTAATGACAGTGGAAGCATAGTTTGTGAAAGAGGATCGCGTTCTTCGCTAAAAAGAGCACCCATCGAAGCTAAGAACGATTTCATCCAATGGTTGACATTAAGGATTTGCTCTCTATGGCGAAGCTGTTTCATTCTCAGTTCCCTTTCATCGATGGGCATCTGGAGAGCTCTATGGAGCGTGTCTGCAGCATCGTCGATTTCATAAGGATTTACTAGAAGTGCTTCATGCATCATACCTCCAGCTCCAGCAAATGGCGACAAAATTAGAACACCAGGATCCTTTATTTGACATGCGACGTATTCCTTAGCAACAAGATTCATTCCATCTCTTAAAGGAGTGACTAGGGCTATAGCAGAGTCCCGATAGATAGCAGCTAGCTGTTCTTGGCTTATACAACCATAGATATATCTTATTGGTGACCAGTTTGGTCGAGAAAACCTACCATTTATTCGGCCAATTAACTGGTCTATTTCTTCCTTTAATTGTTTATACTCTTTTACATCTGTTCTTGATGGAACAGATATTTGAAGGAGGTAAACATTTTCTATATATTCAGGATGTTTTTCTAATAATCTTTCATAGGCAAGAATCCTGTGGATGAGGCCTAAAAACAGAAAAAATTAAAACTTATATTAGCCAGTAAATAATAAATGTATTACAACAGATAATGTTTTGTATATAATCTAGCAATTATAGAAATAGCAATTGTTTTCAATCAAGATAAAATCAGGCTTGCAAGAACTACATCGTCTTAGCGTGTTTCTGTTCTTATCCCTAGTGTCATTTGAAAAGCATAGAAACAACCAAACTTTTTGTGATTTATTGTATTTTAAGTTTTCTTTTAAAGACGAGAGCTTTCTTTTAAATCAATCTAAACCATAAAACTATCATTTATATACAGTTGATTGTCTATGGCCATATTCATTTTATTTTATTATTCCGGCCAACTGCCATAGCACATTGAATGCACTGGTTCCTGTAGATCATCAAAGTTATGCAACGTTGGGCATGGCCAGTACCTGAATGGATGACCGACCGCGTGCTGTAGGCATTATAAAAGGGTGGCAACCTGTAGATAGTCCAGCATTAATAGCCTATATTTTGATACCCTGTTAAACATACACATATAGTTATGTTGCTCCTGAGGAGGCATCTGTAGACCTGAATCATGTAGAGCACCAAATAGAGGATATTATGAGTGGTTGAATTGTTTTAAATATTTACATCACCTTCCACCATTTTTAAAATAAGTGAATTTTTAGTTTTTTCATGCTGAGTGTTGTGTTCATGTTTTTAGGCAACAACTCTATCTGAATGTACAAATTTTCTGTTTCCTCGTCAAGTAAATATAGTGAAAGATAATTCGAACATGCCTGCCTCTTGGTTGTGTTTCATTGTTTATACAATAACCTTCGAATCACAGAACATGTTTCTGGGTCAAGGATTTGTAAAACAACTATTTTAAAACTATAAATTACCTTTAGTGTAGTCCAACCTATCTACACCAAGGATGACACTAATCTTCTCCGTCTCCTTTAGATAGACAGGAGCAGACTCAGCAAGCTGGACGAACCGATCGAATGGTATCCCAATCGGTAGAGCTTTGATATGTACAGTTCTTCCTGCAAGTTCTACTAACATCTTGTTCCTATCAACCCTGCAGCCAAGTCTTCTACTACAGCAGTCGATGAAATTCAAGCAGTAGTCCTCAATGTGGAAGCCGACAAAGTCACAAGCTAAAATTCAAAATCATAATCTCACCTATATGAAATTTATTTACATACTGAAGTTTAATACTGATTGCTTAGAAAATATTTATTTACATTTCTAGTTATTTCAAACACTGCTCTTTTATGAATATTAGAAGATTTGAAAGCAATAATGATTATTATTCACAAATCAAATTAAAAAAAAATATATATATATAATAAACCATACTTCTAAAAAATCAATTTTTTTTTAATGTACTCGTAAACATTTTTAAAATGCTAGGGAGCATTTTTGTTACTTGTAAGACTTTTGTAGCAAAACATTTTGCAGGAATCCTACTCCCTTGCACCCATAATTTTATATCTGTTTTTTAGCGCAGTCCTTAGGGAGAAAACCCACTTATGAAGTTGATCTCATGACGCAACTTGGAAGTACCTACTAGACAATTTAACGTTTCAGATCCCAAAGATCAGGAACATAATGGTGGTTCAAATCTATACATATAATGAAATTCTAACGGATAGCTGTCTGTACATGGAAGATATATGAGGAAATATACTATTGGGGGCCTTTATCAACGCAATAGTACCCAAAACAATGACTTTTAGAATTTTTGTCTGTTTGTTTGTGCGCGCTAATCTCAGAAACAGCTTTTCTGAAGTTAAGGTTTTCAATAATAATATTGTGGTAAGCTTCACATAACATTTAGTGTTTGTTTCATGACAATCGGTTCATAAATAACAAAATTATGTCAATGTAAAGAATCACATCGAACATTTCATGAACTATCGTTAACACGATACACAACAGAGTTTTTTTTTTTTTCATGAAACTTGGTATATAGTATTCCTCTATCAAATGATTAAACGAGTTCGTTAACCAGCAAAATTGGTTCATCAGGAGGGGAGGGGGGTTACTCCGGACCCAAAGTAGTTATTCCCCCATACCGGCCTCAATTATTGTTCTATTCCAACAAAACTCTCTATTTGTTGTGGAAATATTAATAGAAAAATATGTTCTAAAAATAAAGTAAATCGGTTCACTACCCAAGCAGATGAAGTCATGAGCACAGGTAGTTTGTATGTGTGTGTGTGTGTGTGTATATATATATATATATATATATATATATATATATATATATATATTTCTCTGATCGCTCTCCCACAGGCTCAAAAATGGTCTCATTTTGATGAAATTTGGTACAAAACTCTTTCATCTAATTTGAAAGGTCAAGTTTGTCAACCAGCAGAATCTGTCCTCCTGTACATGGTTTTTGGAGTGAAAATTCGCACACAAAAAAATCGTTATGCATACGTTTTCATGTTCATATGCTTGCAGGTACTCGTTTTATAGAATTCTTAACCTTTCTTTTTTTAAATCGACAACAAGGTTATTAATAATTAAAATTTTAAAAAAAATCTACAGAATATGAGAATACAATAGCTACCAGTGGAGTTAAAAGGTATTCTTTTTAAAATAATTTAAATTTTAAAATTATATTAAGACTAGCTGAATACCCGTGCTTCGTCACGGCAGATAAGTAGTTATTTTATTGCGTTAAATAATGTTTAATTAAAATTACGTTACTATACAATTTTGTGCAGTTTATTATAGCACGGTTCCCGTCATCATGGGAAACACCCATTATATTTGCGAGCATTACGAAGGTTATAGGCGAGGAGGCTGTGCAAGGGTTCCGGATATTATTGCCTCACCTAGAAAACTCTAAGGATAGGCTTACCATACATCACGGTTTGACCGGGACTGTCCCGGTATTTTGCAATTGTTTCGGTGTCCCGCCCGGTTTTATCAATGTCCCGGAAAAGGCTGTAAGATGTAAAAAGTAATGAATTCATGTTTATAAGAATCTTTTATAAATCGGTTACTTTTTTACAATCAACATTTTCACTACTGCTCACAGTGTCAAAGAAATGAGAAGTAATCTTCTAACTGTAAAACGCTGGAACTACCTGCACAGCGCTGCCAGTTGCCAGACACTACTATCTGGCTGAGAGATTTTTTTAAGAAAATCAAGTAGCAAAAAAAGTTCCGTTCTTATTTTTAAGGTTTGGGTAGACTAACAGTTCAGGATTCCCCCTTCCCGTTACTTGCTAGGCTTAAAACTCACCATTTTGCTTATAATTTGTACTGTTTTTATTCCCCCCCCCCCTGGTATGCTCATCCCATATTAATGTGTCTCGGTTTAACTCTCCAAAAATATGGCAAGCCTATCTGACGGGGACAGGCAGAAAAGAAACGCAATTAAAACTCATAAAAAAATCCTTTCTTAGCGAGCGTCTACGTTCTATAGAGAGTGTCCATGCAAAATTTAAAATTTTTCTGTCGAGCGGTTTGGGCTGGGCGTTGATAGGTCAGTGAGTGAGTGGTATTTGACAAATATACAGTAGATTATATTTTATAGATTGTATGTGATGAGGATAATGTTATTATCCACTGAGGCTTAGTTCTTGCCAAGTACTAAGCATATTATAACTTTAAGAATGTAAGGTGGTATGGAAATTACTAAAAAGTATCTTATCATACTTCCTAAAGATTCCTCTCCGACGTGGTAGGTAGAAAACGCATACTAGATCTGGTGGGTGCATCATAGGAAAAGCACACCTCAAGTAACAGCAAAAAGCCAAATTATCTTGAAATTTTGTTTGGTTGTTATATTTTATTCACTTATAATATAAAAAATTTATATTTTACCAAATGAATCAATTATTTAAATATTATGACTTTTATTAGCTATATATTTCACAATGAGAAGGAAAAAATTGAGATATTACTTCATTATTGAAATTGAATGAACTTTGTGACTGCTTTATTTATAACTAAATTATTACCATTCAATTTATTAATTATTCCTTTGAAGTAAAGACAATTTTAAGAAATTACTTTCAGTCAAATAATAGTTTCACAAACGCTTTTCGTTAATATTATTTACATATTTAAAAGCTATTTAAAATGACCAATGATTACAATTACAAAGATATAAGATTGTCTTCAGATCAGTGCCTTTCGAAGGACCTTCAGGAATGGAATCAGGAGAAAGGAAAATACCAAGAGAATTTGGATGAATAGACAATTAGGAACGGAATGTTAGGAATCTGGATTTCTTGGGGATTTGGCTAGTTCTAGTATGGATGGGATTTGTAGATTTCGATGAATGTTAGAATAAGAAACAGCAATTAGCCTCAAGGATTTTACGGAGGACTTTTGATTGGAAATGCATTATGTTGATATTTGATGATTTTGCTGTTTGAGCCCCTGCCCAAATAACTTTGCATACCCCTTAACTCCCCCTCTTTTAACTTGATAATTATGGCCCCTGTCCAAATAACTTCTCTGGCCCCTTAACCCCCCTCCATTAACATTAACAAAAACTATTAATGGAATTATTAAAAACTGAAAACTGTAATTTCTCTGAAAATAAAATTAAATAGATTACAGAGATAGAACGGAGTTGAATATGGTACGTATATAACTTTGTTATTTCAAATTACAATGCGAGTAACAGAATGACGCCAGGCCCCTGGCCAATTGTCCTCCATCCCCCTCCCTAGCGGAGGCCCTAGGATGATGGTCTTGTATCTGGTCAGTTGTACATTTATTGGAAATGTTGTATTATGTTGATATTTGATGATTTCACTGTTCAGCATAATGCAATACCCTAGCTCCAGATCGGTTGTGAGTCTACCTTTTATATGGTCACTTTGTCATTGATTGCTAGTTCTGATTTAGGCCTCAGTATTCATCAAAGAAAAGTATTTATATGATACATTCTATTTTACATATAAATACTTTTCTTTGATGAATACTGAGGCCTAAATCAAAACTACCATCATCTGGGGTGAGTTCGGACACATTTCCGAGGTTTTCTCATAATAACAAAAGACAGAATTTTTGTAAAAATGTGGAAAAATTATTTTTGAACCCTTAACCTTCCTCTATCGAATAGTGTATTTGGTTTTTTGAATATCTCAAAAATTTTCAATTTTTTTTTATTGCTAAAATGTGTCCGAACTCACCCCTACGAGTGGGGCGTGTGAGGTGTTCATTTAATGGCTGATGCCTTTACATAAAGCCGTCAACCATTCCAGTCTGGGCTTGCCTTAAAATCCTGCAATTTATTTCCTGACCTATCCAAATATGATTTTACGATTTGTCGAATATCTTAATCTAGTTAATGGAAAGTCCCAGTCCAGTTAAAATTCCCTTTGATATTTTTTTTTCTTCTTGACTCCACCACTTTTTTTTGGTGTGGATTCCTCTAACTTTATCACTTAAAGTCGATTTAGGTATTTTGTTGCACAAAAAAAAACCTAAATCGATCCCCTGCCTCTCATAGTCTTCTTCTTGGTTTTGACATCGTCAATCACATTTTCCAAAGCCTCTTTGGAGTAAATACTGTTTTCCTTTAATTAAGCCAAGAGGACGCGGGTATAATTGATGCATGTCCGAACTCACCCCACGGACTGCGATTTTTTTACTTAAACGAGAAAAAAGAAAGCTTTTGAACAAAAAAAAAAAAGAAAAAAAGAAGTATTTATTTATGTATCATTAGAAAACATATAAACCTACTGTACAATATGAAAAATTAGGATTTAATTACTTACACAGACGTTTGTTTCTAGCATTTCGAAAATCATGGAAATTACAACTCACATTAAAATATTCGTTACTCACTTTAAAGTGTTCTCATAGCAATTTCGGTTTAACTATATGGGAAAAATGGAATGTCGATCGTATTTTTCAGGCCAATTATGACCCTAATGAAAAAACTTGCTCAAGGTCACGTGATTTCCTGCGCCATGCACTATTGTCCGAACTCGTACGACCTGTCCGGACTCACCCCAGGTGACGGTACCAATCAATGACAAAATGACCATATAAAAGTCCGTCACGCAGGAGCTGCATAACTAAGCACTTTCCTCAGAATTTGGGTAGTGTAGATTGCTTTCCAGAACAATTTGCTTCAAATATCCTACATAAATAAAATAAAAACATGAATAGTTCTCTTTTAAATTTGTAATGAGTAACTGATCAATTAATAATTTGCTTCCAGAGTTATGTTTACACATGGTACCTATTACACTTCGTAATAAATACAAAAAACCTCATATTATCGTATTTTGATCTAACGCAGGAACAGGATACAGTCACTCTAGTGGTAGAAAGCGCTCCTTGCGGCGGCTTTGTGAACCTACGTCTGACGGGCTTTTCTATTGAAATAAATTACAAATTAAACCCCCGCTTTCCGATTGACCGATTCAGCTCATTTCTACAACACTTCTTTCTCATGAGTTACCCACGACGTATACCGCGTTTCGTTACAATACAGCAGAAATTACGACCGGTATGAGTATATTAAGAATTTGGGTCAGGAGTAAACCCCCCCTTCTAATGAACCGATTTAGTTTATTTTTACAACACATATTTACCTGTAGATTACCACTACGAATGCCGAGTTTCGTCGAAATATACCAAAAATCACTGCTGGTAGTGGCGAATTGGTATTGTGGGTCCGGAGTAAACCCCCCCTCCTAATGAACCGATTTAGTTTATTTTTACAACAGTTATTTACCTGTGGATTACCACTACGAATACCGAGTCCCGTTGAAATATACCAAAAATCACGGCTGGTAGTGGCGAATTGGTATTGTGGGTCCGGAGTAAACCCCCCCCCTTCTAATGAACCGATTTAGTTCATTTTTATATCTCACTTTTCTCTCTATATTACCACTACGAATACCAAGTTTCGTTGAAATATAACAAATATTACGGCTGACATAGTCAAATTAGTGTTTTGGGTTCGGGGTAAACCCCCCCTTCCGGTGGACCGACTTTGGTGATTAACGAACTCGTTCAATCGTTTGCTAATTGAATGCTATATACCAAGTTTCGTGACGAAAAAACAAAAACTCTGGCCGCTATTGTGTTAACAGACACACACACACACATATATATATATATATATATATATATATATATATATATATATATATATATAAATTTTAACGGGGGTCATTTTCGGTGTCTACTAGGTAGGATCGATAAAGATTTGAAGAAATTTTTCAAAAATTCCGTCTTGAGTCCAACCTCAATAGCTACTTTCCTTCGGAGGAAAGTGCTAAAAGGCAGACTATAATTATAGAACATAAATATTTTTTACATTATTACTTGAAAATAGTATGATTATATTAATTTGAAATATGTTTTGAATTAAACCATTAGTTGCTTTCATATCTTCAACTCAATGTCATACAATATTCATAGATCACAGCTCAGAAGAAAGAACATTGGAACAGTTAAAGAGGACTGTGATAGTTAACTTTCTGGAATAATTACAGTCTGCTTTGTGAGACTTTAGATTTTTACAATTACAGCAGTCTTCCTTTCCTGCGTAAAACATTGTTTAATACTTATTCAACATTATCTTTCAGGTATTAATATCTTAGTTCACAATTATTAAGGAACATCTGTAAAAGTAAAGAAACTGGAAAAAATACAATATTTTATTAATCATTTTATTATAAAAAATAGATTTCCATTTAAAAAAATGAATGATTTTTTTTTATTAGTCAGTCAATTTTTACAAAAATTCATGTATTTAACAATTCTGTTCTATTGAAAAATATCTTTGCGTGTTAACATTACGGATTATGGAGCAAAGGTTTCGAATTTTACAATTGATTTAGCAATTTATTGATTTGTAATTAAATTTCTTTGTTCTTTGCAGGTTTTCTAGTATGAATAAATCATTTATTTGAAAGAAATTTGAAGAAAAGAAAGATAGAGAGAATCGTTTAGTGTTTGAGAAAGCATTTTTTACTACTTTGACTTTGTAAATTGCTTCAAAACAAAACTGATGTTTAAAATATGATTTTCTGTGAGCTTCATGTATGACTTGAATTAATCTTAGTAATTATTGCAGGTTTGAAACATTTCATATGATTCATAATTTAAAAAAAAAAGATATTACTGGAAAAATATATTCAAACGCCACAGCCATTTATATTTTATATACCTAAAATGCCTTGAAGTATCACGTCATCCCACGGGAATAGCCTCATTATGTCCCACGATGGGAAAGGAATATGTAGAAAAAATCCAAGTTTGCACCTGAGGTTTTCTTCATCGCAAACCTGAATTAGACATGGAAATCTGAAATTATGGTTTCACCTTGGATCCAGTCCACCTCATGAATCAAATGAGTCATAGACCACATTTGACTAACATCATCCTTAAGAATATATGTAAAAGCAAATCACAACAGATTGTACCTGTCTTATAGTAGTGGCTGCTGTAAATAGCTGATAGTCGTGTATCCAGACAACGGGAGCAACATTGGTTTTTCCTTGTCCATCGAGATCATACAATGTTTTCCTCAATGCTTGGAGTGTACATCTGGCAAATTCTTCATTCACACAGCTATAAGCCTAAAAGAATATCCTGTATAGTTTTATTATTTGAAAGAAATGTTCCTTTTATCCTGTAATGATTTGTTACCTTCCACGTATCTGCTTTGAAAACTGCTCTATCGGGCATCGAATGGAACAAAGGCCAAAGTGTGCCATTACAGCAACCGTTGTAATATTTTTCAAATACCTTTTCCTCCACTATGACAGGAATCACCTAAGCAAATAAAGCAATGATATGATTAAGATTTCTTTATTTTGGTATTTGATTATAACCCTAAAGACCTACAACATTAAAATGTACAATCGGCAATTAAAAGAAACAGAGAGAAAGAGCTTGATTTTAATTGCAAAGACATTCAAATTTGTCCAGACCATGAGAATGTGAAGACAACTTGTCGAGGAGAAATCTTTGAAGAAGCTGAAGACTACATGCACAGTCATACTTAGGAATATGTATAGTTTTAAGTAAGTATGTATAATCTTTTCCCCCCATAGAATATTTAAAAAAATACCTGGTCTGAAAGAAGGCCTGCAGTTGGTGCTTTGTCACTCGGATCAGCTTCTGGAATCTTATCTTCGAGAGTTAGATCATGGATGCCTGACCACCCTATCCAAAGGCCTTTGCACTCTATTACGACAGGAGCTACAGCGGTGACAAGGCCGCCAGCACTGTAATGTACAGATTTATTTTAGGTATGGAAACATCGAAATAAAAGTGTGTGAAAAGAATTTTTATGTTACAGTTTTATTATGTAATTTCAACAAGGCAGAAGGTCAAAACACATTGAAAAAAAAAATCCCTCAACATTCAGAACACTCTAGCTGTTTCATGTCCCAATGACGCCTGTTCAGGAAGCATTATAACTAGGAATTTCTGGTCTTATCCTTAGAGTACCTTCTGCAGACGGTGCCGCAACAAGGCTTATAAGATGAATCATGGCTACTACTCATCAGCTGATTATACTAATACTACATTGAACAGCTGATACACAGGGGCCATGATTAATCTTATCAGTCTAGACTTGGTCCTATCTACAGTCTCATCCTAAGAGTAGTTTCTTCAGACAGGACTACACCAAGACTAATAATTGAGAAGATATGGTCGACCGTTCGGAAGTAGGAAGTGTTGATCGTCGGGGTTTCGGTCAGTGTTCTTATTCAATAAAACACATTTTATTTGCTAAAATGTATATAAATTGCCGCCAACGTTTCGGCTTGCTATACAAGCCATCTTCAGGGCTGTAAAAACATATATGGTGTAACAATGGTAAGGACAAAAAAAAAAGGCTAGAAACATTAACATAAATATGAGTACCTATATGCTTGAAAATATAAATATATATATGTATATATATATATATATATATATATATATATATATATAGTATAATAATAGCAATATAAATAAATATACATGTATATGGTATCCAAGAGAATACAGTACAAGTGTCATAGTAACATACCTATTGAGAATGTTGAGAACTGTCCCGTTTCAAGAAGAGAACATTTCTGAAGACTGGAAGGATGGGGCAGGGCTAGACAGGAGAGGATGGGGGGAGGGGGTGGAGAGAAGTGGAGCTGGGAGTAAGGACGGAGGGTAAAGACGGCGGTAAAGATAAAGGACTTGCCGATGGATATTGCAGGTACAGGGAAGGATTGGGCCAGGGCTAGACAGGAGAGGATGGGGGTGAGGGGGTGGGGAGAAGTCGACCTGGGAGTAAGGACAGAGGGACGGCGGTAAAGATAAAGGACTTGCCGATGGGTATTGCAGGTACAGGGAAGGATCAGACGGTGTGTGGGAATAGGGCAACGAACCGGGTGGGATTACCTAACGGGAGGTTTTGAGGATATGGAAAATGTTGGAATAGGTTGAGGAGATGACTTCTTTGTCAATTTTGTCATTGATGGGATTGTTTTCTAGATGGATATATATGGATTCAGAAAGGAGACGCTTCACAAGGTTGGGTTCAGTGGAGAGGATGGAGAAGTTTTGGAAATCAAATTTATGACCGTCCGTGATAGCGTGTCTAGAAAGTGCGGTTTTAATGTCTCTGTTCTTAATGTTGTATTTGTGTGTTGTGAGTCTGCTATGAATGCGGTTCTTCGTCTGTCCAATGTAAGTGCTGTTGTAGTGTGGTGTAGAGCAAGGAATTCGGTAAACGACGTTGGATCTATTTCCTTGTGGGATGGGGTCTTTGAGTGTGGTATATAGGGTTTTCAGTTTATTTTTAGTGGATAGACCTAGATTTAGGTTGGGAAATGTGCTTCTGAGGGATTTTTGGATTTTTTTGAGAGAGGTTAGGGATGTACGGAAGGGATCTGAATAGGGGGGCGACACTATCTTGCGAGGTGGAGGGGGGTTTAGGATTTTGAATTGAATTTATGAGGGAGGTGATGGTGTGTTTCGGGAGTCCATTAGCTTTGAGTATTTCTAGGAGTCGGGATGTGTTCTTGGGATGAAATTTAGGATCAGATAGGGTAAGGGATCGAAATATTAGGTTTCTAGCTGTATTGAGGATTTGATGAGGGGGGTGTGAGGATTGGTAATGGAGGAGTCGGCCAGAGTAAGTGGGTTTGGTGTACCAATCGGTGGATAAGGAGCCATCGGGGTTTCTAATCACAAGTAGGTCTAGGAAGGGTAGAGAGTTATTGGATTCGGTTTCAACAGTGAATTTCAATCGGGGGTGGTAGGAGTTAAAGGCGGCTAAGATCTGAGGAATACTATGCGGGTTGAGGATGAGGAAAAGGTCATCTACATATTTTTTAATGAAAATTATGTCGTTGGGGAACATCGGGAGGGTGAGATTGAGGAGGCCATTTAGGGCCTCCTCAATCTCACCCGAGGAGGCCCTAAATGGCCTTAGGGCCGATATTGGCTATATCGGGTGCGAGACCATTTCCCATGGCGAGGCCAGAGGTTTGGTGGTAGTATTTGTCTTGGAAAAGGAGGTAGCCAGATTTACAACATAGGGTTAGGGATTCAAGATAGGAGGCTTGGGATAATTTGGTGTGGGGTTCTATAGTTTGCCAATTGGTTTCGACGATTTCAAGGGCTTTGTCAATGGGGATGTTGGTAAAAAGAGTCTCGGCATCGAGGGAGACAAGGATAAAATTAGGAGGGACGTTAATGGAAGAAAGTTGTTGTTTTAGGTCGTAGGAATTCTGGACATCGTAGGAATTATTATGGCTAAGGGCTTGTAGGGGGGTTAGGAGAAATTTACTGAGATTAGAGGAGTTGATGTTGGATACGATGGGACGTAAGGGATTGTTAGCTTTATGAATTTTTGGGAGACCATAACATCTGGGGGCTTGGGAGTTGTTATATATATATATATATATATATATATATATATATATATATATATATATATATATATATATATATACATATATATATTTATATTTATATTTTCAAGCATATAGGTACTCATATTTATGTTAATGTTTCTAGCCTTTTTTTTTGTCCTTACCATTGTTATACCATATATGTTTTTACAGCCCTGAAGATGGCTTGTATAGCAAGCCGAAACGTTGGCGGCAATAAATATACATTTTAGCAAATAAAATGTGTTTTATTGAATAAGAACACTGACCGAAACACCGACGATCAACGCTTCCCAAGACTAATAAGATTAATCATGGCTACTACTCATCAGGTGATTTTACTAATACTGTTTTAAACAGCTGATACAGCTCATTTTCTGTGCCTAGTTAAGATTGAAGAAAATTTGAAGAAACTGTTCAAAAATTTTGTCCAGAGAGCAACTTCAAAAGAAAAATTAGCATATTCTTTCCAAATGTGCTAAAATCACAAAATAACAAATGTATTTTTTGTAGTGAAAAAATATTCATCCCGACTGGCATGAAGATGTCAAACCAAGAAGGAGTTTGTGCATGCTCAAACTTGCCAAAAACTAGTCATCTCTATGAAAAGCAGAAAGATCAGGAAGAAAACAACCCAAAACAACATTGCATATGATGCATGCTGAGGAGACCATGAGCCCATCGACTTCAACAATTACTCGAATGAAACTATCACAGGAAAGATGTTAGGTGTTAATAGTTCACACCTAACATCTTATCACATGTTAGATGTTAAACTATCACATGTTAGATGTTAAACTATCACAGGAAAGATGTTAGGTGTTAATAGTTAACACCTAACATCTTATCACATGTTAGATGTTAAACTATCACATGTTAGATGTTAAACTATCACAGGAAAGATGTTAGGTGTTAATAGTTAACACCTAACATCTTATCACATGTTAGATGTTAAACTATCACATGTTAAATGTTAAAAGTTAAACTCATCTGAAAACAAAACATCAATGACTTCATTGATTTGTACCTTTGTTTTCGATGAAGGCTTCCGTCTGCTCTTCTATTGAGGACAAAAGGTAGCCTGTTGGAGACTACAATTAAAGGAGCTGCTACTTCTTTCTTTAACCCCATTTCAAACCTTTAAATAAATAAATTATTGAATTGGTACAAAAGTAATAATACAATTATTAAAATAAATATAGCTCAATCACAATACACAAATTAAAATAGTAAGATCTTTTTTGTTTAGAAATATGTAGTCTAATAACAAAAATTTTAGGTTGTTAGAACTTGATTGTTATATTATGGATTACTAACTAATGATAGCTTACTGATAAAATCAAGTAAAATTTGTTTATATTAGTTTTGTTGTCCATAAGTATATTCCAAGTATTACAAAATAAATTTCTTAGTAATCTAGTTTATGTCTTCATGCAGAATTGGTCCTTTATCTATTTTTGTCTGTTCTACAGCTATTTTTTGTGAGTGTCTGCAATCAAATTTTTCCATAGTCCTTCTTGACCAGGTAGCCAGTACAATGTTTTTGTAGAGAGTGTATTGTCTGTAGTATTTTTGTGAGGAAAGGATGAGAAGTGTATTTGTATGCTAGTGCTTGAAGCGAATCAGTGTAACATAACAAGGTCACATCGGTCTGAAGTCGATATGTGCTCCAAGCCAATAAGTATGCTGTTGCTGTAAACTTACTGCAGCACTCATTTAGTATTTTAGTTATTATCTGACAGCTGCTGCTCCCACACCTTTATCGGACTTTGACTCATGCGTGAAGATAGAGAGTTTCTGGATGTTTTAGATTGTGAAAGTATTAAAGATTTCATTATAAATTAATTTTGATGTTGAAATTTCAAGAGGGTAACATCCACATTATAATTGTTCAATGACCATGGAGGCAAAGTGGTAGTGCCATGTGTGAGTACCTTGGTTTCATCGAATTGTAAAATATTATCCAATTCTCTACATCTTAGACTGAAAGGTCTCTTTGCTTGGGATTTTGTTCTTTACAGGTTTGAGTATGGATTATTGATACTCATATGAGAGAAAATAGTACACATGTCTATGGATATGGGTGCGTAGGAGAATTTTAAGGCGGTTCGCGGACTCAGCATACTGGCTGGCCACAGGGGTACCTCACAATTTTGCGCATGCGGGATTGAACTTTTTTTATCCAAATAAACGGGCTATAGTACGTGTCACAACATAAAAAAAAAATAAATATTGTACCTCATACCTGATATAAAAGCTGTTAGAAATGAATCTTTCTTCAATCCAAGACAAAACTAAATGCAAAACATCTAAATTAGGGTTTCTGCTTGGAGAATGGATGTGACCTCTTGTTGAAGAAGAGCTGAACTAGTAGATGATGATTGTAGAGATGTACCTACCTGGATGAACAACAAACAAATGTTAGCTCTACCGAGAAAGATCGTAAAATCTAAACATTATCATATCTCTAAGAAGGTTCCCTCCCGCCTAGAAACTGCGCCGCCGCACCCCACTATTTCTATTAACGGAAATCAGAATTGGAGCATAGTTAATCCTCATTGTGTCTGAGTAATACTTGAAAAAACATCTGGTTTTAACAGGGGAGGGGGGGGGGGGACAACCGGGTACAGTTGTCCCGGGCCCGGGCACCGTGAGGGCCCGGGCCGATCCTCGCTAATTGGAAAAAAAAGTCCGACCCGCAGGAACTGCTTCATCTTAGCGCGGTTCCGTTCTTATCTCAAGTGCGATTAGTGAAGGAATATAGCAGCTATCGGTAGGTATTAGCACCATTTTCCCCCCTTAATATCTTCAAAACAGTTAAGAAATCGTGGGAAGTACGATGTAACCATTCAAAAGCTTACTAAATTCTCTAAAAAAAAGATTCTGAAGCAAATTTCGATGGGGCAATGTCAGTCGGAGAAGTAAGTGTTTAAAACTTCGAAAGTGTTAGTTTTGTTATTTTAAACGGGTTTTTGTCACTGTTTACCTCACTTTTGTTTTTAAGTTTATTTAACGGTGGAATGAGTATTTCATTAAAGCTGAGAAAATAAGAATCATATTGGTAATAGAGTTTTCCTAGAGTGAGCGTCGCGATGACGGGAGAGTCCCATCCGCATAGAAAACTGCCATTTTCCATATGTGGCGCTTTAAGCTTCCTTCTTTTTGAGATTTTATTTTATATTTTTAACGAAAGATCAAAACCTACCAATAGCTGCTACTATTCCTTACTAATCGCACTTCGGATAAGAACGGAACCGCGCTAAGATGATGCAGTTCCTGCGAGTCGGACTTTTATAGATTTTCTTATTTTTCTTAACCTGTTTTATTTTCAAATACATTATCCAACAATAAGCAATTAAAAAATAACAAGGAATAAAAAACAGACAAAAAGAACAGTTCGAATAAGCGAAATCAATTACTTTAAAGTTTTAAGCTCTTATTTCTCCGATTGACATCGCCTAATCAAAACTTTTATTAGAACCTTTTTTTTAGAACATTTAATAAGCTTTCTAATGGTATTCTTCCGTTTACCAAGATTCTCAACCTTTTTCGAGATATTAAGGAAAGTAAACAAAGTTACTAAAACTTTTTATGTCTGTTAATAAAATATTTTATTCTAACCCTTCCTTAACTCCAAACGTAACCAAAATTTCAACATATTAGTTTTGATGAAAGTAGAACATGCAGAAAATGTTTCAGCTGAATCCCATGATTCTAAGTACCCAAACCAAAAACGGTATTCAAAAAATATTTTTCCAATTTTCTCGAAAAACCGTTAAAGCTATCGCCTTGAAAATGGTTTCATTCGTTTTCCTAGCCCAGGAGTCAAATAAAACGAGTACTTAGAAGCTTATGAACTCAAAAACGTAAGCGTTACGATTTTTTTTGCGCGAATTTCGCCCCAAACGCCATCTTCCAGTAGGCGGATTTTGCTGGTTAACGAACTTGACCTTTCAAATTGGACGAAGGATTTTTGTACCAAATTTCATCAAAATCGGACCATTCGTCTTCTATCTAGAGAGCGAACAGACAAATATATATATATATATATATATATATATATATATATATATATATATATATATATATAAATAAATATATATATATATATATACAAATTTGAACCACCGTTATTTTCGGTCTCTAGGGGTTCTGAAACGCGAAATTTTCTAGTCGGCACTTCCGGATTGTTTCATTGTATCAACCCTATAAGCGGGGTTCCTCCCTATGGGGGAGGGAGGAACCGCACTAAAAGTACCGAAAGTGACCTTTGCAGCCCCGATTGTCGGCTTTTATTTTTTTGCTCAAAACTGAAGATGAAAATAATTTTAAAATGCCCAAAGTCCTATAGCAAAGTACTAGAATTTTCATTCTGCCTCTGAGAAGTGGGGGCCCGTGATCTGGTCCCGTGCCCGGCTCTGAGATGTGGCGGCCCTGGGTTTTAAAGTGTGTTCCGCAAGAGCTGTTTAAAGAAACCGAATTCCTAAGTAAAAGAACGGGAACAGCAGCTACAAGATTTCTGTATAATACGCTGCACATGTTATAATCAAATTACTAGATTTTTATAGTTATTTTAATTTCATGATTATTGGAGATTTTTGGGATGAAATTTCAGCCTTTTCTAACCAGTATAGTGTGTATTTGATTGAGTGATGTATTTTCTAAGAAGAAAAACCGCTTCCTTCCGATTCAACCACTTCCACCCGTTTCAACCACTTCGGTAGGTGTTTGTTTTTAGGTCAACGTATTCTGTCGTTCTCTTTGGAATCATGGACTCTAAAAAAGAAGCACGAATCGTGAACCTCAGCCAAAAAGAAAAAGCATTCTCAGGAAGATTGAGAGAGAAACGAAAAGAGACCGAATCCACAATACCACAATTAGGTAGATGGGACATGGCAGAATAGCCAATGTAGCGAAGAAGATGGAGACCGGTAAAAATGTTATAAAACCCTTAAAAATAAATTAAATAAGATCATTTAGTTTATAAAAAATATTCTATTTTGGGTGTAATAGCGTTTTAGTTGGCTAAAACTCTTCCAAGAAATAAATAGTTAGTATTCCATACACCGGAAATGGTCTCAGCCCCCCCCCCCGAAACTTTCCAAGCCCCCTCCGAAATTATTTCCTATATACGCCCATGCTAAATGGAACGGCATCGCGAGGAAGGTGTTTCTGGAAGGAAGTCAGATGGGAACTAAAGAAGCCAGTTGGTGGAAGACTTGGAGAAGGCTGTATAGACTACATCCTCGAACTCCATAAACCAGTTAAAAGAAGACTCAATATGATTATATATATATATATATATATATATATATATATATATATATATATATATATATAGGGGAACTCAATGCCAAATGAGCCAAAGCACAATTATTGAAAGAATAATTTACAATATTTTAACTCTTACAATCAGGTAAAAAAATGTATGAGGATTTTAGTTCTATTTTTTTAGAGCGGCACCTCCCTCCCTCTAACCCTGCTTGTAAGGTTGACCTCACAAGTGCAGACTACACAATGTTACGTTTCAGAACCCCTAAAGAGCGAATAAAACGGCGATTCAAATTTGTATATATGTATATTTGTCTGTTCGCTCTCTCCTCGGCTCAAAAATGGTCCTATTTTAATTTGAAATTTGGTACAAAAATCTTAAGCATTTTATGCGAGTCTGACTTTTTTTTTCTCCTAGTCGAATCCAAACCATTCCTTTTCTTCGCATCACCCCAACAGTTATATATCTTCACCTCTTTACAGAGTTTATGTTCTAATCCTATCAGAATTTATTTATTCGTTGAATAAATTCTCAGTAAAACCAGACGCTAGAGCTCTGTCAGACAAATACTGCTCTACTATAGTGCCATATTCATTCTAGTAGTGAGTACCCATCTCCTACACATTCTTCGGGTAATCAAATACCGTATTTTCGTTTAACGGTGCCCTTTAGTGCGGATAAACAAATATACGGGAGCAGAATTTGCATTCAGAAAGGTCTTAGCCTTTGTAAACAATACTGAATAATCATTAGCTGATAAGATAATAGAAAACATTGAAAACGAGGTATTTTCACTGACTCAGGAAATTATTTAAAATGTGGCTATAACCGATATGTGTTTATCAAGTCAGTACGTCAGGGACATCTCCCAGAAAAAGATTAGGATGTACAACTCCTTGGAGTACAAACCAGAAATTCAGGGCCTGCTTGCTCAACTTCTAGTTGGTAGATTAAGGTCCACCGTAGGTTAGCCTTTGACGTAGAAATAACTCAAAGAATGGTTGGAATTAGGCTAAGAGAAAACGGTAGATTTTCAGAAAAATATATATTTCAAACCTGTCAAGTTCTTTAGCTGGGTTCTTCGCTGCAAGAAATAAATATACGCAACTAAAAAAGAGAATGAGCAGAACAGTAAGCAACATTTTAAACCATGAAAATATTACATAAAGCTTTTTTTTTGTGTGTGTGTACATATCGTCCCTACCATGTCAAACTATCGAATAGGCGAAATCTCGTTTTCCTGATTCGAGAATTTGCTTTTAGATTTTTCTTTTCACACGAATTTCGCCCCAAAAATCGTGTTCCGGTGAACGGATTCTGCTGGTTAACGAACTTGACCTTTTAAATTAAACGAAAGATTTTTGCACTAAATTTCATCCAAATCGGACCACTTTTGAGCCGAGGAGAGAGCGAACAGTCAAATATATATATATATAAATATATTTATATATATATATATATATATATATATATATATATATATATATACACTCAAATTTGAACCACCGTTATTTTCGAGATCTATAGGTTCTAAAACGTAAAATTGTCTAGTCAGTACTTCCGGATTGTGTAATGAGGTCAACCTCATAATCAATAATGGCAATTCAAGATAGTATTATAGTTTCTACGGAGGGAGGGAGAAACCGCGCTAAAAAGGGATGCGTTTTTGGAAATTGTAAATGACTTCCAAAATTTTATTCCTGAGCTTCATAATTTATATAATAATTCTTAAATAAAAATGTTTAAATATAAATGTTGATATATTATGCAATTCGTACGCAGTGGAATGACCTCAAAACTGATTTGTAAATATGGCGTAAGACTGTAAAGGCTGAACCTCTGAACTTATCCACTGATACCATATCTTGCCTCGTCTTATCATCTCCAGGCGGGATCATTAGGATTGGGGGCTGCTGTCTTGGAAAACTGCCAAATCAATAACGAAGAATTTTCTTAAAGCGAACTTCGGAGTTTTCCAAACAAGTTAGGCAAACTTTCACACCTGTCAAAAAAGAGTAGATTGACAGCACTGTGATATTGAAAATAAAGTTCGAAGAAGCTAACTTCAGACATGATAGATCATGGATGTTGGAGGCTGCAACTAGGAAGCTGGTAGATAAGGAAGAGAGTAGTTCTTTATGGTGAGGAATAGGCCATAAAGAAGGCAAACTGGAGACAAGACACTAAACTTTTAGTTCCTAAATTTACTAAAGTTTTTGTTTCATTTTATTTCTTACCTGTGTCGAGAAAATTATTTAATTCTGTTTTTATTGGTAAAACTTTCCTTCTTCTTTTTTTTTTTTTTTTTTTTTTTTTTTTTTTTTTTTTTTTTTTTTTTTTTTTTTTTTTTTTTTTTTTCTTCTATGAGCCCAAATACAAGTATTACAATTGAGAAGATATACTAGAGCGTTGAAATATGGAAAGTGTGTTGATCATTGGGGTTCGGTCTTGTGATGGAATAAAAAACTATATTTTATATCTAAAATGAGTTTATTTTCTGTTACGTTTCTGTGAAATATAGCACCCACGAAACGGGACAATTCTCCCTTCTCCTCCATAGCCCTGAAGAAGGCTTGCATGTCGAACCGAAACCTTGGCAAAAATAAACTCATTTCACCTATAAAATATAGTTTGGTACTAACGTACTAGTTGCACCGATCTCGAGAACCGGCTCCCGTTGAGGCTCCCAGTAAGTGATTCGGATCAGGCAATATGGCGACAATTTCAATATGGCGACCTGTTATTCAGACCACTTATAACCTGTCATTTCACCAATAACCTGTCATTTCATGATCCGGATCACTGGGCTTGAGCCTAAACGGGGGCCGGTTCTTGAGATCGGTGCAAGTACCTATAGTTTTTATTAAATCACATGACCGAACCCCGATGAAATAAAATTGAAATTATAAATATCCGCTTACATAATAATTATAAATCGATTACACAATTATACAATTTTTCGGAATTTTTGTAAGAAGACAATGCGCGGGACCCGATGTTCTTAAAACAGCGCTGAATCTATCTAATCTACTATATATTTGTCAAATACCACTCACGCACTCACTCACTGACCTGATCGCCCAGCCCAAACCACTCGACTGAAAATTTTGAAATTTTGCATGGACACTCTCTTTAGCACGTAAACACTCGCTAAGAAAGGATTTTTTGATATTCAAATTTTTAATTATCTTCAGAGGGGTTTGAATTTTTTTGTTGGTTAGAGCAGGCAAACCTAGGCAGCATACGTTGCTAGGACAATAACAGGTCAGCTGTTACCGTAATGTATCTATTTCATAATATCATTTTTATTTGCGGTTTATTTCAACTATGATGGCAGACCTTGAATTACTAGAAATAAACTGTGATTTTGTCACCCATAGAGTTTACGCTATACCTGGTGATGGTCCATCCGAGGTAATAATATCCCGAACCCTTGCACAGCCTCCTCACCCCAATCAGAACACTTCTTGGTAATGCTCGCAAATATAATGGGTGTTTCCAAATGACATCTTGGAAACATAAATTTTAACGTACATTTAGTGTTTGACATCGAATTTTAACCTGTACTGGTTAAACTGCTGTTACTGCTAACCTATAGATAACTTGTTATCTCTAAGTTATCTGTTTCTTCACACTGGTCCGGAGCGCCCCAATTTCAAGAAACATTATACTCTGATTACTTATCAATTGATGAATAACTTATAGAATGACGGGAACCGTGCTATAATAAACTGCACAAACTTATATAGTAGCGTTAATTTCGATGATACATTATTCAAGGCAATAAAATGACCACTTATCTGCCGTGACGAAGCTCGGATATTCAGCTAATCCCTTGATATTCCATCTACAGATTTCTTCAAGTCCTCTATTCAATCCACTGCAATCCCCAGAGCTCATTGCCTTGATTCAATCAGTATTGTCAGCACTGACCTCGGTTTTCGGCAATAAATAGCCCCCCCCCCTTGACATTAGACAGGTCCATATTGTGACTAAACACTCATACAATAATTTCTTGCACCTTAATGGTAATTTTGCCTTGTTATGAATTGTTACATTGAACTTGGCAATCCTTTTCTGCGAATATTGGCCCCTAGTCAATCATTCCTTACTGAATTGGCCTTCTACGGAGTTGCTTCAATCAGTTCTCATCATGGAAGGTCATTTATTCACGTACACAAGCTGATTAGTCAAGATATTTCTCTAAAATTTCCATAGCATACGCGAAAAACGTTTGACAGTTAAATTACTAAGAATGAAGTTTATTTATCAATTATTCTTTAATTATTTGATTTTTTCAGAGCCCGCAAAGTGGATGGTTTCTGTATTAAACACGTTGGACGCAAGAAAGATTCCATAAAGTCCATAAATGTTAAGAACATTAAAAAGTGCTACTAAATCAGTTGTAAGACATGAACGATATAATATTTAAAACTTTGTCTTTGTTGTGGAACATTGTCATCACAGCACGTGTCAGTTCTTATTCCTACTGTCATTTGCAAGCTTAATTTAAACACACGTAAAAAGAAATGTCCAAGCGAAGCGAGATCTTAGACGCAGCAACAGGACACTGGCCGTATCCTACGTGGAAATTACTCTATTTTAGCAAAAAGTTAAGAATATAAGAAACATATGTTTAATAGTTTTTCCTTGGGCGAACATTGAGAAGGGGGGGGGGGGTCATTTCCTCCTACGATACTGTCAATTTTCTGTTGAGGCGCCTTAAATCTTCCTCCTTTTTGAAATTTAAATTTTCACGAACAATAAAAACCTATCAATAACTGCTTCTATTCCTTTACTAATGACACTAGAGAAACGAACGGAACCGCGCTAAGATGACGCAGTTCCAGCGAGTCGGACTTTTTCTTGTTAAGATTACTTGTTAGTGGCATAAATACCTCTACTGTATGGATCTAAATCTGATAAGAGATATCAGGTATTGCTAATATCTGCCAAGGCCCGAGTATTCTCGTCCTTGGGAACTACCTTCGCTGTGACAATGAATCATCAATAAAAGGCAGTGATACGCACGACTTACTTTAATATTGCAACTCTTCTACTTCGCTACCGGTATAAAACTATTTTTTTTTTCTCTCCTGAGTCTTGTGTAACCCTTTTCATCTTGCTTACCATTGAAATTGTAGCAGTTTGTTTTTAGCCCATGTCGGATTGCACGTCGAATCCTAGCAGAGTAGCAGGGCATTAATATTTTTTTTATTTTTTGTTCAATTCTTGTTTATTTAAAATCTGTACAATTAATAAGTACAATAATTAATTGTGCTGGCCTAAGTATACATGTCTGTGAACAGAATAAGGAAGGAGCCAAACATTATCGGCACTTCCTAATATATCTTAACATTTTTATTTTTGGTGTTTTTAACCGCTGTTAGAGTAGCTGGTCACGGGGCCAAAGTCTCTTAAGCCTCCTAGGAAGGTATTTAGGATGGGTCCGAGTGGATAGGGATTGACCTCTAGGATTTGGATGGAATAACAATTTGGAATGAAACGTTAGGGTGGGTTTACACTTGCTAGTTATTGCAGGATATTTATATCAGAGAGAAAATGCCACTAATGAAAACCCATGTAAAATGTATGTCTGCAATAAATTCTGCCATGAGCAATTTATTGCAGACATACATTTTACATGGGTTTTCAATAGTCGCAACTTCTATCCGATATAAATATCCTGCAATAACTAGCAAGTGTAAACCCACCCTAAGAGATGGGATATTTAGGTCGTTGTGTAGGGTTTTGTTGGAGACATAAAAGGGAGCATTGACTATCCAACGAAGGACTTTGGATTGGAATGCTTATATTCGTTGTATGTTTGAGAGTTTTACGGCATTATTCAATAAATTATTTATTCAATAATCATTCAAATACATTTTTATTGAATAAGAATTTATTCATTGAAAAAGTTATTCATCCACTGATTTATTTTTTATTCTACATATGAATAACAGGGTTGGCTCATTATTTAATAAATTGTTATTGAATAAGAATTTATTCAGATATTCGTTGACTGATTTTTTTAATATTTAACGAATAATTTTTCATTGTTTTTATACATTTAAAATAATGTGGTTCATGAAACAACAAACTCAGATTCTTTAAGTTCACTAAACAATATCTCTTAAATAAATAATTTTCATTAAAAGTAAGACCAATTTTAATGAACTTAGACATTTTTATTAGAAAAGATTGTTTATTTAACGATACATTGCAGTCAAAGCGAAGCAAGATAAATAAAGCGAAGCAAGATAAATAAAGCGCTACAAGAGAAACCTGACAGTATCCTAACCGGACATTTTTAACAAGGGGAGTATACGGTGGTGGGGTCACCGATCTGGACCATTTTTAGCGCGGTTCCTCCCTCCCCCATAGGGAGGAACCCCGCTTATAAGGTTGATACAATGAAACAATCCGGAAGTACCGACAAGAAAATTTCGCGTTTCAGAACCCCTAGAGACCGAAAATAACGGTGGTTCAAATTTGTATATATTTATATATGTATATATTTATTTTTATTTTTATATATATATATATATATATATATATATATATATATATATATATATATATATCTGTTCGCTCATTTCTGGCTTCCCTAATGGTCCGATTGTGATGAAATTTGGTACAAAAATCTTTCGTCTAATGTGAAAGGTCAAGTTCGTTAACCAGCAAAATCCGCCTACTGGAAGATGGCGTTTGGGGTGAAATTCGCGCAAAAAAAAGAACGTAACGCTTACGTTTTTGAGTTCATAAGCTTGTAAGCACTCGTTTTATATGCTTCCTGGGCTAGGAAAACGAATGAAACCATTTTCAAGGCGATAGCTTTAACCGTTTTCGAAAAAATTGGAAAAATAATTTTTGAATACCGTTTTTGGGTTGGGGTACTTAGAATCATGGGATTCAGTTGAAACATTTTCTGCAAGTTCTACTATCATCAAAATTAATTTATTGAAATTGTGGTTATGTTTGGAGTTAAGGAAGGGTTAGAATAAAATATTTTATTAACAGACAAAAAAAGTTTTGGTAACTTTGTATAATTTCGTTAGTATCTCGAAAACCGTTGACAATCTTGTGAAGCGGAAGATTACCATTCGAAAGCTTACTAAATGCTCTACAAAAAAGGTTCTGAAGAAAGTTTTAATTAGGCGATGTCAATCGGAGAAATAAGTGCTTAAAACTTTAAATTAATTGATTTCGTTTATTCGAATGGTTCTTTTTGTCTGTTTTATTCCTTGTTATTTTTTAATTGCTTATAGTTGGATAATGTATTTGACAATAAAACTGGTTAAGTAAAATAACAAAAACAATTTATAGTTAGAAATATAGATTTCCAGGATTCCAAGACCTTGTCACTAGCAGGTCCGTTTCTAGTATTGCCGACCCTTCCAGGTAAGGTTGTAAATCATGACCTTTCAAGACTTTACTGCACACAGGAATGGCGTTAGTGACCTTAAGAGTTGACACGCCATTATAATAATTAATTAAAAAAAAAAGACTGGTGGAACCAAAATAACTGCTTCTATTTTAATCTTTCCAAATTAGACTAGGGATATGAACGGAACCGCGCTAAGATGATGCAGTTCCTGCGAGACGGACTTTTTTTCTGGTGATTCTACGTCGAAAAATAGTCGACACGTGTCCGAGCGTTCCGTCCAATGCGCCTTAGAAGCCGAGAAATGAAATAAAATAGGTTGAAAGTGCTTTATTTTATATATCGAGTTTAGAAAATGATATCGACATGATTCTTTCACTTATTCATTTGTTTTAGAGAGTAGATTAAATCAAAAATATAATCGTTAAACAATAATTTATATTTGGTCAAATAAATTCAAAAATATGCCCACGTTTTCAAGTAAACTAGTATTATACATTTTTTTACACAAAAAATAATAGCAGATTTAAAATCAGCACCCCAAAAAACCCTAATGTGGTAAATCTCATTGAAAACAAAAAATAATGATTTTTCCCAGTCTGGAAGAGACTAAAAATTTGAAAGCGAAAAAGTAACGCGACGTTTTGAAATTCAATATCCGAGATTGAAATAATCCGACTGTTAAGTCATTGAAATCTTTCAAAAGAAGAAAGACTCCTTTTCCTAAACATATAAATGACTGTTGTATTATCTCAAAAGGTACTTGCGAAAAATGGTTCTCAAAATAAAAATAAAATGTAAACGTTTATGCACATAACGTCGATCCCAGAACACGCAGAAACACCCCGATTGGAAGGAAATGTGTCAAATTAGGGCCTTTATCGACCCTCCAAGTTTGGTTTGAATATTCTTTGAAATATGGCCAGGTTGTTGAACCTTTAACAAAATTTTAAGGGGCCCCCCCTTAGCGAAATTTAAAATACATTTTTTTTTATTTTTGTAATATTCCCAAAATTTGAATTTAGGGGCTTCTCAATGTGCTATAAACGAATCTGACATCCGTTTTTTTAATCAAAAATTGTTTTACATACTCGATTCTATACGTACATTTAAAAAGTTATCCATTATAAAAAGAAAATTGATTTTTGTCGTGGTTTGAGCGGAATGAGTATGTTATTTGTGAATTTGCCAATATTATTCTGATGAATGTCAGAATAAGAAGATAGGTTTTGAATGAAGATGGAATGTTGTCCGATGATGTCGTGCTTCTATTCAGTCGGAACAAAACCTGGCTTCATGATAGAACTGCTAATTACCCTATTGTCTGCAGCTTATTCTTATAAAGATTGCACTTTTATCTAGATTTTTATTGCCAATTATCAATCCTGTCGCAGCATGGATGGCCTTGTTTACATTGTCAACTCGGGGATTAAAATATATAAAAGTCCGACTCGGAGGAACTGCGTCATCTTAGCGAACTTCCTTTGTCATCTCTAGTGACATTTCTGAAGAAATAGAAAGAGTTAGTGATATTTTTTTGTATATTTCCTGAAGAGCATATCTTGAATAAAAGCAATATTTTTTTGCCAACCCTCAACTGACGGGTGGATGGGTGTTAGAGACATGTCCAGGTAGAAAACTAACAGGGCAGAGGATGGGCAAAGGTTTATTGACCCCTACCGTATAGCTAGAAAACTGTTCAATGCATTTCAAAAAAACAAAAGTCCGTCACGCAGGAGCTGCATAACTAAGCACTTTCCTCAGAATTTGGGTATATATAGATATATATAAATTTTAACGGGGGTCATTTTCGGTGTCTACTAGGTAGGATCGATAAAGATTTGAAGAAATTTTTCAAAAATTCCGTCATGAGTCCAACCTCAATAGCTACTTTCCTTCGGAGGAAAGTGCTAAAAAAGTTCGACTCGTAGAAACTGCATCATCTTAGCGCAGTTCCGTACTTATCCTAGTCTTATTTGGAAAGATTAAAATAGAAACAGTTATTCCACCTTTCTAGCAAGGTCTTGATTTACGATCTTACCTGGATGGGTCGGCCAACCCCAGATAGGCAGTTGAAAACACTCACAAGGTCTTCGAATCTCTCTCTTGGAAAGCTATATTTCTAACAATAAATTGTTTTTCTTATTTTACTTAACCTGTTTTATTGTCAAATACATTATCCAACTAAAAGAAATTAAATAACACGTCTGTTTTATTCCTTCCAATTAAAAAATAACAAGGAATAAAACAGACAAAAAGAACCGTTCGAATAAACGAAATCAATTACTTTAAAGTTTTAAGCACTTATTTCTCCGATTGACATCGCCTAATCAAAACTTCCCTCAGAACCTTTTAGCGCGGTTCCTCCCTCCCCCATAGGGAGGAACCCCGCTTATAAGGTTGATACAATGAAACAATCCGGACGTGCCGACTAGAAAATTTCGCGTTTCAGAACCCCTAGAGACCGAAAATAACGGTGGTTCAAAGGACCCCGCCCTTTCCTAATGGAAAATGGCTTTCGGTCAAATTGAACGAAACTATGCTTGTTGTATAGAGAAAGTCTTTCTGAACAGAAGTCTCCATGGGCACAAAACCAAAAAGTTAAAACTTTTGGTACTTTTGGGTATCCGAAGTTTTCCATTTTTAATTTTTGCAAAATCTCGAGATCTGTGGTTGAAAGGTTTCCCAAGCCTTTTGGCCACTAAAAAAAAATACGTATCAATTATTTTTCGAAGACCTTTTGAACGACACCACATTTGACACTCCTACCCCCGCCCCCGCCCCCACACACGGGGGTGGGGGGAAGCGTTTTTTGCAATAATGGTCTATCCATTATCATTTGAAGATCTTTTCGAAGGCAATACACTGAAGCCTTGTCTCACACCCTTACCCCAACCCCACCCCAACCCCCACCCCACCTCTAGCTAATATTTTTGAAAAAAAGGCCATTTTTCGCTAAAAAAGTGTTCTGTTAGCAGACTTTAACATTAGTAGCCCTGAAAAGGGCCGCTTTTTGTCTCTTAGACTACTGTCAACTGTTTTGACTTTTCGTTTGCTAACGATCAGCTGCATCTAAAGTACGATTCAGAAAGCAAGAAGTCGGATATTTGATGTTATGATGATGACGAGCATATCCCAAGGGGTTAGGGGAGGGGTAAGGGTGTGAGGCAAGGCTTCAGTGTATTGCAGTCAAAAAGATCTTCAAATGATAATGGATAGACGATTATTGCAAAAAAAAAAAAAGCTTCCCCCGCCCCGGTGGGTGGAGGGGGGGGGGGGGTAGGAGTGTCAAATGTGGTGTCGTTCGAAAGGTCTTCAAAAAATAATTTATACGTATTTTTTTGCTGGCCAAATGGCTTGTGAAACCTTTCAACCACAGATTTCGAGATTTTGCAAAAATTAAAAATGGAAAACTTCGGATACCCAAAAGTACCAAAAGTTTTAACTTTCGGGTTTTGTGCCCATGGAGACTTTTGTTCAGAAAGACTTTCTCTATCCAATGAGCATAGTTTCATTCAATTTGACCGAAAGCCATTTTCCATTAGGAAAGGGCGGGGTCCTTTGTATATATATATATATATATATATATATATATATATATATATATATATATATATATATATATTTATTTATATATATATATATATATATATATATGTATATATATATATATATATATATATATATATATATATATATTTGTCTGTTCGCTCTGTAGCTCCCAGACGAATGGTCCGATTTTGATGAAATTTGGTACAAAAATCTTTCGTCAAATTCGTTAAGTTCGTTAACCAGCAAAATCCGCCTACTGGAAGATGGCGTTTGGGGCGAAATTCGCCCCAAACGCGAATAATTAATTAAAAAAAAAAGACTGGTGGAACCAAAATAATAACTGCTGCTATTTTAATCTTTCCAAATTAGACTAGGGATATGAACGGAACCGCGCTAAGATGATGCAGTTCCTGCGAGAGGGACTTTTTTTTGTAGAGCATTTAGTAAGCTTTCGAATTATAACCTTCCGCTTACCATGATTCTCAACCGTATTCGAGATATTAAGGAAAGTATACAAAGTTACCAAAACTTTTCATGTCTGTTAATATAATATTTTATTCTAACCCTTCCTTAACTCCTAACGTAACCAAAATGTCAACATATTAGTTTTAATGATAGTAAAACATGCAGAAAATGTTTCAACTGAGTCCCATGATTCTAAGTACCCAAACCAAAAACGATATTCAACAACTATTTTTCCAATTATCTCGAAAACGGTTAAAGCTATCGCCTTAAAAATGGTTTCATTCGTTTTCCTAGACCAAGAAGCCTATAAAACAAGTACTTGCAAGCATGTGAAGTAAGCGAAACGATTTTTTTCGCGCGAATTTTGCTCCAAAAACCATGGGCGGATTCTGCTGGTTAACGAACTTGACCTTTCAAATTAGACGAAAGATTTTTGTACCAAATTTCATCAAAAACGGACCATTATTCGCTGTGCTAGGCCGCGAACAGGCAAATATATGTATATATATATATATATATGTATATATATATATATATATATATGTATATATATATATATATATATATATATATATATATATCTTGACATTGATTTGGCTGGACGGTGGTGGTACTGCATCATAATAGGAAAACCAACAAACTCCAAGGTCTCCACCACAAATGATTTATTTTATTCACTCAAAGCAAGCTTTCGGAGTCTACAGCTCCATCCTCAGTGCTTCTACAGCATAGAAAAACAAAACATATATAATCTTTAACACCTGAGAATCAGCTTATCAAATAAATTTGAATTGTCAGGAACCATTTAAAAACAAATTTTTTTTTAAATGGTTCCTGACAATTCAAATTTATTTGATAAGCTGATTCTCAGGTGTTAAAGATTATATATGTTTTGTTTTTCTATGCTGTAGAAGCACTGAGGATGGAGCTGTAGACTCCGAAAGCTTGCTTTGAGTGAATAAAATAAATCATTTGTGGTGGAGACCTTGGAGTTTGTTGGTTTTCCTATTATGATATATATATATATATATATATGTATATATAGGTTAACTATAGGTTCTGAAACAAAAAATGTTCTAGAAGGCACATCCGGATTGCTGTATGAGGTCAACCTTATAAGCGGGGTTCCTCCCTATGGAGGAAGGGAGGAATCGCGCTAAAGGAAAAATATTAGCGGATGCTTAATTTGACTGCGTTTTATCATAAATGATATTGTAAATAATAAAGAGCAATGATTGAATCATCAAATGATTTGTCCCGTTGCCATCCATTAAATTAGTTAAACTCTCGGTGGACCTAGGGATGGTCCAGGACTCTCAATCCAACCCTCGAACGGGGTGTCCAGAGGACCTTAAAACCCACCTTTTTATACTAAAATACTTTTCCCTACATCCCAAATGCCTAGGTGCTCCCAGGCCCCCTTCCCCCCCAGAAATTATTTCCTATTTACGCTATTGAACGACGGCACTAGAAGATAAAATCTCTAGTGCGCGCGCAAGTTTTGAACTCAGTCCTTTCAGCATATTAGTCGAGTGCTCTGCCAACCTCCCCTCAATATATGTGATAAGTGCGATGAATTCTGAAACATATTTCAAAATAAGTCTATCAGAAACAGTCATCGGACAGGTCAACAGCATGGTCATCAAGTGTCAACATAGTAATCAGGCATGGGTAAATAATGTCAAGGAATCTTCACTATAACTAGATCACCAACATCATAGGGCCAAGATAAAAACTCCCCTGGACATGGGCGTATATAAGAGGGGGGACTGAGGGGGCTGCAGCCCCCCCCCCTCCGAAATTTTGATCGATGGTCCCAGGAGCTGCGACATCACCGCGGATTCATCAATAAAGCTACGACATTCATACGATCGGGTATATAATTGCAGAAAAATACTACCTGAGAACCTGAGACAACTCCGGAAAACCACAGTACAGATCTGACTGTGAATATTGCATTGTAGTATAACATCGAGTAATTAAAGCACAACTCCTGAGTCATGGGCAATCTGATACAAGACAACGAGAACACTCTGTCGGAAGCGATGGAAGTAGACTTCCATTCAAAATACATTTTGGTAAAAGTGAAGTTTCACGCCCTCCAAACCGATTTCTTTAACACTTTCACAACAATGTATTTTGATGCTCTAAACACGAATACGTTAAAAAAAAAACCCTTCGCATTTAACTAATCATTTCCTTACTGTTTTTTTTTCTCTCTTTTTTTTTAATATTTAATTTTAATTCCCACAATTAAAGAACCTAAACATGAATGAGGCAGAGAATATCACTACATCGAAGAGTGAGATGGAGGCTTTGTTTAAACAATTCTCAAATTCATTAATAAAAGATTTGAAATTGGAAATTAAAAATGTTATCAAAGAGGAATTGTTAGCAGTAAAAAATGTAATGCAACAGCAAGCGGCTAACATTACTAAGCTTCAACTTGAAAACAAGGCTCTTAAAGAAAAGTTGGACAAGCAGGAGTCTATGATTGAAAATTATATGAGGAAAAATAATTGGTAAAACTGAAGGAGAGTGTCCTCAGCACCGATTTTCTTCAAAGTTTGCACTATAACGTATTTTGCTGCACTAAACACGAATCCGTTGATAAAAAAAGTTGCTCGCAACTAGGAAAGAAGTTATTTAAAAAAAAAGTTCACTGTTATGAAGGTTAGGGAAGACTGCCTTGGACGACTTTTGGGCCATAGAATTCTTTTCATTTCTGCGAGTTGGATTGACTAGGGGTTTTGATGTTTTCTTGAGCGAGCGGAGCGAGCGGAAACGCATAGCACGTGTGCCCAACAGCGACAGTTTACGACCAAGTCAGCTACCACAGGTGAGTCTAAATTTCAATTACACTTCGTCATTAAGGACTATTGCGCAGGCGCGTGTTTACATATAAGCTGTTTACCCCTTCTTTTATAACCTCCATAACAGTGAACTTTAGTGCTTAATAACTTCTTTCCTAGTTGCGAGCAACTTTTTTTTCCAACGGATTCGTGTTTAGTGCATCAAAATACGTTATAGTGCAAATTTTGAAGAAAATCGGTGCTGAGGACACTCTCCTTCAGTATTACCAAATAATTTAATATTTTATGGTATAGAGGAGGACATAAATGAAACAACAGAAAAGCTACAAAATAAGGTTATAGATTTATGTCAGGAAAAATTAGGGATGACCATAGAACAAAGCCAAGTAAATTATTGCATCCGATTGGGAAGAAATGCCAATAAAACTAGACCTACACTAATATCCCTTATTTCGAATAACTTGAAAGTTAAAATCTTACAAAAATCTCAACTTCTGAAAGGCTCTAATATATTTGTGGCATGTGACTTAGATAAGAAAACAAGAGAAAGAAGAAAGGAGCTTCAAGAAATAAAATTTGTACTCTTGAAAAAGGGGATGTCAGTGAAGCTCAGAAATAGTGGTCTAATAATTAATAATAAATTTGTCAAATATGACTCTGTTGTAGAAAATTATAAAGAAAATAAGTGAGAAGAAGAGAGGGTTGAGCAGGTAACTAAAAGGATGAAAGCTTCAACTGAAACATTAAATGACTTTTTTCGCCCAAGAACACCTTCGTCTTCATCAACAAAATCAGAAAGAACACCAGTATGAGAAATTTCTTACCAGTATATTTTTTAATATCCAAGGCTTCAACAACTTCCATACAATATCAGGTAATGAATTCAATCTACTTAAAAAATCCAAAGTAATTGGTCTTACAGAAACATGGCATACTATACCTCTTCAAAAACCATCAAATTTTATGGAATATGACGTCACACAATGTTTAGCCACAAAAAAACATGATAAAGGTAGAGGGAGTGGAGGAATTCTCTTGCTGACACATAAATCTCTCCATTACCAAGCATTAGAAATTAATAAACACTGGATAACAGGAATCATTAAATACAGAAAACTTGAGATAATTCTTATATTAGCGTATATTCCACCTAGTAAAACTCAAGATAAATACATTTTTGAATTAGAAGACATGTTAACAGTAATAATTAATCGTTACATAGGCAAAATGACTATCCTGGCAGGAGATGCCAACACTCGGATTGCTAACTTGAACCAAACAGATAAGCTACTTATGGAAGGCACTGCTCTCACTGGCCATAGAGGTTCATTAGATACAACTGCAAACTCAAGAGGTAGGCTATTCACGGAAATTATGGAGTCCTTGGGATTCGTCTGTCTAAATGGGCGTACAGTAAGCGATACTCCTGCTCAATTTACGTTTGTAAACGCAAATGGGAAGGCAGTTAATGACTTAGTCTGGATGAATGTCCCGTGGGTCCATGGAGTGAAGGACATGTGTGTTATGCCGATTTGTGAACTTTCGGATCACTTTGCTTGTTGTTTGACAATAAACATTTCTGTAGAGGTTGACTCAGGCAGTACAGGTAAGAGGTTGAGAGAGAATATCCGCTGGAACTCTATGGTTATTGATGAACTTAAACTGTTTCTCAATGCCTCAAGGGCTATATACTTTCACGATACGTCCTCTGAGGCTTTATCACTAAACTTTTTCAACGCAACGTATGCTGCTATGGCTAACTGTAAACTCTTTCAAGTCCATCGTCAGAGAAGTAAGGACTTCACGAAAAATAGGTGGTTCAATGATAAATGTAGAGAACTAAAACGGGACATTCGTAAGTGCTACAGACAATGGAAAAAGAACCCACATGAAAATAGCCTCGTGGAATCATACATTGGGAAGAAAAAGAACTATAGAGAAGCGATGAAGGAAGCTAAACTTCAATATCTCACTGAAGTGCAAGAAAAACTGAGCACTGTAAAAGACTCCAAAACGTTCTGGGCAACAATAAAACAGCATAGAGAAAAACAAAGTAATCCTTGCCCGATACTACTGGAAGATTGGAAGAAATATTACTCCTCTATGAATCCAAGCAAGCCTCTATTCCACCTAAATATCTCCTCCTGTTCTAATAAGAGGGTTTACGATTTGCAGGATGGTCCTATAACGCTAGAAGAATTGGAGTCTGCAATAATATCTTCATCAAATAATAAGGCTCCAGGACCAGACTTAATTGCCTACGAACTATTTAAAACTCTTCCTCCTGCATGGCTCAGCTATCTACAAAACATGTACAACACAGTATTGGAAACCGAAATAATCCCTACCAGCTGGACGCACACAATAGTTAAAATGATTTACAAGGCAGGCCCCCGAGAAAATCCCTCCAACTACCGACCCATAGCTTTAATGAACACAATACTAAAAAAAGTCCGTCTCGCAGGACTGCATCATCTTAGCGCGGTTCCGTTCATATCCCTAGTCTAATTTAGAAAGATTAAAATAGAAGCAGTTATTATTTTGGTTCCACCAGTCTTTTTTTTAAAAATTAATTATTATAATGGCGTGTCAACCCTTAAGGTCACTAACGCCATTCCTGTGAGTAGTAAAGTCATGAAAGGTCATGATTTACAATCTTACCTGGAAGGGTTCGCTACACTAGAAACAGACCCGCTAGTGACAAGGTCTTGGAATCTTGGAAATCTATATTTCTAACAATAAATTGTTTTTGTTATTTTACTTAACCAGTTTTATTGTCAAATACATTATCCAACAATACGCAATTAAAAAATAACGAGGAATAAAAAACAGACAAAAAGAACAGTTCGAATAAGCGAAATCAATTACTTTAAAGTTTTAAGCTCTTATTTCTCCGATTGACATCGCCTAATCAAAACTTTCATTAGAACCTTTTTTTTTGAGCATTTAATAAGCTTTCTAATGGTATTCTTCCGTTTACCAAGATTCTCAACCTTTTTCGAGATATTAAGGAAAGTAAACAAAGTTACTAAAACTTTTTATGTCTGTTAATAAAATATTTTATTCTAAACCTTCCTTAACTCCAAACGTAACCAAAATTTCAACATATTAGTTTTGATGAAAGTAGAACATGCAGAAAATGTTTCAACTGAATCCCATGATTCTAAGTACCCAAACGAAAAACGGTATTCAAAAAATATATTTCCAATTTTCTCGAAAACGGTTAAAGCTATCGCCTTGAAAATGGTTTCATTCGTTTTCCTAGCCCAGGAATCATATAAAACGAGTACTTAGAAGCTTATGAACTCAAAAACGTAAGCGTTACGATTTTTTTGCGCGAATTTCGCCCCAAACGCCATCTTCCAGTAGGCGGATTTTTCTGGTTAACGAACTTGACCTTTCAAATTGGACGAAGGATTTTTGTACCAAATTTCATCAAAATCGGACCATTCGTCTTCTATCTAGAGAGCGAACAGACAAATATATATATATATATATAAATATATACATATATATATATATATATATATATATATATATATATATATATATATATATACAAATTTGAACCACCGTTATTTTCGGTCTCTAGGGGTTTTGAAACGCGAAATTTTCTAGTCGGCACTTCCGGATTGTTTCATTGTATCAACCCTATAAGCGGGGTTCCTCCCTATGGGGGAGGGAGGAACCGCGCTAATATTCACCACCATCATCAGCAAACGCCTCACGTATTGGGCTGAAATTAATAATATCTTCCCCGAGAACCAAGCAGGAGTCAGGCCAGGACGAAGCTGCATGGACAACATCTTCTCTTTGTATGCATTAGTACATAATAAGATAAGAGGCAAAGGACAATATCTATATTGTGCTTTCATCGACTTTAAAAAAGCCTTTGATACCTTAAACCACGAGCTCTTATTGAAAAAATTACACAGCATTGGAGTCAGCCCTAAGCTTCTCAGAGTTCTCATAAATATGTACGAAAAAGCTAAGGTATCCGTAAATACCCAGGAAGGAGAAACAAGGAAAATTAATGTCACCCAAGGGGTCCTTCAAGGAGATTCCCTTAGTCCTCTGCTGTATGTCCTATTTACCCATGACATGGAGAATTTCATGAGAGCAAATGGATCCTCAGGAGTGAGCATTGACCATGTGAACGACAACCTCATGCTGTCCTACGCTGACGATATAGCTATCTTCGCAAATTCCCCAGCTGATCTCCAACATAAACACCTTAGAAAAATACTGCCTCCTTAACAATCTTAAAATCAACACATCGAAGACTAAGATACTCATTTTCCATCGTAGCCCTAAACATAAAGCCCACCCTAATTTCTACATCAACAACAATAAAATAGATATTGTAAAACAATATAACTATCTTGGAGTTAATTTCTCGTCAACTGGAAGCTTCATAAACACACTAAAAGCTCAGACAACTAAAGCCAATCATGCCACAGCCGCGATGAAGAAGATATTGTTCAACGCTAAATCGGACTCCTGGGACACTAAAAAAGCACTTCTCCTTACAGTTATCAATTCCGTATTCCTCTATTCCTCAGAACTATAGGGCTTATGGTACTTTGACCAAATTCAAACAATAGCCTCAAAATATTACAAATCAATTTTAAATCTACCCCAATCTACACCTCACAGTTTTATCCGTACAGAAACTAATGACTACACTATTTCAACACAGGCAGCACAGAGAATTGCAGGATGGTGGATGAAACTACTCGGCATGGATGAAACAAGGTACCCAAAATTATGCTTTCAAAAATTACTCCTCCTGGACTCAAAACCGAACAATATATCTTCGCAAAACTGGGTAACGAAGTTAAAATATTTTCTACTAAAGTATGATATAACAGACCAAGTCGCAGCTCCAACCCCAAACTTCAAATTACTCCAAGAAATAGCCCCAAAAATAAAAGCAAACCTGATTCAAGATGACCTAGACCATATCAACACAACCTCCTACAGTACCATATATAGTGCAATTCATACCTACAACAGCTACCTTCTAGTAAATATGAACATAAATAGACACAGAAGCATCAGTCAACTAAGATTAGCGAACAAGAATATACATTACCTCAGCATCCACCGTCAAAGATTTAAAATAGAAATTAGTAACATATGCACCAACTGTGAATTGTAACAAGAAGACTTGGAGCATCTGCTGTGGCGATGTCCTGAATACACCAATCTCAGAAATACTCTGAAACCTATTATTGATGAACACACCAACAACTCCGTAACTTATTATTTCCTGACCACCTCTAGCATCATAGATATAAATGCCTTTTGCATTTACCTGGAGAATATACTGAAGAAAAGAGGAAACCGCAATGAATAGTGGCTGAACCGAACAATCAGTTCTTAATTAATTTATATTATAAAAGTGTACTCTATTTTATTTATTTATTTTTTTATAAGAGTCTACTCTAATTTACGTACAATGATCTGTATATACTTACCCCGACCATATTTGTAAGAACAATGTTCAATCACAAATAAATATTATTATTAACTAGGAAAGAAGTTATGAAGCACTAAAGTTCACTGTAGGCGTCAACAGCGTATTTGTAAACACGCGCATGCACAGATATGTAACATTGGGAAACAGAACTCTCATTTGAAATGTTCATAAACCATTTATTCAAAAATATTGTTAATTTTAAGGGCATCCTCACCCGTCGTCACCTGTCGCTTAAGGGCATACGTGCTATGCGTTTTCGCTCGCTACGCTCGCTCAAGAAGACAACAGAACCTCAGTTAATCCAACTCGCTAAAATTAAGAATTCTATTAACTCTAAAGTCGTCATTTAAGCCTTAAAGTCATGTATGCCTTAAAGTCGTCACAAATTTAGTTGTTTACATTAGCTCTCATAACCTGCATAACAGTTAACTTTAGTGCTTAATAACTTCTTTCCAAGTTAAATGCGAAGGTTTTTTTAACGTGTTCGTGTTTAGTGCATCAAAATACGTTATTGTACAAAATTTGAAAGAAATCGGTTTGGAGGGCGTGAAACTTCACTTTTACCTACATTTTATAGTAAAAGCCCTTTTTTCTTGTAGGAAGTCAACTAACAAAACCCCGACTCGCAGGAACTTCTTCATCTCAGCGCGTTATCTTTATTATCCTTAGTGTCATTTGGAAATAGAATAAACAGTTAACGTTTTATGTTAATCTTTCGTGAAGAATGTCAACACATGTAAACATGTAAAATCAAATATATCACTTTGTCAATGGATAGAATATGTCCGTTCTCTAGTTTGCTCAGATTTCCATATTCGATTATTTGACATGGTAGGGACGATATGTACATCCAGGAAATATGTTGAAGATATTTCTACCCCTATCAAAACTCGCTGAACTGAAGACTTTATTGGACTTTATGGGTACTTACGTACTAGTTGCACCGATCTCGAGAACTGGTTCCCGTTGAGGCTCCCAGCCAGTGATCCGGATCAGGCAATATGGCGACAATTTCAATATGGCGACCTGTTATCAGACCACTTATGGCACCAAGACCATGTATTAATATTATCAACGAGTTGGATTGACTAGAGTTTCGATATATTAATATAATTTGACCGTGGAGAGAACAGCACAAAGGACACAAATTGACTCTAAAACACAAACCTCACTGTAACAATAAATTTTAAAGGAATAATAACAGCTGCGGAATAATAACCTGTCATGTCATGATCCGGATCACTGGGCGTGAGCCTGAACAGGTGCCATTTCTCCAGATCGGTGCAACTAGTACGTAAGTACCCCTTTATGTTATGGGATTGCTGATCCTATCCAAAAGAGTTTCGAGAACTAAAGAGATTATTGTCCAAATCCAAGAGCTAGATATATTACTATTTCCAGCCAACACAGTGATTACTGATCCTATCCATGAATGTTTTGGGAGCTAAAGAGATTACTGATCCTATCCATGAATGTTTCGAGAACTAAAGAGATTACTCATCCTATCCATGAATGTTTTGATAGCTAAAGAGATTACTGATCTTATCCATGAATGTTTCGAGAGCTAAAGAGATTAATGATCCTATCTATGAATGTTCCGAGAGCTAAAGAGATTACTGTTCTTATCCAAGTCAGTTACAAGAGCTAAAGACATTACTGATCCTATCCATGAAAGTTTCCAGAGCTGAAGAGATTACTGATCCTATCCATGACAGTTTCGAGAGCTAAAGATATTATTGTTCCTATCCATGAATGTTTTGATAGCTAAAGAGATTACTGATCTTATCCATGAATGTTTCGAGAGCTAAAGAAATTAATGATCCAATCTATGAATGTTCCGAGAGCTACAGAGATTACTGTTCTTATCCAAGTCAGTTAAAAGAGCTAAAGAGATTACTGATCCTATCCATGACAGTTTCGAGAGCTAAAGATATTATTGTTCCTATCCATGAATGTTTCAAGAGCTAAAGAGATTACTCACCCTATCCATGAATGTTTCGAGAGCTAAAGAGATTACTGATCCTATCCATGAATGTTCCGAGAGCTAAAGAGATTACTGATACTATCCATGACAGTTTCCAGAGCTAAAGAGATTACTGATCCTACCCATGACTGTTTCGGGGCCTAACGATTTTACTGTTCCTATCCATGACAGATTCAAGAGCTAAAATATCTTAAGTTGGTGGAGAAGAACTTGCTATTATCCTTTTCGTGTAATAATCTGGAATGATTGATAAGTTTAAGCAAAATTTAGATTTCTTGCAATGAAACTTGCTACTTGAACCAAGCATAACTACGCATTTTCCTCAGAATTTGGTAGTGTCAATTGCATTCCTGAATAATTTGCTTAAAATAACCTATATAGATAAATAAAATAAAAACATAAATAACACCTGTTTCAATTCAATCCAAACATAGTACAATGTAATTCCCCCCCTTCTGATAGACCGATTTAGTTCATTTTTACAACACTTCTTCCTTTTTAGATACCCAGGACGTATTCCGCGTTTCGTTACAATACAGCAGAAATTACGACCGGTATGAGCAAATTAGTAATTTCTGTCCGGAGTAAACTCCCCCTTCTAGTCAACCGATTTAGTTTATTTTTACAACAAATTTTTCTCTTCAGTTGACCACAACAAATACCGAGTTTCGTTGAAATATAACGAAAATTATGGCTGTTATTGACAAATAACTACATTGGCCCCCGGAGTAACCCCCCCCCCCTCCGGATGGACCGATTTTGTTGGTTAACGAACTCGTTCAATCGTTTGATGGGGGAATACTACATACCAAATTTCGTGGTGAAAAAACAAAAACTCTGGGCATATATAAGAGGGGGGACTGAGGGGGGCTGCAGCCCCCCCGCTCCGAAATTTTGATCGATGGCCCCAGGAGCTGCGTCATCTCCGCGGATTCATCAATAAATCTACGACATTCATACGATTTCTTGCAATGAAACTTGCTACTTGAACCAATCAATACAAAAGAGAAAAAGTCCGTCACGCAGGAGCTGCATAACTACGCACTTTCCTCAGAATTGGGTAGTGTCAATTGCATTCCTGAATAATTTGCTTAAAGTAACCTATATAGATAAATAAAATAAAAACATAAATAACACCTGTTTCAATTCAATCCAAACATAGTACAATGTAACTCCCCCCCTTCCGATAGACCGATTTAGTTCATTTTTACAACACTTCTTCCTTTTTAGATACCCAGGACGTATTCCGCGTTTCGTTACAATACAGCAGAAATTACGACCGGTATGAGCAAATTAGTAATTTCTGTCCGGAGTAAACTCCCCCTTCTAGTCAACCGATTTAGTTTATTTTTACAACAAATTTTTCTCTTAAGTTGACCACAACAAATACCGAGTTTCGTTGAAATATAACGAAAATTATGGCTGCTATTGACAAATAACTACATTGGCCCCGGAGTAACCCCCCCCCCTCCGGATGGACCGATTTTGTTGGTTAACGAACTCGTTCAATCGTTTGATGGGGGAATACTACATACCAAATTTCGTGGCGAAAAAAACAAAAACTCTGGGCTGTATCGTGTTAACGGACACACACACACACACACACACATATATATATATATATATATATATATATATATATAAATCTTAACTGGGGTCATTTTCGGTCTCTACTAGGTAGGATCGATAAAGATTCGAAGAAATCTTTCAAAAATTCCATCATGAGTGCAACCTCAATAGCTACTTTCCTTCGGAGGAAAGTGCCAAAATGTATTCTCATGGCTAGTGAAGTTCGAATTTGGTCTATGAAATCGTATATCTTTATATATAAAAATCATGTGTCTGTCTGTTTGTCCGTTCGTCTGTTTGTTACTATACAAGTCCACACCGTTTCGCCGTTTTTTACCAAACTTGGAATACTGATAGGTCTTGATACGGGAAGTCTCGTAGGCTAATGTAGGTATGTTTGTTCCTTATACAAAGCCTCACCCTTCGTCCGATTTTGACCAAACGTGGCACACAGGTAGGTCTTGACACGGGGAGAGTCATGGGCTAGGTTAAAATCGTCTGTGACTCAGTTCGGAGATCAGAGTTCGAAACAATGAACCCCAATAGTTACATATTTGGGTTATTAGATTTTAATATTACTTGTTTGGTTTCTAATTTATTTTTGCTTTAGAAGCAGAAAGTGGGTGTAGCGTGGCACGCCGGGTAACAGCTAGTATATGTATAAAATATGATACGTTCCTGCTATTCTAGTTTTTGGACTCAACCCGAGGTGAAGTTCGGGTCAAGGAGTAGCCTTTTTGAAAAGGCTACCAATTTTTTCAATGTTTGTTTAGGTAGACAGTTAGTAGATAGTCCGGTGTTATTGACCGGGAAGTCAATAGCAACTACAAAATAAAAAGACATCGACTTGACATAAAATTAATTTATTCTAAACATATGGTATAATATTCACGGAGAAGGCTTCCATGTCGTCCAGCAGGTTGGACTGGTTTCGCATTCGGGTCAGGATAATCACAGGCCATTATACGCTAACCCTAAGAAGAACAGAGAAATTAAAGATCAGTGAGTTGTTTTGAAAGGTTTTAGAGAAGGTTGACGACCGCAAACCGCTCGTTCCTTTCTATTCAATGTCTATTTCATTCCTGAGAATTATTGAATTTTCTCTCAAAAAGGTATACATCGGCCCTCTTATTTAGTCAGTAAATAAGTTTCTGCGCATTAAATACTTGCATGGGATTCGGTATGACTCACTACTACGGCAATAAGATTTCGACACTTACCTTCGCGTCACCAACGTATGTGTCAGTCTGTCACCAATTTTCGTAAACATCGGACGCATATTATTTAATTTATTTAAATGTTAACGTCCATTATTATTAACTGAGAATTTTGGGACGGGTTCTCTATTAGAAGTAAAAGAAAATGAATATTGATAACACTGGTCAACACAATTTATGTTTACTTCATTTTTTTTTTATTGTGATTGGGTATTTCAAAGGCCCTGACAATGAAAAAAATACTGGGATTGCTAACAGCTTTATTTTGTGAAATATAATTTTTTACTGTTTTGACTACAAAATTAAAACATAATGTTAACAAAATTCGATTGAACATTATCAAATGATCTTTTATAAGATTTCCTTGAATAAAAGACTTTAGACAGATCTCGTTGCATACTCCATCATGTGTGAGTCCTACCTTCCCTGATAACGCTCTACCAATTTCCGAATATCCTTATAAAACCTTTTGCACTGCTCCTCAGTAAAATCCCCCAGATTTTTTGGGACTCGGTCTAGATGTGAGTGCAGAGAGTGGATGTTTACGCTCATGTTGCACACTAGCTTTCGCAAGATTGATAGGATACACTCAACGAGCTCGACTTGGTCACCAGATTTATTGTTACCAAGAACATTATTCATAACCAAATGAAATGATTTCCAAGCTTTGGATTCACGTTCAGTCATTGATTTGACAATATCAAGATCTTTCAGGAGTTGCCCAATCTGTGGCCTATCAAAACATACCGGCTTTTAATTTTTCTCTGCTTAAACCTAGAAACTTGTGTGTGAGAAATTGATATCTCTGCCACTTTTGTCAAGCACCTTCACAAATTGTTTCATTATTCCGAGTTTAATATGAAGTGATGGAAGTAAGATACGGTCTCGACTAAGTAAAGGCACGTTTACAACATTTTGGTAAAAATGCAGTTTCACGCCCTCCAAACCGATTTCTTTCAAATGTTGCACAATAACGTATTTTGATGCACTAAACACGAATACGATAAAAAATCCCGTCGGATTTAACTAGGAAAGAAGTTATTAAGCACTAAAGTTCACTGTTATGCAGGTTATGAGAGCTATTAATTACAGCGAGTTGGATTGACTGGGGTTTTGATATCTTCTTGAGCGAGCGTAGCGAGCGGAAACGCATAGCACGTATGCCCTTAAGCGACAGGCGAGGATGCCCTTAAAATTAACAATATTTTCGAATAAATGGTTTCTGAACATTTCAAATGAGAGTTCTCTGTTTCCCAATGTTACATATCTGCGCATGCGCGTGTTTACAAATACGCTGATGACACCTAGTTTTATAACCTTCCTAACTTTAGTGCTTAATATTATATTCTATTAATTTTAGCGAGTTGGATTGACTGGGGTTTTGTTATCTTCTTGAGCGAGCGGAAACGCATAGCATGTATGCCTTAAAGTCGTCATTTATGCCTTAAAGTCGTCACAAATTTATTTGTTCACATTAGCTCTCATAACCTGCATAACAGTGAACTTAAGTGCTTAATAACTTCTTTCCTAGTTAAATCCGACGTTTTTTTGTATCGTATTCGTGTTTAGTGCATCAAAATACGTTATTGTGCGAACTTTGAAAGAAATCGGTTTGGAGGGCGTGAAACTGCATTTTTACCCAACATTTTTTGTATCACCTTCAGCTCTTACTTAGATTTCCAGGGTTAGTTCCAGTTATTTTCACAAGGCAGAAGTAGCAATCGTCATGATGGTTTCGAGGTTCTCGCCAAATCATGGGAGTTACGAACTTTACTGCATCTGTTTTCTCAATGGACCATAACCGTAGGCACTCAAGACACTTTTGGCAAACAATATGAGGAACCCATGGCTTGTCCTCAATCTACTAATCTATATTGAAGTATTGATGATATGCAGTGTTTACAAAGTCCGATGTAGGTTTTCGATATTCTTCTAATATATATTCGCCACAAATATAATATGGATTTAGCACACAACACCGTCTGGATGAACGCATATCGAAAACAATATATGCATATTTTAGTGTCCAAATATAAATGAAAATCTAAGTAATAATACTAAATAAGGCTAATAAGCTATAACATAAAAACAAAAGCTGTTAGATAAACATCGTGGTCATATTTACAACATATGCTTCAAATTGAGTTAGAAACAACAAAAAAGTCATAGGAAAAAAACAATTTCTTTGTTTTTGTTGACCAGTGTAATGAATACGAACTTGCTGTATATTTTTATATACTTTTGGCGAATCTGCGTAGTCAGCAATAGTAATGATTAAATGTACTTGTGGCTTGTGTTTAATGACCCCATAGTGGTTGACGACACATTAAACAAATAAATAAAAAAAAAAAAACTGTACTTGTTAAACATAATATCAGTGTTTAAAGTTAACAACATTTATTATATCCAGTTAATTAGCACTTTCCTCCGAAGGAAAGTAGCTATTGAGGTTGCACTCATGGCGGAATTTTTGAAAAATTTCTTCGAATCTTAATCGATCCTACCTAGTAGACACCGAAAATGACCCCAGTTAAAATGTATATATATATATAGTTATATATGTGTCCGTAAACACGATACAGGCCAGAGTTTTTGCTTCTTACCCACGAAACTTGGTATGTAGTACTCCCCAATCAAACGATTGAACGAGGTCGTTAACCAACAAATTCGGTCTATCCGCAGGGGGGGTTTACTCCTGAGCCAAAGTAGTTGTTTGCCAATAACAGTCGTAATTTTCGTTATATTTCAACGAAACTGGGTATTCGTTCTGGTCAACTAAAGAGAAAAATTTGTTGTAAAAATAAACTAAATCGGTTCATTAGGAGGGAGGGGGGGTTGCTCCGGACCCAAATTACTAATTTGCTCATAATTTCTGCTGTATTGTAACGAAACGCGGAATACGTCCTGGGTATCTAATAAGGAAGAAGTGTTGTAAAAATGAACTAAATCGGTCAATCGGAAGGGGGGGGGATTTACTTTGTACTATGTTTGAATTGAATTGAGACAGGTGTGATAGGTTATTTTAAGCAAATTATTTAGGAATGTAGTATACACTATAAAATTCTGAGGAAAGTGCTTAGTTATGCAGCTCCTGCGTGTTTGTTTTTTTAGTAATGACGTTCTATTATATTATATTATTATTAATAACTGATCGCTACTACTTTTACTTCACTCTTTCCAGGTGATACCTGTATGATCCAATGAACCACCATTGTGAGAAGAAATTTGATTGACTTATTACCAGAGGTATGGAAATGCCTGTAATGTCCCAGAAAGCCTTGGTATGTGATTGATAGGTCGAGCTGAGGTTGTCTTGTAGCAAGTTTCGCATATGAATCTGCTAGGGAGCTTCTTCCTTAATCTTCATGCCCTGACAGCCAGTACATTGTCATGTATTTGTTGTGGCGTTCTAAAACATCTGTAGTCAAAGCCACAATTAACGGTCTGATCGATTCTATACAAAACGTTCGTTTGCTGCTAAACAGTATATTTACTGAAGTACATAATTCTACAGATTATTTAATGTAACATTTTAAAATTATGTTAAACAAATTAATAAAATAAATAAGAATAAAAAAATGACAAAATATATAAGAAAAAAAAATAAATGCATTGAAAAAAACGAACGAGTATAAAAGTAAGATAAAAATTAATGATAAAGTAATAAATGTGTAAAAAAAATTGAAAAATTAGGACATGTAATATAAAACCCTAATCAGAATAATTAATTCAACAAAATGTTACTTTTAACTGAAAATACGTTAAATACATTTATACTATAAATATTCTGTTGAGTAGAAAAATAATCAAAGAAGAATTTCGCCAGAAGATTAAAAAAAAAGAAACAAAAAAAAAAAAAAAAAGAACAACAAAGAAACCTCGATAAGTAATTTCACATTAATAAATAGATTAGTCAACCTTTTATGGAGTTGTTTTAGCGCGGTTCCTCCCTCCCCCATAGGGAGGAACCCCGCTTATAAGGTTCATACAATGAAACAATCCGGAAGTGCCGACTAGAAAATTTTGCGTTTCAGAACCCCTAGAAACCGAAAATAACGGTGGTTCAAATTTGTATATATATATATATATATATATATGTATATATTTATTTATATATATATATATATATATATATATATATATATATATATTTGTCTGTTCGCTCTCTAAATAGAAGACGAATGGTCCGATTTTGATGAAATTTGGTACAAAAATCTGTCGTCCAATTTGAAAGGTCAAGTTCGTTAACCAGCAAAATCCGCCCACTGGAAGATGGCGTTTGGGGCGAAATTCGCGCAAAAAAAATCGTAACGCTTACGTTTTTGAGTTCATAAGCTTGTAAGTACTCTTTTTATAGGCTTCTTGGGCTAGGAAAACGAATGGAACCATTTTCAAGGCGATAGCTTTAACCGTTTTCGAGAAAACTGAAAAAATAATTTTTGAATGCCGTTTTTGGTTTGGGTACTTAGAATCAAGGGATTCAGTTGAAACATTTACTGCATGTTCTACTTCCATTAAAACTAATATGTTGAAATTTTGGTTGCGTTTGGAGTTAAGGAAGGGTTAGAATAAAATATTTTATTAACAGGCATAAAAAAGTTTTGGTAACTTTGTATACTTTCCTTAATACCTCGAAAAAGGTTGAGAATTTGGGAAACGGAAGAATACCATTAGAAAGCTTACTAAATGCTCTACAAAAAAGGTTCTAATGAAAGTTTTGATTAGGCGATGTCAATCGGAGAAATACCGTATGAAATGTCAGCTTTGGATTTGTCGATTTCCTTCAAATGTCTTGAAACTGTCGAGGCTCCTACTCCGAGTTCTTTGGCATATTCCCTAGTGTTTTTAATTGCTTATAGTAGTCAAATGTATTTGTCAATGAAACAGGATACGTATAATTAGAATCAATATTTTGTTTGTTAGAATTCGAAGATGCCGTATGAATATCTAGATGTGACAGTACTGGTGTTGATTTCGTTCTTTAGAATTATTCTTGGTATTCCCTATTTTCATCTGTTACCCATAGTTTTTTATTGTTAGTAGATTTTTCTTATTGATTATAGAACATTAATCTATTTGGCTATAAAACAGGATACGTAAAATTAGTGACAATATTTCGGAGATTTCTGAGCGAAATACGTTTAAGATTTTCTACCACCACGAACGGCTTTTTTCCTCTATTTTTATCCACTAGATAGGCTTTATTTTGCATATTATTCTATATAAGTTTTATTCAGCATGGGATTCTGATGAAATGTCGTGTTTTTGCTGTGGATTTTAAATACGATGTATCTAAGATTGGATAACATTAGCGAGTCTACATAATTAAGAACTGACGACGGAGGATTACTTCTTGCTATGATTTAGTCTACATACGTATATTAAGTCCTAAATCCAATCCTCCTAAAGTTCAATGCCCGTAGAAACCAGGGGGCCGCAGGAAATTTACCTGCTAAGAGTTAATCCTCAAGAGCTGTAAATATACCCCAGGTATCTGCCGACACAAATACAAAGCCTAGGCGGAGAGCACCCCAAAAACACAGATCCAAACATAGGTTATATACTAAATATTCATAAAGACTACTTAGTTGTAAACCGATTCATCAATTAGCAATCAATAGTTTTCAACAAAGGTTATATACTAAATATTGATAAAAAGTATTTAATTAGAAAAAAAAAACAATATTCCACAAGACTTGTTTTTGGTCCATTTGTGTCTACTCCATAGACTTAATTAGGTATATTATTCTATTGTAGTTGGGCAACTAAACTGTGTTTTATTTTGTTAAATAAAGTTTTTTTTCTTGATTTGTTATTCGTCAAGACTTTTATTTGTCCTTGTGTATTTACTAGATAGGTTTTATTCAACATATTATTCTATATAGGCTACATTAGGCAGGGTATTCTACTCAATCTTGTGTACTTCTTCTTGATCCTTCTGTACATGGGCGTATATAAAAACAATTTTGGGGGGGGGGCTGAGACCATTTCCAGGGTATGGAATACTAAATATTTAGAGCTTGGAATAGTTTTAGGCAACTAAAACGCTATTACACGTAAAATAAAATATGTTTTATGAACTAAGTGATCTTATTTAATTTATTTTTAAGGGTTTTACGAGAAGTTTTTATCATCAATTCAAAATTTCGGGAGGGGCTGCAGTCCCCTCAGCCCCCCCCCCATATACGCCCATGCTTCTGTATCCTCTAGAAAGGCTTTATTAGGCATATTTTGTATTGATTTATAGAGCTTTGCTTTAGAATGAGAGCCAGATTCTCTAATTTCCGCTTCTGTGTAAAAGTTAGCTATTGTCGGTGTCCCTGACGCCTTAATATCACTTTTATTCGAGATGTTCGAGAGGATTTTGACAATTTTCACAAGATATATAAAAAAAATAAGTTTATTTTTTTTCTAAGCTTATCAAATGGCACTAGGGACATGAACGGAACCGCGCTAAGATGCTGCAGTTCCTGCGAGTCGGACTTTTTTTATTACTTCAGATTCAACTGATTTCTTAAATATATTTTACACAATTAGGAAAATATATTTTTTCTGATATCTTGTATTGATATTTTGTATTGTATTTTTTCTGATAACGAAGAACCTATCACTGCAGATCTCTGTCGATTAATTGTACACTTTTAATCCCACCACTTCACCAAACATAACCAAAATTCATTCATCTTAGTTTGGCTCAGTATGGAATATTATTTTCTTTATTGCTTTTCATGTCCCGAAAAGATTAATCTAGCCTTAAATTTCTCCAAAAGCTAAAACAGTCTTTTTGGAATTAATTATATTTCTTTTTTTGAATTCGAAATAGCCAACAGCTTTGTCCGTGTGAGCCGATTATTGTCAAACCGCTGACGTCTCGGTTTATAAGAAAAAGGTGCAAAAAAATAGTTTCAAATTAGAGGGATGCGATAGTTGACAAACGTTAGGTTTAGGAAAACTATTAGAGGGATGCGATAGTTGACAAACGTTAGGTTTAGGAAAACTATTAGAGGGATGCGATAGTTGACAAACGTTAGGTTTAGGAAAACTATTAGAGGGATGCGATAGTTGACAAACGTTAGGTTTAGGAAAACTATTAGAGGGATGCGATAGTTGACAAACGTTAGGTTTAGGAAAACTATTAGAGGGATGCGATAGTTGACAAACGTTAGGTTTAGGAAAACTATTAGAGGGATGCGATAGTTGACAAACGTTAGCTTTAGGAAAACTATTAGAGGGATGCGATAGTTGACAAACGTTAGCTTTAGGAAAACTATTAGAGGGATGCGATAGTTGACAAACGTTAGCTCTAGGAAAACTATTAGAGGGATGCGATAGTTGACAAACGTTAGCTTTAGGAAAACTATTAGAGGGATGCGATAGTTGACAAACGTTAGGTTTAGGAAAACTATTAGAGGGATGCGATAGTTGACAAACGTTAGGTTTAGGAAAACTATTAGAGGGATGCGATAGTTGACAAACGTTAGCTTTAGGAAAACTATTAGAGGGATGCGATAGTTGACAAACGTTAGCTTTAGGAAAACTATTAGAGGGATGCGATAGTTGACAAACGTTAGCTTTAGGAAAACTATTTTTGTATATATTTTCGTGGATGATAGAACACTTTCAAAAATCGAAATTTTTCATTCCCTTTACTTGTGGTTAAATTAAATGGTCAAATTATTACTTGAGTATTTTATTATTATTATTATTGTTGGAAAATAATTTATTAACAAATATTTGAAATATATATATATATATATATATATATATATATATATATATATATATATATATATTGGATATAATTAATAATTTACTATACTAAAACATGTATTTTAATAATGCATTCTATTTCGCAAAATGGCGCTGAAAGTTATCCTTCCCCTTTTATATTTCTTTTTAATATTACAAGTGTTAAAAATCAATATTGGACTAAGATCAACCCTAGGCCATCCCAGCCCTAAGTACGTAACTTCAGAGAGGAAAATGAGGCGGACGGAGCATAGTGCTCAACACGCTATCTTTCCCCTCTGGGACCTCCTGGCCAGTTACCTGCCCTATTTATTTTTTATTTTTATAGTTTGTAAAAATGTAGTTATTAAAACACGCTTTAAGAATTCGAAGGAATGAGTATAAATGAACTTATGCAATGCCGATTTCAATTGATTCACGTATCGTCGATACAAATGCAAAGTATCGAATGTGAAAAGTGGTTGGTACTTTATAGATGAGTTTATATATATTTTATTACATGATATATTTTAATTAGACTAAATGCACATTCCTTAGTTTGATTTTCAGTAATTGATAATTATTTTCTTCAATTTTCGAGAGTTTGCCACAACTTACATCAGTCCTGTTGCACTCAGAAAAATTGAAAATGAAAAATTCGTGTTTTCACATTCGATACTTTGCATTTGTGTCGATATGGAGTTAGCTTCCGGTGTTTAACGTTGTTTTCCCCATATTATTCTATCTAATCTGGCATTAAAAATATTTTAATTGAAAATTTACTCTTTACGATTTAATGTATTATTTAAGTTCTATTGTTCAAATTGAAATGTAATAAACATTTCATGCAACCAAAATTTGATACATGGTGTTTAAAATGTGAAAAATATTCTTTTGTTTTGAAGTAAAACATTTATGGAAGATGTATATATTTTGATTGTAATGATTTCAAATAATCATAAATGCATAGCATAATCTTCCTTAAAACGTAATTGTTTGTACTCTAAAAATTAGTGGAGTATGTCACATCATCACAACTTGAATTATGAACTCCTCGTTTAAAGTATTTTTAAAATTCATAAGTTTTGCTAACAGTTATAACTATTTAACAATTTCCTGTAATATATTTATTGTCCATTTTAAAGTTTGGGGATTATTTAATGACATTATGATAATTTTTAATTTCATAGAACGCTTAGTTGTAATTTATTAAACACATATTGTCATGCATTGTAACTAGTTACCAAAGCAATATTAATAATAAAGTAATTGGAGACTTTTTTTAATAATTTATTTTAAGATAATTTATATATATATGTAGGTAGTTGGTAACAGCTTATTCAGTCTTCATTTATTTTATATTAAATTTTTGTTGTAGAAACGTTTCGGCTATAAGCCATTTTCAATCCAATTATCTGTGAAATACAATTAATTATACTGGTTAGGATATTTAAGTTAAAATATAAACAAATAATAAACACAAAAATCAGAATATACTAATGTATCAACAGCTGCCCTGTATGATTTTGCAATATTTTTTATATATTATAATCTTCAGATTATGTGCTTTTAAAGTTGATGTTATTTAGTTTGAGGAGGAAATTTCATTTTTTAAAATTTTATGTTTCGTGTCTGGAAATTAATTAATATTTGTATAGAAATTATTTGGTTAAAGAATATTATAGTTAAGATTAATATGGATGATATTATACCTCTATTATTACATTTTATTTCATATTGAGGTATATTATCATCCATATTAATCTTAACTATAATATTCTTTAACCAAATAATTTCTATACAAATATTAATTAATTTCCAGACACGAAACATAAAATTTAAAAAAATGAAATTTCCTCCTCAAACTAAATAACATCAACTTTACAGGCACATAATCTGAAGATTATAATATATAAAAAATAATGGAAAATAATAAAGGTCAGCTGTTGATACATTAGTATATTCTGATTTTTGTGTTTATTATTTGTTTATATTTTAACTTAATCCTAACCAGTATGATCAATTGTATTTCATAGATAATTAGATTGAAAATGGCTTATAGCCGAAACGTTTATGCAACAAAAATTTAATATAAAACATAAAATAAATGAAGACTGAATAAGCTGTTACCAACTACCTATAACATCCTAGTTTTCAACTTAGGATCTACACACACACACACACACACACACACACACACACACACACACATATATATATATATATATATATATATATATATATATATATATATAATTTTATATTATAGACCCTATGATTTCCAGGGTCATATCATTGAAATTATCAACATTATTGAACAATATTATTATTTTCCCAGTTGATCTTATATCAGCGATAACACAATATGTTTCGAACAACGGGTGCAAGGAGTGTTGTGGAGGACATACCTTGTCAACAGCCGCTAGAGGAACTGGCCAATGCTGTACTGAAGCCTCAGCTTCCAATCATGATCTTCTCCCACCACAACACAACCATGGCTTTTCTCGCATTGTTCGTCATCAAGGTCCTTCCTCCTCCAAACCGGGGGTTTCTTATCAATCGTAGAGCGGAGGCCCTGGGTTCGATTCACGATGGTGGAACATTGGGCATAAAATGGGTGTATATGTCATACTGTTAATCGAAAAATATAATGCAGTTGATGAGGGTGCTACATGGGGGGTGGGAAGGACGTGTTAATACACTTTAACCCATTTACGGTCACTAATGCGTATACGCAACATTAATTTAACATATTTTTTTTATTTTCACAAGTACAAATATTTTTCTATTTGATTATATCAGCTTATTATTTAAGGTCTCTAATTATAAAAAAATATTTTTTTAGTAAATGTTGTGCTTTTTTAATCCATTGAAAAATAATAGTTCAGATGGCTGCTTTTCCACACTAATGAAAAGTAAGATTTAAACGTCATCATTGACAATTTAGAACATATCAACGGACTTCAGACATACTGGTAACAATGTTGTGGGTTCCAGGACATGAAAATATTGGACAAACAACGACTGCGGACGGGAATCAGTGGACTCTAACTTACTGACGACTGAAGACTTACATTTACTAATTACAGAAAATATCCGTCTTGAATGGCAAGCCTCATGGTACAGCACAAGAGATAACCTCCTAAGAGAGATAAAAAGCAGTACTCATGAATGGCAAGCTAATACGCAATTAACAAGACGTGATGAAGTTGTAATTACAAGACTACGCATTGGACATACACACTTAACACATTCCTATCTCATGACAAAACAAGACAGTCCAGACATGCAACAGGTCACTAACAATTAAACACTTACTAACAGAATGCAAAACACGAGACTACTTAACTATACCATATCACATGTCTGAATTATTTTCCGTACAAAGCCCACACATTGTTACCATTCTACAACACTTACATAAAATAAAACTTTATATCAAAATATGATACTACAAGCCGTATGTTCGCGTCGTAATATGAAAGTATGAATGTGTGCATGTGGGTCTGTGTGAATGAGAGTGTGTGTGTGTGTGTGTGCATGTGGGTCTGTGTGAATGAGTGTGTGTGTGTGTGTGTGCATGTGGGTCTGTGTGAATGAGAGTGTGTGTGTGTGTGTGTGTGCATGTGGGTCTGTGTGAATGAGTGTGTGTGTGTGTGTGTGCATGTGGGTCTGTGTGAATGAGAGTGTGTGTGTGTGTGTGTGTGTGTGTGTGTGTGTGTGTGTCCGCGCTCCTAGATGTGGCTTAAGCATAGAAAATAAAGTCCTCTTATCAAATCTCTACCAATACAGACACAAAGACATAATAATGATTTTTATCTTGCAATGAAAAATTATTTTACTTATTATCTCCTACCCAGTAGACACGGAAAATGATCCCCGTTCATATGTATATATATATATATATATATATATATATATATATATATATATATGCATATACAGTTATATATGTGTCCGTTAACACGATACACGCCAGAGTTTTTGTTTTTTCGCCACGAAACTTGGTATATAGTATTCCCCCATCAAACAATTGTATGAGTTCGTTAACCAACAAAATCGGTCCATGTGGAGGGGGGGTTTACTCCGGAGCCAAAGTAGTTATTTGCCAATACCAGCCATAATATTTGTTATATTTTAACGAAACTCGGTATTCGTTGTGGTCAACTGAAGAGAAAAAATTGTTATAAAAATAAACTAAATCGGTTGACTAGAAGGGATGGTTTACACCGGACGGAAATTACTAATTTCATTATACCGGCCGTAATTTCTGTTGTATTGTAACGAAACTCTTTATAAGTCCTGGGTATCTAATAAGAAAGAAGTGATATGAAAATGAACTAAATCGGTCTATCGGAAGGGGAGGGGAGGTGTTATTTTGTACAATGTTTAAATTGAATTCTTCCGCCAAACGTAGGTTCGCGAAACTCATCAAGATCAATAGATCAAAATGTGAAGCTTTGTGTATTTAGTACGTAGTGTACGAGGTAAGGTCCATAAGTTTCCGGCCTGTCCTGCTTCCCCTCCTTCAAACGTGCCGGGACCTGCCGCCTAAGCAGATCCATCCATGCCTGCTCACTCCATACCCATCGCCCGCACTTCCTCAGTCTTGTCAGTCATTGTCCAGCCTTGAAGGAAACTCCCCATTTTTACAATGTTGAAACTCGAGTACCGTGCGGTAATTAAATTCTTTTGTAAAGAGGGTCTTACACCTGCGCAAATTAAAGAGCGCTTGGATTGTGTATACGGGTAGTCCTCCCCCTCGTATTCCACAGTGAAAGAATGGGCAAAATTATTTAAGTTAGGGAGAGAAAGTCTAGAAGATGACCCACGTTCCGGTCGCCCATTGGAAGCTGTCACTTCTGAAACAATCCAACTTGTGGAATCTGAATTGCTGTCTGACCGGCGACTAAAAACCAAGAAAATAGCAGCGAGGTTAGGGCTTTCAAAAACAAGTGTTTTGAGGATCATCAAAGAACATTTGCATATGAACAAGGTCAGTGCAAGATGGGTTCCAAAAATTCTTTCAGCTGCTCAAAAACAGGAACGAGTTCACTGCTGCAATGAATTTTTACGCGAGTATAATGCCGACCCAAGGAATTTTTTGGACTCAATTGTAACTGGGGATGAGACAATGGTTCTATATTATGACCCACTCAGCAAAAGAGAGTCCATGGAATGGAGAAGACCAGGAGAAGCGCCTCCTTCAAAAGCAAAAGTCACGCAGTCAACAAAAAAGGTAATGGCCACAATTTTTTGGGACTGTAAAGGAATACTACTGATAGATTTTAAAGAAAGGAATACCACAATGAATGGTGAGTATTATGCAGCCCTACTTCACCGGTTACGAGACGCCATTAAAGAGAAGAGGCGAGGGAAGTTAAGCAGAGGTGTCCGCCTCCTTCACGACAATGCGTCTGTCCACACAGCATTGATTTCCAAGGCCGCTGTGAAGGACTGTGGATTCCAAGAAATCTCTCATCCACCCTACAGCCAAGACTTGGCCCCTAGCGATTTCTACCTTTTCTCAAAGTTAAAATCTGACCTCCGTGGAAGGCGATTCAACACCCACGAAGAGCTCCAAGCAGCAGTGGAAGAACATTTTTTTTTAACAAAGAAGAAAATTATTTTTTTCATGGTATAGAAATGTTGCCAAAGCGTTGTATTAAGTGTGTTGAACTTAGAGGAGAATATATTGAAAAACAGTAAAACCAGTTTTTTTCTTTCACCTTTCCTTCTATCCCAGGCCGGAAACTTATGGACCTTACTACGTAGTACCCCGCTTAAACAAAACTCTGAAAGGAAATTAATTAGAAAATTAATAATTGAAACAGCTGCTCATAAAAAATGCAAAAGAGTAGAACAATTTACGTTTTTATTTATCTATATAGATTATTTTGGGGGCGAGGTTAGCTCAGTGGTAGAGCACTCGACTAATGAACTGGAGGACCAGGTTCAAAACCCGAGCGCGCACTAAAGATTTTTTCTTCTAGTGCTGCCGTTCGAGGTTTGGATTTGGGGCCCCAGATCGTCCCTAGGCTCACCCAGCCTTTAATTAATTTAATTAATAATGGGTACCTCGGGTGCTAATGACTCTTGCAGTCGAAGAAGCCGAGGGGAAAATCAGGCGGCCGGAGCATAGTGTTGACCACACTATCTCCCTAGTGTGCCGTACGGTCAAGAATCAGATACCTCTACAGTATCTGCCCCTCTGGGCCCTTGTGGCCTGTTACGGGACTGATTTTTTTTTTTTTTTTTTTTTTTTTTTATATAGATTATTTACAGCAAATTATTTAGTAATGCAGTCTACACTACCCAAATTCTCAGAAAAGTGCTTAGTTATGCAGCTCCTGCGTGACTGACTTTTTTATTTTTGCTAGTTGATTCTGTATTTTTTTATTTTTTTTGTAATTTTTTTGTTTATTTTTTTGGTACTTACGTACTAGTTGTACCGATCTCGAGAACTGGCCCCCGTTCAGGCTCCCAGTCAGTGATCCGGATCAGGAAATATGGCGATCATTTTTGAGCCTTTTTGAGAGGGAAAACAGTCATATATATATATATATATATATATATATATATATATATATATATATATATATACACACAGTGACTCACAAAACCGTTGCAATGATATGAAAGTTAAGTTATATTATAGAAAAAAAAAAATAAACCAGTATAATATGTACTCCTGCGGGTCAAAATAATTTAGTTGGGACTAGGAGGTATAATTCTAGAAGGATCTTGATGGGATTAGTCATTGGTTACAATGTCAGGGGTACACTTTCCGTTGTAGGGTCATTGCAACAGTTTTGTGGCGGATGTTGTGCAGTGAAGTTAAAAAGATTTTCTCAGATAAGGTTAAAGCTATCGCCTTAAAAATGGTTTCATTCGTTTTACTAGCCCCAGAAGCCTATTAATCGAGTACTTACAAGCATATGAATTCAAAAACGTAAGCGTTACGATTTTTTTCGCCCGAATTTCGCCCCAAACGCCATCTTCCAGTGGGCGGATTTTGCTGGTTAACGAACTTGACCTTTCAAATTGGACGACGGATTTTTGTACCAAATTTCATCAAAATCGGACCATTAGGGACACCAGAAATCCGGTAGTGCCGACTAGAAAATTTCGCGTTTCAGAACCCCTAGTGACCGAAAATAACGGTGGTTAAAATTTGTATATATATATATATATATATATATATATATATATATATATATATATATATATACAGTGACTCACAAAACCGTTGCAATGATATGAATTTAGTTGGGACTAGGAGGTATAATTCTAGAAGGATCTTGAGGGGATTAGTCTTTGGTTACAATGTCAGGGGTACACTTTCCGTTGTAGGGTCATTGCAACAGTTTTGTGGCGGATGTTTTGCAGTGAAGTTAAAGATGTAGAGTGTCAAGTTAACTATTTATAATAGTTACTACCGAGCAAAACGGACATAAAAAATAACATTTAAGCCAGATAAATTAAAAGTAAAAAACTTTTCCCCGACATAAACAACAGTATTAAGCTTTTGGTCACTGAAGGCCTTTCGATGAGACAAATTGCTGCTCGAGTTGGTTTGAATGTTTTTACAGTAAGTCGACATGTTATGAAAAATACTCTTTATTGTTCTAAAGATTTTGGAGGTCAACCAAGAAGAATTTCAGAAAGAAACAGCAAGTTACTTGTTCGACTGATTAGGATGGGCGAGATCGACATTGCTGTACAAGGCCAACACAGACTTAGATCAGGCATCGGACTTCACATTAATGCTGAAACTATTCCATAAACACTGATAAGTCAGGGATATGGGCCAGAGGCGAAGGTCGAGAAGCCATTGCCTAAAAAAACACAGGCAACTAAAACTGCAATTTTGTGGCAATCATGAAAATTGGACAACTGCTGACTGGAGAAGAGTTGTGAGGTCAGAAAAAATGAAAATGAACCGTTTTGGGACTGATGGACAATGTTGGCTTTCGAAAAAAAAAAAACCTGGGTCTCCCATTACTAACGGAAATTCCAGTCTACTCAGAAATTTGGTGGTGGGAGTCAAATGGTTTGGGGTGCATAGAGGACCAAAATGTTGGACGGATTGCCAGAATAGGAAGGAAAATGATCCCTGAGGAATATCTAAGTATTTTCCAGTCATCTCAACTGCCAACTTTTAAATTCCGAATGAAGATATTATATTTCAACAGGATAATGATCCAAAGCACAATGCAAAAATAAGTGGAATGGTTTGAACATCATGCAATTAACTTGTTAGATTGGCCCCTCGGTCTCAAAATATAGATATTATTGAGCACATTTCGTTCCATAAAAAACAAAATTTGGCAAAGTGCGAAAATTCATCATAATCGAATGAAGAATTATGTGAGCGAAACTAATTGATGTAGAACGATAACCCGTCATAATTTTCAAACAATCTTGTGAAAAGTGTACTAAATAGAATTCAGACCATAATCAAAGCCAAAAGAACCAATAAAAAGTACTAGATTATAAGGTTTTATAATAGTTTTTATTCAGTCACAAAAGTGTTGCAATCAGCTCAATTTGCATTTTTTTCAGAATTTATTTTTATACCTCAATAAAATTGTTATTCTGTTAATTTCTAATTATTAAGTATGTCTTAAACCCATATATATTTGTTTCATTACCCAACACACATTTCTAACAGCGAGGTATTCAAATTTTGTAAGCAAAAGCTATCATTCCAACGGTTTTGTGAGTCACTGTATATATATATTTATATATATATATATATATATATATATATATATATATATATATATATACATAAGACATGATTAGTATTTTAATGGCAAAGCAGCAGAGGCAAGCAAATTCCCCGGATTTCTGACCACTTCTATGCGCAGAAATCCGCCACATGAGATAGCCACGCGCCATTCTTGTTATCTATCAACTCTAGAATCGTGTATTCTTCATTTCCAGGTCACACGAGCCCTCTGGCAAAACAATCATATCTTACTCAATATATTCTTCATCAATATTGTTTTTTTTCGAGTATCGATTCTTTGTGTGTGTGTGTGTGTATATCAGTCACATCATAACAGACCACAAAGGCCCAGAGGGTGTGACACTTTAGAAGTATCTGATACTAGACAAAAGGCACACTAAGTGCGTAGAGACCTTGTGGTGATAGTTAGCGCTGACCGCCTAGAGGGGGGGGGGGATCCCCACCCATAGAGGTACAGAATGTTGGAAACAACTAGAATGTTCGATTCGATACTACTGAGAATTAACCGGAAGCTTTTAGCGCGGTTCCTCCCTCCCTCCGTAGGGACGAAACCCCGCTTATAAGGTTGACTTCATGGCGCAATCCGGAAGTACCGACTAGAAAATTCAAATTTGTGTGTGTGTGTATATATATATATATATATATACACACACAAATTTGAACCACCGTTGTATATATATATATATATATATATATATATATATATATATATATATATATATACTAGCTGACCCGGCAAACGATGCTTTGCCATGTACATAGTTTCTAGTAACAATTTTGGTAGTGAAATAATAATCCCGTACCTGTTGCGGGATCTCGTTCGTTTGGCTTTAGCAGCAATGATCCCAATTTGTTCAGAAATTTGGCCTTCGATTTTGACTGTTGAATTAAGTTGAAGGGTAAGGTGAAAGAACAAGAAATGTCCATTTTTATCAAATTTTTAATTATTAGCTTATTACACAGTTTTATAGAGGTACTACAACAAATAAGTACACAAATAACTGACACACAATCACATTGAAAATTCTACACAAATCTGAGTTACACACGATGAAAGATTTGGCATACTGGAAAAAAACAAGGAATGTCCAAGCAGAAAGAGGAAAAAACTGGGAGTGTCCATATTTATCACTTTCCACGCTTATCAGCTTTATCCCCTTTTCTTTCGTATCTATCCCCCTCTTCCTTCTAAGCTTGGAAATTGGAAGAATGACTGTATTTCTGCCAAACGAAGAGTGCCAAAGAAAGGAAAACAGAAGCTAAGGCCGGGTGAGTTTGAGCTGCCTTCTAGAGCGTGTAAGAAACGGCTGAAACTGTCAAAGGCTAAATATGATGATGTACAAGTTTTAATCAAATTTTGTCATCCAGACAATCATCGTTTCTGTTCAACATTGCCCCATAAAATGTAGAAGTAAATAGGAGATTTAAATCTGCAAAATGCTGGACATTCCTTGTTCTTTTCTCCTAATAATATTACTTTTGTGGCAAAAATGTCATTAAAAGCTCTATTTTGAGTTATTTATTGTCGATTTGTTTTTACATGCACAATAGGACTTATACTTTCTGATTTCTATATATAAATAAAATGAAATAGGTAGCTGTACATATTTTGGTAATTTGAAATACAAAAATAGCTTTTTCTCGAAAAGTAGATTTTGTGACATTCCTTGTTCTTTCCCCTTACCCTTCAATTGTTGACCATTTGCAGTATTATATTTTACTATTTACATTGCTCCAAACGATTTTATTTGGAAACATTAACTTCAGGAATAGTTTAGAATCTGGAGCCATATTTCTCTTTGCCAAAAGATAATATGTTGGATAAAACTACATTTTATAATTAAAATTTATTTATTATAATTATTTATTTATTTTAAATTAACGCCCATTATTATTAACTAAGAATTTTAGGAGGGGTTATCTATAGGTTACCACCCTTTTCTAGCCAGGATAGGGCTGATGCCTTTTCTTTTTTCTAAAGAAAAGCCTCCACCCGTAGTGGGAATCGAACCCTTGAACCTTGGCACGGACTCCGTGAGGACTTCACACTCTGTGCCACGGAGTGGTAAGTGCTCACGCCTTAACATTCACGGCCCCCGGGCCTCCTTATTATATTTAAAGTACTAATATCGTTATTATAAAATGGGGATTCGTGGTAAAAGGTTGAAAATTTAGGGTTGTATTCATTTTTTAATGCTAAATCATAAAAAAATAAAAATTAAGTATTTTGTTAAAAAAATAAAGAAATTTTTTTTTCAGGGTGGGCCCCTTATCACTTAGGGGTATAAAAATTAGTTATAAACCTATTCTCAGACCTACTGAATATACATATTAAATTTCGTCAAAATAGGTTAAGCCGTTTCAGAGGAGTATAAACCCTAAAACTGTGACATGAGAATTTTATATATATATATATATATATATATATATATATATATATATATATATATATATTTATACATATATATATATACCTATATATATATATATATATTTATACATACATATATATATATATATATATATATATATATATATATTTATTTATATATTATATATAATATTAATATATAATAAATATATATATATATTTATATATATATATATATTTATTTATATATTTTAAAGATCGAGTTCGTTAACCAGCAAAATCCGTCTACTGGAATACGGTTTTTAGAGCGAAAAAATAGTTACGCTTACATCATATGCTTGGAAGTATTCGTTTTATGGGCTTCTGGGCCAAGGAAAACGAATGAAACTATTTTTAAGGTGATAGCAATAATTGTTGAATAAAGTTTATGGTTTGAGGTACTTAGAATCGTGGGATTCAGTTCAAATATTTTTTGCATGTTTGAAATTCATATAAACGAAAGTTTACTAAATTTTCTACAAAGGTTCTCATAAAATTTTTGATTTGGCGTTGTCAATCGGAGAAATAACTGCTTAAAGCTTTAAAAGTGTTTGTTTCGTTTCTTTGAACGGAGTTTTGTGTTTGTTTAACTCACTTTTTAATTGGTTGTTTTAAATTAAATTTATGAGTAAAATTATTAGTTTAGTAAAAGAATGCAAGAAAATGAGTAAAAGCTAGCTAACGTCATGAATAATGATAATAATAACCGCGATAAATGTTGCTTAGCGACTGATTCTGCTGTCGTTATGAATGTCATTATCCTTCCCTAGGGTGTTATCTAATTTCTTTTTTAACGGCGCATCGACAAATCTGGGCCGTAAGCGCTTACATCCAGGGTGCAGCCAGGAATTTTCTCAGCGAACCCGGAGATCAGTAATTCCTGCCGCCGCACAGTGGGAAAAAATCCACTTTTAGGGTGACAAAATGATTTTTTTGTGTTTTTCAATATTTTTGAGGTCACTGAGTTAGGGAAAAATACTTAAAAAAATCGTTGACCCATAGTTATTAGTATATCCAACAAACAAATGTTGTAGGCACATAAATGTTTTGACATAATAGATAAAAATTGGGAAAAAAATTTTGTAGTCTGACTCGCAGGAACTGCATCATCTTAGCGCGGTTCCGTTCTTATCCCTAGTCTAATTTGGAAAGATTAAAATATTTATTTATTGATAAGGCTTTGCAACTTTGGCGAATCGCCTGAAGATTAAAATAGAAGCAGTTATTATTTTGGTTCCACCAGTCTTGAAAGGTCTTGATTTACGATCTCACCTGGAAGGGTCGGTCAACACTAGAAAGGGCCCCGCTAGTTACAAGGTCTTGGAATCTAGGAAATCTATATTTCTAACAATAACTTGTTTTGTTATTTTACTTAACCAGTTTTATTGTAAAATACATTATCCAACTATAAGCAATTAAGAAATAACAAGGAATAAAAACAGACAAAAAAAACCGTTCGAATAAACGAAATCAATTACTTTAATGTTTTAAGCACTTATTTCTCCGATTGACATCGCCTAATTAAAACTTTCGTCAGAACATTTTTTGTGGAGCATTTAGTAAGCTTTCGAATGGTAACCTTTCGCTTCCTAAGATTTTCAAGTTCCCAAAATTTTCATTATTTCTAGCAACAGAAAATTGGTCTCATTTTTCCTATCCTGTTTTACAAACAAATACATTTTCCTAACATAAGAAATTACAAAAATAAAAAAGTCCGACTCGCAGGAACTGCGTCATCTTAGCGAGGTTCCAGTTCATTTTTTTTTTTTTTTTTATTTTTTTTTTTTTTTTATTTTTTTTTTTTTACGGCGCATCTACAACTAGGTCAATAGCGCCGACATCCAGGGTGTAGCGAGGAATTTTACCAGCGAGCCGTGGGATGATAAAATTCCTGCCGGAGGTTGGGAATCGAACCCACCATCTACCGCTTATGAATCCAAGGCGCTAGCCATTAGACCACGGGAGACCCCAGTCCCTGTTCATATCCCTATTCTCATTTGAAAAGCATAGAATAGAAACAGATAATATTTTCCTCGGCCTTTGTTCAAAGGGTTTTATGGCTATACCTGGGGTCGGGTCAGCAAGACCCTAGAAACCTCTTCTACCGATACTTCATTTCATACATTTCAATGAATTGGAAAATATCAAAAAATTTCACATATTCCTGTGTTCTTTTACTATAGTAATAATTCTACAGATAAAATCAATTAAAAAATAAAAAAAAAAACCAACAGCATAAAGGCAATTGAAAATATTCAAAAGACGTCATCGAATCTTTTTCTCTTGGCAAGCTATATTTCTAACAATGAATTGTTTCTCTTATTTTGCCTAATCTGTTTTATTGTAAAATACATTATCCAACTATAAGCAATTAAAAAATAACAAGGAATAAAAACAGACAAAAAGAACAGTTCGAATAAGCGAAATCAATTACTTTAAAGTTTTAAGCACTTATTTCTCCGATTAACATCGCCTAATCAAAACATTCATCAGAACCTTTTTTGTAGAGCACTTAGTAAGCTTTCTAATGGTATTCTTCCTTTTGCCAAGATTCTCAACCTTTTTCGAGATATTAAGGAAAGTAGGGGTCTCCCGTGGTCTAATGGCTAGCGCCTTGGATTCATAAGCGGGAGATGGTGGGTTCGATTCCCAACCTCCGGCAGGAATTTTATCATCCCACGGCTCGCTGGTGAAATTCCTCGCTACACCCTGGATGTCGGCGCTAATGACCTAGATGTAGATGTGCCGTAAAAAAAAAAAAAAAAAAAATTAAGGAAAGTAGACAAAGTTACCAAAAGGTTTTATGTCTGTTAATAAAATATTTTATTCTAACCCTTCCTTAACTCCAAACGTAACCAAAAGTTTAACATGTTAGTTTTGATGAAATTCAAACATGCAAAAAATGTTTCAACTGAATCCCATGATTCTAAGTACCCAAACCAAAAACGGCATTCAAAAATTATTTCAAAACTTTCATTTTCATCATTTTTTATCAAAACTTTCATTAGAACCTTTTATGTAGAGCATTTAATAAGCTTTCTAATGGTATTCTTCCGTTTACCAAAATTCTCAACAGTTTTCGAGATATTAATGAATGTTCCCAAAATTTATATTATTTCTAGCAACAGAAAATTGGCCTCATTTTTCATATCCTGTTTTACACACAAAATTTTCGCAACATAAGAAATTACAAAAATAAAAAGCAATAAAAAACGAAGGGAAAGAGACAAAAATTACAACAAGAACGACAAAAACCCGTTCATAAGGACAAAACAGACGTATTTGAAGTTTTAAGCACTTATTTCTCCGATTGACATAACCTAATCAAAAATAGTTTTAGAATCTTTTTTGTAGAGTATTTAGTAAGCTTTCAAATAGTTTCTATCCACTTACCACGATTTCCCAACCGTGTTCGAGATATTAATGAAAGTATACGAACTTCCCAAAACTTTTCATGTCTGTTCATAAAATATTTTATTCTAACCCTTCCTTAACTCAGAACGTAACAAAACTTTCAACATATTAGTTTTAATGAAAGTAGAACATGCAGATAAAGTTTCAACTGAATCCCGTAATTCTAAGTACCCAAACCAAAAACGGTATTCAAAAACTATTTTTCCAATTATCTCGAAAACGGTTAAAGCTATCGCCTTGAAAATGGTTTCATTCGTTTTCCTAGCCCAAGAAGCCTATAAAACGAGTACTTACAAGCTTATAAACTCAAAAACGTAAGCGTTACGATTTTTTTTGCGCGAATTTCGCCCTAAACGCCATCTTCCAGTGGGCGGATTCTGCTGGTTAACGAACTTGACCTTTCAAATTGGACGACGGATTTTTGTACCAAATTTCATCACAATCGGACCATTAGGGAAGCCAGAAATGAGCGAACAGACAAATATATATATATATATATATATATATATATATATATATATATATATATATAAATGAATATATACACACACATATATATATATATATATATATATATACAAATTTGAACCACCGTTATTTTCGGTTTCTAGGGGTTCTGAAACGCGAAATTTTCTAGTCGGCACTTCCGGATTGTTTCATTGTATGAACCCTATAAGCAGGGTTCCTCCCTATGGGGGAGGGAGGAACCGCGCTAAAAGAACGACAAAAACCCGTTCATAAGAACAAAACAGACGTATTTGAAGTTTTAAGCACTTATTTCTCCGATTGACATAACCTAATCAAAAAAAGTTTTAGAAACATTTTTGTATAGAATTTAGTAAGCTTTCAAATAGTTTCTATCCACTTACCACGATTTCCAAACCGTATTCGAGATATTAATGAAAGTATACGAAGTATGCTTACTAAATTCTCTACAAAAAAGGTTCTAATGAAAGTTTTGATTAGGCGATGTCAATCGGATAAATAAGTGCTTAAAACTTTAACGTAATTGATTTCGCTTATTCGAACTGTTCTTTTTGTCGGTTTTTTATTCCTTGTTATTTTTTAATTGCTTATTGTTGGATAATGTATTTGAAAATAAAACAGGTTAAGAAAAATAATAAAAACAATTTATTGTTAGAGATATGGATTTCCAAGGTATAGCTTTTCAACTGCCTAGCGTCCTTCCTAGGGAGGGTTGGTTGTCTTTGATTGTGGTACTTAGAATTATGGGATACAGTTGAAACATTTTCTGCATGTTCGAATTTCATCAACATAATATGTTAAAATTTTGGTTACGTTTGGAGCTAAGGAAGGATTAGAATAAAATATTTTATTAACAGACATGAAATGTTTTGGGAACTCTTTTTGTTTGTTTTTATTCCTTGTTATTTTTTAATTGGTTAAAGTTGGATAATGTATTTGACAATAAAACAGATTAATTAAAATAAGAAGCTCAATTCATTGTTAAAAATATATCAGGCTGTACCGTATGAAATGTCAGTTTTGGATTTGTCGATTTCCTTCAAATGTCTTGAAACTGTCGAGGCTCCTACTCCGAGTTCTTTGGCATATTCCCTAGTGTTTTTAATTGCTTATAGTAGTCAAATGTATTTGTCAATAAAACAGGATACGTATTATTAGAATCAATATTTTGTTTGTTAGAATTCGAAGATGCCGTATGAATATCTAGATTACAGTACTGGTGTTGATTTCGTTCTTTAGAATTATTCTTGGTATTCCCTATTTTCATCTGTTACCCATAGTTTTTTATTGTTAGTAGGGTTTTCTTATTGATTATAGAATATAAATCTATTTTGCTATAAAACAGGATACGTGAAGTTAGTGACAATATTTCGGAAATTTCTGAGCGAAATACTTTTAAGATTTTCTACCACCACGAACGGCTTTTTTCCTCTATTTTTATCCACTAGATAGGCTTTATTTTGCATATTATTCTATATAAGTTTTATTCAGCGGGGAATTCTGATGAAATGTCGTGTTTTTGCTGTGGATTTTAAATACGATGTATCAAAGATTGGATAACATTAGCGAGTCTACATGGTTAAGAACCGACGACGGAGAATTACTTCTTGCTATGATTTAGTCTACATATGTATATTAAGTCCTAAATCCAAAAAATAAACTTCACAACGATTAGATACTATGAGCGAATATGGCGGTTCAATGCCCATAGAAACAAGGGGGCCGCAGGAAATTTACCTGCTAAGAGTTAATCCTCAAGAGCTGTAAATATACCCCAGGTATCTGCCGACACAAATACAAAGCCTAGGCGGAGAGCACCCCAAAAACACAGATCCAAACATAGGTTATATACTAAATATTCATAAAGACTACTTAGTTGTAAACCGATTCATCAATTAGCAATCAATAGTTTTCAACAAAGGTTATGTACTAAATATTGATAAAAAGTATTTAATTAGAAAAAAAAACAATATTCCACAAGACTTGCTTTTGGTCCATTTGTGTCTACTCCATAGACTTAATTAGGTATATTATTCTATTGTAGTTGGGCAACTAAACTTTGTTTTATTTTGTTAAATAAAGTTTTTTTCTTGACTTGTTATTCGTCAAGACTTTTATTTGTCCTTGTGTATTTACTAGATAGGTTTTATTCGGCATATTATTCTATATAGGCTATATTAGGCAGGGTATTCTACTCAATCTTGTGTACTTCTTCTTGATCCTTCTGTACATGGGCGTATATAAAAACAATTTCGGGGGGGGGGCTGAGACCATTTCCAGGGTATGGAATACTAAATATTTAGAGCTTGGAATAGTTTTAGGCAACTAAAACGCTATTACACGTAAAATAAAATATGTTTTATGAACTAAGTGATCTTATTTAATTTATTTTTAAGGGTTTTACGAGAAGTTTTTATCATCAATTCAAAATTTCGGGAGGGGCTGCAGCCCCCTCAGCCCCCCCCCTCATATACGCCCATGCTTCTCTATCCTCTAGAAAGGCTTTATTAGGCATATTTTGTATTGATTTATAGAGCTTTGCTTTAGAATGAGAGCCAGATTCTGTAATTTCCGCTTCTGTGTAAAAGTTAGCTACTGTCGGTGTCCCTGACGCCTTAATATCACTTATATTCGAGATGTTCGAGGGGATTTTGACAATTTTCACGAGATATATAAAAAAAAAAATAAGTTTATTTCTTTTCTAAGCTTATCAAATGGCACTAGGGACATGAACGGAACCGCGCTAAGATGCTGCAGTTCCTGCGAGGGGGTTCCCTATGGGGGAGGGAGGAACCCCGCTTATAGGGTTGATACAATGAAACAATCCGGAAGTGCCGACTAGAAAATTTCGCGTTTCAGAACCCCTAGAGACCGAAAATAACGGTGGTTCAAATTTGTGTATATATATATATATATATATATATATATATATATGTATATATTTATTTATATATATATATATATATATATATATATATATATATATATATATATATATATATATATGTCTGTTCGCTCATTTCTGGCTTCCCTGATGGTCCGATTTTGATGAAATTTGGTAAAAAAATCCGTCGTCCAATTTGAAAGGTCAAGTTCGTTAACCAGCAAAATCCGCCCACTGGAAGATGGCGTTTGGGGCGAAATTCGCGCAGAAAAAATCGTAACGCTTACGTTTTTGAGTTCATAAGCTTGTAAGTACTCTTTTTATAGGCTTCTTGGGCTAGAAAAACGAATGAAACCATTTTCAAGGCGATAGCTTTAACCGTTGTCGAGAAAATTGGAAAAATAATTTTTGAATTCCGTTTTTGGTTTGGGTACTTAGAATCACTGGATTCAATTGAAACATTATCTGCATGTTCTAATTTCATTAAAACTAATATTTTGAAAGTTATGTTACGTTTGGAGTTAAGGAAGGGTTAGAATAAAATATTTTATTAACGGACATGAAAAGTTTTGGTAACTTTGAATACTTTCCTTAATTTTTTTTTTTTTTTTATTTTTTTATTTTTTTTTTTTATTTTTTTTTACGGCGCATCTACATCTAGGTCAATAGCGCCGACGTCCAGGGTGCAGCGAGGAATTTTATCAGCGAGCTGTGGGATGATAAAATTCCTGCCGGAGGTTGGGAATCGAACCCACCATCTCCCGCTTATGAATCCAAGGCGCTAGCCATTAGACCACGGGAGACCCCTTACTTTCCTTAATGTCTCGAAAAAGGTTGAGAATCTTGGGAAACGGAAGATGACCATTAGAAAGGTAACTAAATGCTCTACAAAAATGGTTCTAAAAAAAAAAGTTTTGATTAGGCGATGTCAATAGGAGAAATAAGTGCTTAAAACTTTAAAGTAATTGATTTCGTTTATTCGACCTGTTCTTTTTCTCTTTGATTTTGGTACTTCGCTAACCAGCAAAATCCGCCCACTGGAAGATGGCGTTTGGGGCGACATTCGCGCAGAAAAAATCGTAACGCTTACGTTTTTGAGTTCATAAGCTTGTAAGTACTCTTTTTATAGGCTTCTTGGGCTAGGAAAACGAATGAAACCATTTTCAAGGCGATAGCTTTAACCGTTTTCGAGAAAATTTGAAAAATAGTTTTTGAATACCGTTTTTGGTTTGGGTGCTTAGAATCACGGGATTCAGTTGAAACATTTTCTGCATGTTCCACATTCATTAAAACTAATATGTTGAAATGTTTGTTACGTTTGGAGTTTAGGAAGGGTTAGAATAAAATATTTTATTAACAGACATAAAAAGTTTTGGTAACTTTGTATACTTTCCTTAATATCTCGAAAAAGGTTGAGAATCTTGGGAAACGGAAGATGACCATTAGAAAGCTTACTAAATGCTCTACAAAAAAGGTTCTAATGAAAGTTTTGATTAGGCGCTGTCAATCGGAGAAATAAGTGCTTAAAACTTTAAAGTAATTGATTTCGCTTATTCGAACTGTTCTTTTTGTCTGTTTTATTCCTTGTTATTTTTAAATTGCTTATAGTCAGATAATGTATTTGTCAATAAAACAGATTAAGTAAAATAAGAAGATCAATTTATTGTTAGAAATGTAGCGTTCAAAGAGAGAGATCCCAAGGCTTTCCAAATGCCTCTGAGCGGAGGCCTTTCTGCCCGACTTATGGTATAGCTGACCCATACAGGTAAGATTGTAAATCAAGACCTTTCAAGACTGGTTTGTTTGAGATTTCATTTGGATAGCTGTTTCGCTATTGATCTAAACTGTTTCTATTCTATGCCTTCATAAACACTAGAGATAAGAACGGAACCGCGCTAAGATGACGCAGTTCCTGCGAATCGGACTCGCAGGAACTGCAGCATCTTAGCGCGGTTCCGTTCATGTCCCTAGTGCCATTTGATAAGCTTAGAAAAGAAATAAACTTTTTTTTTTTTTTATATATCTCGTGAAAATTGTCAAAATCCTCTCGAACATCTCGAATATAAGTGATAGTAAGGCGTCAAGGACACCGACAGTAGCTAACTTTTACACAGAAGCGGAAATTACAGAATCTGGCTCTCATTCTAAAGCAAAGCTCTATAAATCAATACAAAATATGCCTAATAAAGCCTTTCTAGAGGATACAGAAGCATGGGCGTATATGAGGGGGGGGGCTGTGGGGGCTGCAGCCCCTCCCGAAATTTTGAATTGATGATAAAAACTTCTCGTAAAACCCTTAAAAATAAATTAAATAAGATCACTTCGTTCATAAAACATATTTTATTTGACGTGTAATAGCGTTTTAGTTGCCTAAAACTATTCCAAGCTCTAAATATTTAGTATTCCATACCCTGGAAATGGTCTCAGCCCCCCCCCGAAATTTTTTTTATATACGCCCATGTACAGAAGGATCAAGAAGAAGTACACAAGATTGAGTAGAATACCCTGCCTAATATAGCCTATATAGAATAATATGCCGAATAAAACCTATCTAGTAAATACACAAGGACAAATAAAAGTCTTGACGAATAACAAGTCAAGAAAAGAAACTTTATTTAACAAAATAAAACAAAGTTTAGATGCCCAACTACAATAGAATAATATACCTAATTAAGTCTATGGAGTAGACACAAATGGACCAAAAACAAGTCCTGTGGAATATTGTTTTTTTTTTCTAATTAAATACTTTTTATCAATATTTAGTATATAACCTTTGTTGAAAACTATTGATTGCTAATTGATGAATCGGTTTACAACTAAGTAGTCTTTATGAATATTTAGTATATAACCTATGTTTGGATCTGTGTTTTTGGGGTGCTCTCCGCCTAGGCTTTGTATTTGTGTCGGCAGATACCTGGGGTATATTTAAAGCTCTTGAGGATTAACTCTTAGCAGGTAAATTTCCTGCGGCCCCCTTGTTTCTACGGGCATTGAACCGCCATATTCGCTCATAGTATCTAACCGTTGTGAAGTTTATTTTTTGGATTTAGGACTTAATATACATATGTAGACTAAATCATAGCAAGAAGTAATTCTCCGTCGTCGGTTCTTAACTATGTAGACTCGCTAATGTTATCCAATCTTAGATACATCGTATTTAAAATCCACAGCAAAAACACGACATTTCATCAGAATTCCCTGCTGAATAAAACTTAAATAGAATAATATGCAAAATAAAGCCTATCTAGTGGATAAAAATAGAGGAAAAAGTCCGTCACGCAGGAGCTGCATAACTAAGCACTTTCCTCAGAATTTGGGTAGTGTAGATTGCTTTCCAGAACAATTTGCTTAAAATATCCTACATAAATAAAATAAAAACATGAATAGTTCTCTTTTAAATTTGTAATGAGTAACTGATCAATTAATAATTTGCTTCCAGAGTTATGTTTACACATGGTACCTATTACACTACGTAATAAATACAAAAAACCTCATATTATCGTATTTTGATCTAACGCAGGAACAGGATACAGTCACTCTAGTGGTAGAAAGCGCTCCTTGCGGCGGCTTTGTGAACCTACGTCTGACGGGCTTTTCTATTGAAATATATTACAAATTAAACCCCCGCTTTCCGATTGACCGATTCAGCTCATTTTTACAACACTTCTTTCTCATGAGTTACCCACGACGTATACCGCGTTTCGTTACAATACAGCAGAAATTACGACCGGTATGAGTATATTAAGAATTTGGGTCAGGAGTAAACCCCCCCTTCTAATGAACCGATTTAGTTTATTTTTACAACACATATTTACCTGTAGATTACCTCTACGAATACCTAGTTTCGTCGAAATTACCAAAAATCACGGCTGGTAGTGGCGAATTGGTATTGTGGGTCCGGAGTAAACCCCCCGCCCCCCTCCTAATGAACCGATTTAGTTTATTTTTACAACAGTTATTTACCTGTGGATTACCACTACGAATACCGAGTTCCGTCGAAATATACCAAAAATCACGGCTGGTAGTGGCGAATTGGTATTGTGGGTCCAGAGTAAACCCCCCCTTCTAATGAACCGATTTAGTTCATTTTTATATCTCACTTTTCTCTCTATATTACCACTACGAATACCAAGTTTCGTTGAAATATAACAAATATTACGGCTGACATAGTCAAATTAGTGTTTTGGGTTCGGGGTAAACCCACCCTTCCGGTGGACCGACTTTGGTGGTTAACGAACTCGTTCAATCGTTTGCTAAATGAATGCTATATACCAAGTTTCGTGACGAAAAAACAAAAACTCTGGCCGCTATCGTGTTAACAGACACATATATATATATGCATATATATATATATATATATATATATATATATATATATATATATATATATATGTATATATATATATATATAGATATATATAAATTTTAACGGGGGTAATTTTCGGTGTCTACTAGGTAGGATCGATAAAGATTTGAAGAAATTTTTCAAAAATTCCGTCATGAGTCCAACCTCAATAGCTACTTTCCTTCGGAGGAAAGTGCTAAAAAGCCGTTCGTGGTGGTAGAAAATCTTAAAAGTATTTCGCTCAGAAATCTCCGAAATATTGTCAGTAACTTTACGTATCCTGTTTTATAGCCAAATAGATTTATATTCTATAATCAATAAGAAAAACCTACTAACAATAAAAAACTATGGGTAACTGATGAAAATAGGGAATACCAAGAATAATTCTAAAGAACGAAATCAACACCAGTACTGTAATCTAGATATTCATACGGCATCTTCGAATTCTAACAAACAAAATATTGATTCTAATTATACGTATCCTGTTTTACAAACAAATACATTTTCTTAACATAAGAAATTACAAAAATAAAAAGCAATAAAAAACCAAGGGAAAGAGACAAAAATTACAAAAAGATCGACAAAAACCCGTTCATAAGAACAAAACATACGTATTTGAAGTTTTAAGCACTTATTTCTCCGATTGACATAACCTAATCAAAAATAGTTTCAAAATCATTTTTGTAGAGAATTTAGTAAGCTTTCAAACAGTTTCTATCCACTTACCACGATTTCCCAACCGTGTTCGAGATATTAATGAAAGTATACGAAGTTCCCAAAACTTTTCATGTCTGTTCATAAAATAATTTATTCTAACCCTTCCTTAACTCCAAACGTAACCAAAAGTTTAAGAAATTAGTTTTGATAAAATTTGAACATTCAAAAAATGTTTCAACTGAATCCCGTGATTCTAAGTACCCAAACCAAAAACGGTATTCAAAAACTATTTTTCCAATTATCTCGAAAACGGTTAAAGCTATCGCCTTGAAAATGGTTTCATTCGTTTTCCTAGCCCAAGAAGCCTATAAAACGAGTACTTACAAGCTTATGAACTCAAAAAGTCCGTTTCGCAGGACTGCATCATCTTAGCGCGGTTCCGTTCATATCCCTAGTCTAATTTGGAAAGATTAAAATAGAAGCAGTTATTATTTTGGGTCCACTAGTCTTTTTTTTAAAATTAATTATTATGATGGCGTGTCAACCCTTAAGGTCACTAACGCCATTCCTGTGAGTAGTAAAGTCTTGAAAGGTCATGATTTACAATCTTACCTGGAAGGGTCCGCTACACTAGAAACAGACCCGCTAGTGACAAGGTCTTGGAATCTTGGAAATCTATATTTCTAACAATAAATTGTTTTTGTTATATTACTTAACCAGTTTTATTGTCAAATACATTATCCAACTATAAGCAATTAAAAAATAACAAGAAATAAAACAGACAAAAAGAACCATTGGAATAAACGAAATCAATTAATTTAAAGCTTTAAGCACTTTTTTCTCCGATTGACATCGCCTAATTAAAACTTTCTTCAGAACCTTTTTTGTAGAGCATTTAGTAAGCTTCCGAATGGTAATCTTCCGCTTCACGAGATTGTCAACGGTTTTTGAGATACTAACGAAATTATACAAAGTTACCAAAACTTATTTTATCTGTTAATAAAATATTTTATTCTAACCCTTCCTTTACTCTAAATGTAACAAAAATTTCAACATATTAGTGTTGATGAAACTCCAACATGCAGAAAATGTTTCAACTGTATCCCATAATTCTAAGTACCAAAATCAAAGACAAAGAACCCTCCCTAGCAGTTGAAAAGCTATATATCTTGGAAATCCATATCTCTAACATTAAATTGTTTTTCTTATTTTTCTTAACCTGTTTTATTTTCAAATACATTATCCAACAATAAGCAATTAAAAAACAACAAGGATTAAAAAACAGACAAAAAGAACAGTTCGAATAAGCGAAATCAATTACTTTAAAGTTTTAAGCTCTTATTTCTCCGATTGACATCGCCTAATCAAAACTTTTATTAGAACCTTTTTTTTAGAGCATTTAAGAAGCTTTCTAATGGTATTCTTCCGTTTACCAAGATTCTCAACCTTTTTCGAGATATTAATGAAAGTAAACAAAGTTACTAAAACTTTTTATGTCTGTTAATAAAATATTTTATTCTAACCCTTCCTTAACTCCAAACGTAACCAAAATTTCAACATATTAGTTTTGATGAAAGTAGAACATGCAGAAAATGTTTCAATTGAATCCCATGATTCTAAGTACCCAAACCAAAAACGGTATTCAAAAAATATTTTTCCAATTTTCTCGAAAACGGTTAAAGCTATCGCCTTGAAAATGGTTTCATTCGTTTTCCTAGCCCAGGAATCATATAAAACGAGTACTTAGAAGCTTATGAACTCAAAAACGTAAGCGTTACGTATATATATATATATATACATATATATATATATATATATATATATATATATATATATATATATATTATAGTCTGTGTTGGCCTTGTACAGCAATGTCGATCTCGCCCATCCTATTCAGTCGAACAAGTAACTTGCTGTTTCTTTCTGAAATTTTTCTTGGTTGACCTCCAAAATCTTTAGAACAATAAAGAGTATTTTCTATAACACATCTACTTACTGTAAAAACATTCAAACCAACTGGAGCAGCAATTTGTCTCATCAAATGGCCTTCAGTGACCAAAAGCTTAATACTGTTTTTTATGTCGGAGAAAAGTTTTTTACTTTTAATTTATCTGGCTTAAATGTTATTTTTTATGTCCGTTTTGCTCGGTAGTAACTATTATAAATAGTTAACTTGACACTCTACATCTTTACCTTCACTGCAAAACATCCGCCACAAAACTGTTGCAATGACCCTACAACGGAAAGTGTACCCCTGACATTGTAACCAAAGACTAATCCCCTCAAGATCCTTCTAGGATTATACCTCCTAGTCCCAACTAAATTTATATCATTGCAACGGTTTCGTGAGTCACTGTATATATATATACAAATTTTAACCACCGTTATTTTCGGTCACTAGGGGTTCTGAAACGCGAAATTTTCTAGTCGGCACTTCCGGATTTCTGGTGTCCCTAATGGTCCGATTTTGATGAAATTGGATACAAAAATCCGTCGTCCAATTTGAAAGGTCAAGTTCGTTAACCAGCAAAATCCGCCCACTGGAAGATGGCGTTTGGGGTGAAATTCGGGCGAAAAAAATCGTAACGCTTACGTTTTTGAATTCATATGCTTGTAAGTACTCGTTTTATAGGCTTCTGGGGCTAGTAAAACGAATGAAACCATTTTTAAGGCGATAGCTTTAACCGTATCTGAGAAAATCGGGAAAAATTTGTTAAATCAAGTTTTTGGTTTGGTTACTTAGAATCATGGGATTCAGTTGAAACATTTTTTGCATGTTTGAATTTCATCAAAACTAACATGTTAAACTTTTGGTTACGTTTGGAGTTAAGGAAGGGTTAGAATAAAATATTTTATGAACAGACAAGTTTTGGGAACTTCGTATAATTTCATTAATATCTCGACCCAGGTTGGGAAATCGTGATAAGTGGATAGAAATTATTTGAAAGCTTTATAAATTCTCTACAAAAAATATTCTGAAACAATTTTTGATTAGGTGATGTCAATCGGAGAAATAAGTGCTTAAACTTTGAAGTAATTGATTTCGTTTATTCGAACGGTTCTTTTTGTCTGTTTTTATTCCTTGTTATTTTTTAATTGCTTATAGTTGGATAATGTATTTGACAATAAAACAGATTAGGTAAAATTAGAAAAACAATTCATTGTTAGAAATATAGCTTGCCAAGAGAAAGAGATTCGATGACGTCTTTTCAATATTTTCAATTGCCTTCATGCTGTTGTTTTTTTTTTATTTTATTTTTTAATTGATTTTATTTGTAGAATTATTACTGTAGTAAAAGAACACAGGAATATGTGAAAAATGTTGATATTTTCCAATGCATTGAAACGTATGAAATGAAGTATCGGTAGAAGAGGATTCTAGGGTCTGGCGGACCCGACCAGGTAAAGCCATAAATCCCTTTGAACAAAGGCCGAGGAAAATATTATCTGTTACTATTCTAAGCTTTTCAAATGACAATAGGGATATGATCAGGAACCGCGCTAAGATGATGCAGTTCCTGCGAGTCGGACTTTTTACTATGGAGGATCGATGGAGGTTTGATGGAAACAAACTTTTCATCGAAAAGTGCTAAAAATATTAACTTAAAACAATGTTTGACGGATTACATGTAGTGCTTGCATCATTTCCACAGATGGTATGGCTGATATTCGATAACTAGCGATCTCAATGAAAATTATAATTAATGATTTCAACTGTGGGTGATAATGTTGCGAAGGTTACGATTGAAAATCACGCATCGAACGTGCTGTACATCTGACGGACATCGCAATCCTGATAGTTGATCATTTCATTATCAAAATATGTTGTTTACTATTGCCTTGGTCAGACTCCTAGGCATTTAATATAATTTGATTCGGTTATTTTTGTTGAATGTTAATTAACGAAAAAAAAACTATGATTTTTAAAAGTTAATACAAACAACAACACTTGCTGACATGATTTTGTACATAATTAATACATTTAATAATTTAACCGTTACATATGCCCGTATATTCCTGAGGTTCTTATTGTGAGTGGCACTCCCACGATAGGCAGTGGTGCCGGATGGGAAAAACCTCCCAATCCGAAAGTGTTAAATCGCGCTTGAACTGACAAATATTCATATCTTATTACTTCTGAAATAGTGGTATAATGTTGCGTTTCAATTTTAGAATAAAAAGTGTGAAAGTGTGTGGCGTAATTTTATTGACCTTCCGCCTTATTCGCCAATTCTATATAACTAATTTTTAGTTTGAGTATTCAGTAACGATTAATTCAGTTGAAACTTGTTCCAGACGTTTAATATTCATCTAATCTCTACACGCACATTGAGTAAAATGTGATTTTTTTTTTTTTTTTTAAATAGAATACCTGCTCTTTTTCAGATTTTCCTAATATGAAACCCGCTTATCTTCCACAATAACTATTCTATGTAAGTCTACTCAACCCACCTTCTGAAAAATGAACTAAGTTATGCAGCTCCTACGTGATGGAGCTTTGGGACATCCTAGTTTTGGGAATGCAACCATCGAATAGTCTATTTCAGGGCATATTTACTATCTCCAGAAGATGATTTCACAAAGACTAATAACTCAAACTGCGCCATCTGTAACAACAAAGAGGTCAAAGTGTTTTCCCTATTCCTCCATGATAATGTCGGACTAGGGTTTTGATCTCGGGTTTTAATTTCCCCGAAGGGTCATCGAACTATTCCATATCGATTTCATTAGTCCTTCATTAAATAGATTAATATTTTGCCTGCGTTCATTTGATTGTCTTTACATCATTCGGGGGCCGAAGGAGTTACTTACTCACTTTTAACGCCGTAACTAATGTAAAGTTTCGGCATTTAAGTAGATTTTTTTTTTTTTAATAATAAATAAACCGAAAGATATGCCCAAAGTATGCTGTCCTAAGTCACTATTCCACGCGAGCATAGCTAGTTTTTCAATATTTTACCTCGTCAATGGATAGAATATGTTCGTTCTCTAGTTTGCTCCGATTTGCATATTCGATAGTTTGACATGGTAAGGACGATATCATGCCTAACAAATAAGGAACTCGTCAAGTAACGAAAAATAGTTCTCTCACTAACTACTATATATTTTCGCGTTTCGGTTTTTATCCCTAGCGTTAGGAGTTAATATTTTGTGTAAAATTTAAGCACACAAATGAAACGAAATCTCGAACAAAAGCGAAATTTTAAGCGCCACAATGTATAGAAGCCGGCTCGGAGACAAATCTCGAAGTGGTCTAGGTGGCATTTATAGCGTGAAAAAATGAAATCTCTGATAACTGTCTATCAGAGGGGTCTCCCGTGGTCTAGTGGCTAGTGGCTTAGATTCATACGCGGGAGATGGTGGGTTCGATCCCCACCGGCGCACACTGGGCAAAACGACTATTTTACGGCGACAAAAGTCGAAAATGTGATGTCGTCGTAGAACGTCAATTTACGTGTCAAAACGTGCTCAAGTCTTCTATTCTATTCATCAAAACAAAACAATTTTTTTATCTAGTTTAACCCAAACCTGTTTAAGACACTAAGGAAGGCAACCATTGCTAGTCACTTGCTCTTCCTCTGCTTAGTCTTGTTCCAACTACGGTCTTTGTAAGGTGTGTTTTAAAAATTGTGTGCAAATTTTATAAATTCTTTTCACAATGGATTTATTACCTAGTGGTATGTTCTTTATAAATACATAATATATATCTAATAACAGAAAGGCATATCAAAGGAAAAAAAATATGAATGAAATTATTACTAGATTGTTCATATTTTGCTGGTTACTCAAGTTTGAGTAAGGTTTAAAAGAAAGTTCCACAAAGTTCCACTTCCAAATATTTTTATTCGATAAGCTTCTACTTTACTGTCTTGAGACTTTCAGCTCCCCCTTCTTCCCCCTTTTAATGCAAATTTAAATTTAGTTTAGGCAGTCAGATAGAAGCTGAAGAATCCGCGGCGAAATACAGTGGGCGAAAATCACCTTTTAGCTGGACAAAATTCAAAAAAATATTTTACAAATCACTTACTAAATACTGTCTAGTATTAGTAGGATTAAGGTAAAATGTAGATATTTACTTTCTTGGATCATCAACAGGCGCGGAAGGGAATATTAATAGGATTCTAAGAATGGGAACATTTTCCCAGTGTTTATTGCAGTTTTGTTCTTGTAATTACTTTTCCATTTTTTGAACAGTAACTATACGTGTTTATTTAAATTTCATGTTACCGATGTATATGTAATTAGCCTATTGAAGTGTAGTTTATATATATATATATATATATATATATATATACTATAACTATAATATATATATACATACATATATATATATATATATATATATATATATACATATATATATATATATATATATATATATATATATATATATATATATATATATACAAATTTTAACCACCGTTATTTTCGGTCTCCAGGGGTTCTGAAACGCGAAATTTTCTAGTCGGCACTTCCGGCTTGTTTCATGAGATCAACCTTATTAGCGGGGTTCCTCCCTATGAAGGGAGGGAGGAACCGCGCTAAAACCCAAAATGACTCCCGTTAAAATTATATATATATATATATATATATATATATATATATATATATATAGGGGAAGGTGTTGTACCTCTGACCATATTGTACCTTTGACCACTGAGGCTGTGGCGGCATGTAGCAACATTTTATAAATTTTGGTGAGAGAGAGAAACAGCCATGAACAACTGATGGCTGACCATATACGGCGACAGCTTTCTTATCATTCCAAAGACAATTTTTTTTTTTTTTTTTTTTTAATTTTTGCATACAATTTATTCTCTTTGGAATGATAATAAGCAACAAGCCTATTTATAAGTCATCAATTGGTTTCATGATATTTAATTTGTTTTATTGTTTTTTTTTCCCCGGATGTAATTCTTATTTTCTTCGATTTTCACATGCCAATTCTTGTTTCTTTTCTTCAGCCATATAAGTGATTGTTGACGATCCTTATGGAATCCTTCAAGATGGAACGTCCGAGAGATTCCTAGTCGCATTTTAAATTCCATCTTTTAAAGACTTTTTGGATAAACGAAGGTATGGAACCTCTTGCACCAAACAGAAGACCAATTACCTCCCAATTTTTGATATTATAACTTCTACGGAAATAGGGAATACACTTTTCATAAATGGACTTCTTTTCCTTGTCAACTGATAAGGGCTGATTCTCATCTATCTCAAATCTTATTGTTGGATCTAAAATAATTCCGGTGGATGCCTGGCGATCTATGACCACAATGTCTGCCCTTCTTGTGGAATCATCTTCGGCTATGCAGCTCACTTCTTCATACACCTCAAATCCAGTTTTCTTCCTGAACAAATCAGCAACATAGGTTCGCACCTTATGATGTCGTTTTATTCTTAGGAGTTCTGATTTCTGACAGACGCCCAGGACGTGGGGGAGAGTTTCAGGCTCGTTGCAGGCTCTGCAACGGAATCCTGAGCTCCTGCCAGGAATCGTTCGAACTGGAATTGAGTTGCAATTCAGCTTGATGGCTGTGCTCCATTCGCTGCAAGACATTCCTATTTTCGTCGACATCCAGGAATTAATTTTTTTATATTGAGAGAAGAGAATCACGCCCTTACCCTTTGACGGAAGCTGACACCATTTATGAAAAGAGTCCTCCCTTAATTTCCTTCGAAGTTTGCTGACTTCATCCCCTTCTTTGTCTAGTTTATTGAAACATTCTTCCTTTTCCTCTTCCAGCTTTCTAGTTTTCAAGACATATTCATTGCCATCTTCTAGAAGTTTATTTGCGATGTTTATATGCTGGAGGTATGCTTCCCATTTCGCCTTGATAAGACCTAGACCGCGAACATTTCTGGGTGCATATAACATTGCGTCTGGGCAATCCATGGGCAGTGCCAATATCTCCTTTACTGCACTTCGTAGAATTTTGTCTACATTTTCAAGAAAGGAAAGGGTTATGTCCTTTATAGGAGCACACTGTAAGGGATAGATTAGGCTAGGCCAGATTCATTATGTTCATTTTTTGGTCGGACTTTAGGAGTGGAGAAGATGTCAAATTTTCTATTTGGGTTTTGAGGCACAGTATAGTGTTTTTTTCGTCAAATTTTATTTCCTCTTTGAAATTGATCCCTAAATATTTGATGGTTTCTTCTCCTGAGATTCCTCTAATAACTGTCCCGTCAATGCATTGAATTACTAATCTTTGTTTTAGTTCACCCTTTTCAATTACGATCGCTTTACATTTGTCGGTGTTTAACGATAGGCCAATCCTACATAGAAAGGAAAGAACTAGGTTTAACAAAGACTTTGCCTGTTCAATTCCATTTGATATTAATAATAGGTCATCGGCAAAGGCAAGGGATGTTAATGGATCCATACCTTCAACTAATCTATATCCGTATTCTTCATGGATTTCTTGTTCTTGTAATTCTCGGAGGAGACCGTTGATTCCTACATTGAATTCAAGGGGCGACAAAGGGCAGCCTTGAGGGACACCTCTACTGAAAAATATTGGCTTTGTTTTCTTGTTGCCGTCTACAAAAACTTGAGTTTTGTTATTTATCAACAAATTTTGAACAAGAGTTTTCAGTTTTTGAGGGATAGGAAATTCATTCAATGATTTTATTATGTGAGAATGACCTATATTATCGAAGGCCTTTGCAATGTCGAGGAACAGAACGCAGCAATCCTTTTTCTTCTTTTTTGCATCTTGCAGACAGCCATTTAATATCGAGGAGTTGATGAAACAGCCTGGACCTGGGACAAATCCTCTTTGATTTGGTGAGAGGGAAATCATATTTTTTAGCTTGTTGTTTACAGCTCTTTCCAGAATGCGACGAATCACTGAAAAAATAGTTATTGGCCGCCAGTTGCTCAAGCAGTTCTCATCACCACCTTTACATATCAATATTGTTTTACCTGTGGGGAAGGCTTCTGGGACGTAGGACCATTTCAACATGTAGGTTCCGATTAAGCTTATAATCCTGTAGCATTTGGTCTCTTTAATTACCTTCAGAAGAATACCATCAGGTCCGGGGGCTGCGTCAATCCGAATACTCTTCACGGCACGAATCACCTCTTCCGTCGTGATTTCAGCATTAAAATCGGTGTCAATATCGTCGGTACTATTAGCGTAGAAATCCAACACATTCTTGTTTTCAATTGGAAAAATGCTTCTCAAGTGTTTTTCAATTAATTCTAAGCTAATTTTCCATTTACCGTCCTTATTACTGTCCATGATTTGCTTTACAACTTTCCTTCTTTGATAGTAATAATGGTATTGAGCTAGCTCATAGTTGTAGATTTGCTTTCTTCTGTTTGATTCGGCAATTCTCTTTGTGATTGGATTACTACCATTTTTATAGTTATGTTGTGATTGGCCGTTTTTATTCTTTTTTCTTTGCTTATAGTATCGAGTAGCTGGATGAACAGGGCCTTTGCATAAAGAAGACATATTTTCTTTTAACACTTTAAGAAAACAGTTAACATTCTCGTTAAACTGACTGTCATAATGATGTTTAATTTGTTCTTCGAAAACCTCTTCCCACTGGTTTAACATTTCATCATGCTTGGCGTTCCCTTGTTTGCTTGTACTGTTCCATCGATGGGACCAATATTCTGCCTGTAGAGAGAAGGATGGGCTCGGCTGATATGGATCTTCAGGCCTTTATAGTATTTACCGCATTCTGTGCATTTTTTATATCCTTGTGAATCGGTGTTATCACTATTTGAAGACGTTTCCATAGCTATTATTTATCTAATGGTTTAACATTTCGTATGTTATTAGCTAGGTTACCTTTGTAGTGATATAATTCCATCATTTGCATTTGGATTTACTGAATTGGTTGTTACTATTACTGCTGCCGTATTTGTTGCTAGTTCTTCTCTTGGCTTGGTATTTGTGGGCTGCTTCCTTACTTACTGATATTTCTCTTAAATATAGTTTCAATTGGATCATTAGTTTGTCTTCTTACCATTATTGGCTAAATTTATTTCCTAGTGAAATTTCAATAAAATGTAAGCAGAATTTTTTTTAGCGTTTTACTATTTTCAAGCCCAGCTCCTTAGTGTTTAGCTCCCAGGGTTTAGTGTTTAGCTCCTTCACTAGAGGGCTTGTGTAACCTACTTTGGCTTGTTCAAGTCAAAGAGGTTTCTTGCAAAAAATACTTATCCATTTCTATCATAAAAAAAGTCCGACTCGCAGGAACTGCCTCATCTTAGCGCGGTTCCGTTCTTATCCCTAGTCTAATTTCGAAAGATTAAAATAGAAGCAGTTATTATTTTGTTGAGAGGAGATCGTTGACCGTTGATGATGCAAGGTAGGGATTGTCCGGGTTAGGTCACTGCTACTTAATAATACATACCCCATATGTGTAGGTATGTGGGCATATATATGTAGATATGTGTGCGTGCATATGTGTATGTGTATATGCATATATATAAATATATATATATTATATATGTATATATATATATATATATATATATATATATATATATTTACATAGATATGTGCATATATTAGTGTTAAATATGTCCTACTTGTATTTACAGCCGAAACGTCGGCACAATAAAACCATTTTTACGATAAAATGTAGTTTTATTAAGTAGCAGTGACCGAACCCTGACAGTTATATTTTGGTTCCACCAGTCTTGAAAGGTAGGATTTACAATCTGACCTGGAAGGGTCGGCAACACAAGAAACCGTCCCGCTAGTTGCAAGGTCTTGGAATCTTGGAAATCTATATTTCTAACAATAAATTGTTTTTGTTATTTTACTTAACCTGTTTTATTTTCGAATACATTATCCAACTATAAGCAATTAAAAAATAACAAGGAATAAAATACAGGCAAAAAGAACACTTCGATTAAGCGAAATCAATTACTTTAAAGCTTTAAGCTCTTCTTTCTCCGATTGACATCGCCTAATCAAAACTTTCATTAAACCTTTTATGTAGAGCATTTAATAAGCTTTCTAATGGTATTCTTCCGTTTACCAAAATTCTCAACAGTTTTCGAGATATTAAAGAAAGTTCCCAAAATTTATATTATTTCTAGCAACAGAAAATTGGCCTCATTTTTCATATCCTGTTTTACACACAAAATTTTCGCAACATAAGAAATTACAAAAATAAAAAGCAATAAAAAACGAAGTGAAAGAGACAAAAATTACAACAAGAACGACAAAAACCCGTTCATAAGAACAAAACAGACGTATTTGAAGTTTTAAGCACTTATTTCTCCGATTGACATAACCTAATCAAAAATAGTTTTAGAATCTTTTTTGTAGAGAATTTAGTAAGCTTTCAAATAGTTTCTATCCACTTACCACGATTTCCTAACCGTGTTCGAGATATTAATGAAAGTATACGAACTTCCCAAAACTTTTCATGTCTGTTCATAAAATATTTTGTTCTAACCCTTCCTTAACTCCAAACGTAACAAAACTTTCAACATATTAGTTTTAATGAATGTAGAACATGCAGATAAAGTTTCAACTGAATCCCATGATTCTAAGTACCCAAACCAAAAACGGTATTCAAAAAATATTTTTCCAATTTTCTCAAAAACGGTTAAAGCTATCGCCTTGAAAATGGTTTCATTCGTTTTCCTAGCCCAGGAATCATATAAAACGAGTACTTAGAAGCTTATGAACTCAAAAACGTAAGCGTTACGATTTTTTTTGCGCGAATTTCGCCCCAAACGCCATCTTCCGGTAGGCGGATTTCGCTGGTTAACGAACTTGACCTTTCAAATTGGACGACGGATTTTTGTACCAAATTTCATCAAAATCGGACCATTCGTCTTCGAGCTAGAGAGCGAACAGACAAATATATATATATATATATATATATATATATATATATATATATATATATATATATATATATATATAAATATATACATATATATATATATACAAATTTGAACCACCATCATTTTCGGTCTCTAGGGGTTCTGAAACGCAAAATTTTCTAGTCGGCACTTCCGGATTGTTTCATTGTATCAACCTTATAAGCGGGGTTCCTCCCTATGGGGGAGGGAGGAACCGCGCTAAAATGTAAGTTAATATTGATGACATTTTGCCTCATAATATTTTTTGTATTATGTCTTTTTAGATGGAAATCATTTGACAAAGTAGCAATTACAATAAGAAACATGGTGTAGCCTCTGAAATTGATTTATCTAAACCCTAAAATTTTTAGCATACTTTTTAATTTTCACTACCAGGGTGTTGTACCTCTGACCACTAGTTGTTCCTTTGACCAGGTCAAAGGTACAATACAGCTGAGTATTTTTTTATAATTTAAATTTTATGTTCTTCTGCTACAAATTAAAAAAAAAATAATATTACTATTACTAGAGCCCGGAAGATAGGCATTTATTTTTGGTTAAAATAGGCAGACAAAAAGGCACTTGAATTACTGAAAATAGGCAGTATTGTAATTAAAATAGGCATTTATTAGGAGTGAAGGCAAAGAGGAATCTCACTCATTAATAATGAAAATATGTATTTTAAATACTCATTCATTTCTTTATTATCAATTTATCACAGAATTAGTGTACTTACTCTTACTTTCCCTTCTTACAAGCAACAACAAGATGCTTTTTCAAAGTATCAACTCTCATAGACCTTCTAAGAAAAAAAAATGTTTTTTCATTATGGAAAAACTTCCTCTGCATTATCTTATCATTTCTAAATCCGGAATACCATGTAACTACACCATTGTCACAGCAAAAGGGGTGTGAGGAAGGAGATGTACTTCTCTCTTTCCTGCTATTCATTATGCCTGTGCATTCCTTCTACCATGGGTTGGGAAAATAAGCTTTCGAATTGATATTTGAGACGGCAAAATTTAATTTAATTTGTGAAACCTTTTTTGTTTTCGACGAACTGAAATTCGAAATTCGTTATGTGCTTTTTAAAATGTTTAAATCGCAGAAAAAAAATGCATAACGAGCAAAAAAGATAAAAAAAGGCTTTAAATCTTAAAATAGCCGAAATAGGCAAAAAATGCAAAATAAAAATTGTCTCTACACTTCCTAAACGCACGGAAACATATTTATTTCTATCTGATTCTTCAATATATCCATTCAGATAAAAAAGGCATTTTGCCTAACTTGTCCAATGTTTAAGATCTGATATTTGAAAAAACAAACTTTAAGTGACAAGTTTACGAGAGAAGATGAAAATTTATATAATATTGGTGTTGAAGACATTGTGGCTAAACTTACATACCCTACTATTGCTAGTGGATCTGCTTGACAGTTAAAACGTTTATCGATTGGACTGGATTTTTCAGCATATTAAGCAGAACATAATATCAATAATCGTTTTTTTTTTTATTATGCTTACATCCTTGTCCTGTATTTATTAAACTTACAATTAATTACAATATTACTGAATACAATTTGTTTTTCTGGACTGATGTATTGTTTTTACGTGGTCAGAGGTACAACACCCCGTGTTCATAGGTACAACTACATGTTGTACCTTTGACCACTGTACGATTATTTTTAAAAAAATTAATAAAAAATATTAAATGTAAAGCTAGAACCTTGAAAAATTAAATATGATAAGCAATAGAATACTAATTACAATTAAATAAAAAAAATGAATTTAGCGTTTATATTCAAATTAAATGAAATTCAATTTTTCAAGTGGTCAAAGGTACAACCCCTTCCCCTATATATATATATATATATATATATATATATATATATATATATATATATATATATATATATATATGTGTGTGTGTTAACAAACACGCCAGAGTTTATGTTTAGTCGCCACGAAGCTTGAAATATAGCATTCTCTTATCAAACAATTGAACGACTTCCTTAACCACCAAAATCGGTCAACCAGGAGGGGGGGGGTGTTGATGTATTACAATGAAACTCTGTATTCGTTGTCGCCATCGAAAAAGAAAAATACCTTGTAAAAATAAACTAAATCGGTTCATTAGAAGTTAGGGTTCAATCGGTAGGTTAGGGTTCTATCGGTAGGTTAGGGTTTAATCGGTAGGTTGGGGCTCCATCGGTAGGTTAGGGTTCAATCGGTAGGTTAGGGTTCAATCGGTAGGTTAGGGTTCAATCGGTAGGTTAGGGTTCAATCGGTAGGTTAGGGTTCAATCGGTAGGTTAGGGTTCAATCGGTAGGTTGGGGCTCCATCGGTAGGTTAGGGTTCAATCGGTAGGTTAGGGTTCAATCGGTAGGTTAGGGTTCAATCGGTAGGTTGGGGCTCCATCGGTAGGTTAGGGTTCAATCGGTAGGTTAGGGTTCAATCGGTAGGTTAGGGTTCAATCGGTAGGTTGGGGCTCCATCGGTAGGTTAGGGTTCAATCGGTAGGTTAGGGTTCAATCGGTAGGTTAGGGTTCAATCGGTAGGTTAGGGTTCAATCGGTAGGTTGGGGCTCCATCGGTAGGTTAGGGTTCAATCGGTAGGTTAGGGTTCAATCGGTAGGTTAGGGTTCAATCGGTAGGTTGGGGCTCCATCGGTAGGTTAGGGTTCAATCGGTAGGTTGGGGCTCCATCGGTAGGTTAGGGTTCAATCGGTAGGTTAGGGTTCAATCGGTAGGTTAGGGTTCAATCGGTAGGTTGGGGCTCCATCGGTAGGTTAGGGTTCAATCGGTAGGTTAGGGTTCAATCGGTAGGTTAGGGTTCAATCGGTAGGTTGGGGCTCCATCGGTAGGTTAGGGTTCAATCGGTAGGTTAGGGTTCAATCGGTAGGTTAGGGTTCAATCGGTAGGTTAGGGTTCAATCGGTAGGTTGGGGCTCCATCGGTAGGTTAGGGTTCAATCGGTAGGTTAGGGTTCAATCGGTAGGTTAGGGTTCAATCGGTAGGTTGGGGCTCCATCGGTAGGTTAGGGTTCAATCGGTAGGTTAGGGTTCAATCGGTAGGTTAGGGTTCAATCGGTAGGTTGGGGCTCCATCGGTAGGTTAGGGTTCAATCGGTAGGTTAGGGTTCAATCGGTAGGTTAGGGTTCAATCGGTAGGTTAGGGTTCAATCGGTAGGTTGGGGTTCAATCGGTAGGTTGGGGCTCCATCGGTAGGTTAGGGTTCAATCGGTAGGTTAGGGTTCAATCGGTAGGTTGGGGTTCAATCGGTAGGTTGGGGCTCCATCGGTAGGTTAGGGTTCAATCGGTAGGTTAGGGTTCAATCGGTAGGTTGGGGCTCCATCGGTAGGTTAGGGTTCAATCGGTAGGTTAGGGTTCAATCGGTAGGTTAGGGTTCAATCGGTAGGTTAGGAATCAATCGGTAGGTTAGGGTTCAATCGGTAGGTTGGGGCTCCATCGGTAGGTTAGGGTTCAATCGGTAGGTTAGGGTTCAATCGGTAGGTTAGGGTTCAATCGGTAGGTTAGGGTTCAATCGGTAGGTTGGGGCTCCATCGGTAGGTTAGGGTTCAATCGGTAGGTTAGGGTTCAATCGGTAGGTTAGGGTTCAATCGGTAGGTTAGGGTTCAATCGGTAGGTTAGGGTTCAATCGGTAGGTTAGGGTTCAATCGGTAGGTTAGGGTTCAATCGGTAGGTTAGGGTTCAATCGGTAGGTTGGGGCTCCATCGGTAGGTTAGGGTTCAATCGGTAGGTTAGGGTTCAATCGGTAGGTTAGGGTTCAATCGGTAGGTTAGGGTTCAATCGGTAGGTTAGGGTTCAATCGGTAGGTTGGGGCTCCATCGGTAGGTTAGGGTTCAATCGGTAGGTTAGGGTTCAATCGGTAGGTTAGGGTTCAATCGGTAGGTTAGGGTTCAATCGGTAGGTTAGGGTTCAATCGGTAGGTTAGGGTTCAATCGGTAGGTTAGGGTTCAATCGTTCGATTTAGTGGCTCGGGCGTTGGTTGTTGCATCTACCAATAGAGCCGCTGAACATGAATGCGGCTTCTGCTCTACATTGAGTCAGCTGTTCATTACAAACATAAAAGAGCAAAATTATTTATGTTTACATATATATATATATATATATATATATATATATATATATATATATATATATATATATATATGTATATATATTTGTCTGTTCGAGCTGGCTGAAAAACGGCCAAAGTGTGAGCGTTGATGGAAACGAGAGGTGGATTAATAGGACCTGTTTGTCTGAATATAACATGGTTTCCACCCAAACCTCTCACAACCACCAGAACCAATTAAAGTAATTCTTCGCAGTCATCTCGCGGTTGGAATTCTGTCAGTTCAGCTTTGAACTCTTCCGAAAAAGTAATCTTAGGTTAGACTAGTTTTCACTGTTTTTTCGCTAGTGGTTTCGTATTTAGTGTTGTCAAACTTCTTGGGACAGGCATTTTGATATCTCCTGAAAATATCAGGTTGAGTTCCAGTTGAAGAACTCATTTTACAGTCGAAAACACCTCTCAACAGCACTTCTAGGATATGGTGGCGGTACAGCAGTTCTCGTCCCAAAAAAAAGGTACAATACCTAGCGTACGTCTAAAGAATCATTTGAGTATCGTACGTCTAAAGAATCATTTGATTCATGAGATATCAATTCGATAAATAATTGTTTATTTGAGCAAAGAAAATGTAATTTCTCTCATAAAATGCCAAGTTCGTTTTGAGAGGTACTAGGTCCCGTTTTTGATGACATAGGCTGTTCTAGATCCGTAGACTTGATGTTACGGCAATTCTCTTTATGATATGAATTACGTTGAATAATATTATCTTTAATTTAAGACATAGTCGAGGTGTATAGAAGGAACTGTTTCTGAGATTTTGGTCTTGAAAGTCGTCAAACAACGAAAAAAACAACATTTTTAAAATTGTAGGCGCATTGCGGCACGTGCTAACGACCTTCAATCGGGCTCAAACTTCGGCTACCTAAATATCCGGAATGGGGAATCATTTTCAGGGGGTGCCGTTTATGAAATTTCGACATAGATTTTTAGCGACCACCCTAATATATATATATACACAGATATATTTAATGGGGGCGATGTTAGAGTTTAATGGGTCCAGTGGTAGAGCACTGGACTAATATGCTGGAGGACCTGAGTTCAAATCCCGAGCGTGCAGTAAAAATTTTTATCTTCTAGTGTCTTCGTGGGTTTGATTCGGCCTCCCTGACCGTTCCAAGGCCAATGCAGCCTTTAATTGATTAATGGATACCTACAAAGGAGGACAATCGGGCGGCCGGAGCATAGTACTGACCACACTATCTCGCGAGTATGGTCATGAATCAGAAACTTCGATAGTATCTACCCCTCTAGGCCCTCGTGGCCTCTTAAGGGATTGATTTTTTATTTTATATATTTAATACATTCGTCTTGTAACTTTCGAAGGTAAGGGATCGATAAAGCAGTGCACTATTTAGGAAGAAAGAAAACTTAAATATTTGACCTTATTTTAGAAGAATATATATATATATATATATATATATATATATATATATATATTCGTATATACTTGAGAGATCTCTAGAATGTGGATCGCCTGAATCTAGACTGAACCAGTTGTTGTTGATTTGCCCCTAGCATTTTTTATATCATGTTTATCATGTATTTAATGGCCTTACTAATCACATTTGGTAGTTGTTTCTTTTTTTTTTTTAATTATTTTATTTCATTTTTTTTTTAGAAAATATTTCAGGACATTCATTATCAGAACTTCTGTGAGAATCATATAATAAAAAAAATAACACAACTTTCGCAAACACTGATAATAACATTTATTTTTCCGTTGTCCTAATTGTGCTTTGTTTTAGCGCGGTTTCTCCCTCCATCCATAGGTTAGAAACACACATACAGCGGAGCGCAGCGCAGCTTTTTGGAGCGCAAGGATCTATCCCATGCAATCCAATGGGACCGTGCTTTATTCTCTTAGGTTCATTTTATAACACGTTCTGAGTTCATTATTATGTTTTAAGCCGAATTAGTATATAATGCATTTCATCGCTAACGGCCATAGCCCTGTTCAATGCAGCGGTTCCCGTAGATCAACGAAGTTAAGCAACGTCGGGCGTGGCCAGTACCTGAATGAATGACCGACCACGTGCTGTTGGTATTATGAGAGGGTGGCAACCTGTACATTTCATTCAGCAAGTTACGGAGCTCCTCTTATAAATGTATAAAACGTTTCGTGATTGCAACTGCGAAACGTTCATAAAATGCTAATACAGGGTTTACGTAGAGCAGGTTTCTGCTTGATAAAATGGTAATACAGGGTTTACGTAGAGCAGGTTTCTGCTTGATAAAATGCTAATACAGGGTTTACGTAGAGCAGGTTTCTGCTTGATAAAATGGTAATACAGGGTTTACGTAGAGCAGGTTTCTGCTTGATAAAATGCTAATACAGGGTTTACGTAGAGCAGGTTTCTGCTTGATAAAGAGCTAATACAGGGTTTACGTAGAGCAGGTTTCTGCTTGATAAAATGCTAATACAGGGTTTACGTAGAGCAGGTTTCTGCTTGATAAAGAGCTAATACAGGGTTTACGTAGAGCAGGTTTCTGCTTGATAAAATGCTAATACAGGGTTTACGTAGAGCAGGTTTCTGCTTGATAAAATGCTAATACAGGGTTTACGTAGAGCAGGTTTCTGCTTGATAAAATGCTAATACAGGGTTTACGTAGAGCAGGTTTCTGCTTGATAAAATGCTAATACAGGGTTTACGTAGAGCAGGTTTCTGCTTGATAAAGAGCTAATACAGGGTTTACGTAGAGCAGGTTTCTGCTTGATAAAATGCTAATACAGGGTTTACGTAGAGCAGGTTTCTGCTTGATAAAGAGCTAATACAGGGTTTACTTAGAGCAGGTTTCTGCTTGATAAAATGCTAATACAGGGTTTACGTAGAGCAGGTTTCTGCTTGATAAAATGCTAATACAGGGTTTACGTAGAGCAGGTTTCTGCTTGATAAAATGGTAATACAGGGTTTACGTAGAGCAGGTTTCTGCTTGATAAAATGCTAATACAGGGTTTACGTAGAGCAGGTTTCTGCTTGATAAAATGGTAATACAGGGTTTACGTAGAGCAGGTTTCTGCTTGATAAAATGCTAATACAGGGTTTACGTAGAGCAGGTTTCTGCTTGATAAAGAGCTAATACAGGGTTTACGTAGAGCAGGTTTCTGCTTGATAAAATGCTAATACAGGGTTTACGTAGAGCAGGTTTCTGCTTGATAAAATGCTAATACAGGGTTTACGTAGAGCAGGTTTCTGCTTGATAAAGAGCTAATACAGGGTTTACGTAGAGCAGGTTTCTGCTTGATAAAATGCTAATACAGGGTTTACGTAGAGCAGGTTTCTGCTTGATAAAGAGCTAATACAGGGTTTACGTAGAGCAGGTTTCTGCTTGATAAAATGCTAATACAGGGTTTACGTAGAGCAGGTTTCTGCTTGATAAAATGCTAATACAGGGTTTACGTAGAGCAGGTTTCTGCTTGATAAAATGGTAATACAGGGTTTACGTAGAGCAGGTTTCTGCTTGATAAAATGCTAATACAGGGTTTACGTAGAGCAGGTTTCTGCTTGATAAAATGGTAATACAGGGTTTACGTAGAGCAGGTTTCTGCTTGATAAAATGCTAATACAGGGTTTACGTAGAGCAGGTTTCTGCTTGATAAAATGCTAATACAGGGTTTACGTAGAGCAGGTTTCTGCTTGATAAAATGCTAATACAGGGTTTACGTAGAGCAGGTTTCTGCTTGATAAAGAGCTAATACAGGGTTTACGTAGAGCAGGTTTCTGCTTGATAAAATGCTAATACAGGGTTTACGTAGAGCAGGTTTCTGCTTGATAAAATGCTAATACAGGGTTTACGTAGAGCAGGTTTCTGCTTGATAAAGAGCTAATACAGGGTTTACGTAGAGCAGGTTTCTGCTTGATAAAATGCTAATACAGGGTTTACGTAGAGCAGGTTTCTGCTTGATAAAGAGCTAATACAGGGTTTACGTAGAGCAGGTTTCTGCTTGATAAAATGCTAATACAGGGTTTACGTAGAGCAGGTTTCTGCTTGATAAAATGCTAATACAGGGTTTACGTAGAGCAGGTTTCTGCTTGATAAAATGGTAATACAGGGTTTACGTAGAGCAGGTTTCTGCTTGATAAAATGCTAATACAGGGTTTACGTAGAGCAGGTTTCTGCTTGATAAAGAGCTAATACAGGGTTTACGTAGAGCAGGTTTCTGCTTGATAAAATGCTAATACAGGGTTTACGTAGAGCAGGTTTCTGCTTGATAAAGAGCTAATACAGGGTTTACGTAGAGCAGGTTTCTGCTTGATAAAATGCTAATACAGGGTTTACGTAGAGCAGGTTTCTGCTTGATAAAATGCTAATACAGGGTTTACGTAGAGCAGGTTTCTGCTTGATAAAATGCTAATACAGGGTTTACGTAGAGCAGGTTTCTGCTTGATAAAATGCTAATACAGGGTTTACGTAGAGCAGGTTTCTGCTTGATAAAGAGCTAATACAGGGTTTACGTAGAGCAGGTTTCTGCTTGATAAAATGCTAATACAGGGTTTACGTAGAGCAGGTTTCTGCTTGATAAAATGCTAATACAGGGTTTACGTAGAGCAGGTTTCTGCTTGATAAAATGCTAATACAGGGTTTACGTAGAGCAGGTTTCTGCTTGATAAAATGCTAATACAGGGTTTACGTAGAGCAGGTTTCTGCTTGATAAAATGCTAATACAGGGTTTACGTAGAGCAGGTTTCTGCTTGATAAAATGGTAATACAGGGTTTACGTAGAGCAGGTTTCTGCTTGATAAAATGCTAATACAGGGTTTACGTAGAGCAGGTTTCTGCTTGATAAAATGGTAATACAGGGTTTACGTAGAGCAGGTTTGTGCTTGATAAAATGCTAATACAGGGTTTACGTAGAGCAGGTTTCTGCTTGATAAAATGCTAATACAGGGTTTACGTAGAGCAGGTTTCTGCTTGATAAAATGCTAATACAGGGTTTACGTAGAGCAGGTTTCTGCTTGATAAAATGCTAATACAGGGTTTACGTAGAGCAGGTTTCTGCTTGATAAAATGCTAATACAGGGTTTACGTAGAGCAGGTTTCTGCTTGATAAAATGCTAATACAGGGTTTACGTAGAGCAGGTTTCTGCTTGATAAAATGCTAATACAGGGTTTACGTAGAGCAGGTTTCTGCTTGATAAAATGCTAATACAGGGTTTACGTAGAGCAGGTTTCTGCTTGATAAAATGCTAATACAGGGTTTACGTAGAGCAGGTTTCTGCTTGATAAAATGCTAATACAGGGTTTACGTAGAGCAGGTTTCTGCTTGATAAAATGGTAATACAGGGTTTACGTAGAGCAGGTTTCTGCTTGATAAAATGCTAATACAGGGTTTACGTAGAGCAGGTTTCTGCTTGATAAAATGCTAATACAGGGTTTACGTAGAGCAGGTTTCTGCTTGATAAAATGCTAATACAGGGTTTACGTAGAGCAGGTTTCTGCTTGATAAAATGCTAATACAGGGTTTACGTAGAGCAGGTTTCTGCTTGATAAAATGCTAATACAGGGTTTACGTAGAGCAGGTTTCTGCTTGATAAAATGGTAATACAGGGTTTACGTAGAGCAGGTTTCTGCTTGATAAAATGCTAATACAGGGTTTACGTAGAGCAGGTTTCTGCTTGATAAAATGCTAATACAGGGTTTACGTAGAGCAGGTTTCCGCTTGATAAAATGCTAATACAGGGTTTACGTAGAGCAGGTTTCTGCTTGATAAAATGGTAATACAGGGTTTACGTAGAGCAGGTTTCTGCTTGATAAAATGCTAATACAGGGTTTACGTAGAGCAGGTTTCTGCTTGATAAAATGCTAATACAGGGTTTACGTAGAGCAGGTTTCTGCTTGATAAAATGCTAATACAGGGTTTACGTAGAGCAGGTTTCTGCTTGATAAAATACTAATACAGGGTTTACGTAGAGCAGGTTTCTGCTTGATAAAATGCTAATACAGGGTTTACGTAGAGCAGGTTTCTGCTTGATAAAATGCTAATACAGGGTTTACGTAGAGCAGGTTTCTGCTTGATAAAATGCTAATACAGGGTTTACGTAGAGCAGGTTTCTGCTTGATAAAATGCTAATACAGGGTTTACGTGGAGCAGGTTTCTGCTTGATAAAATGCTAATACAGGGTTTACGTAGAGCAGGTTTCTGCTTGATAAAATGCTAATACAGGGTTTACGTAGAGCAGGTTTCTGCTTGATAAAATGGTAATACAGGGTTTACGTAGAGCAGGTTTCTGCTTGATAAAATGCTAATACAGGGTTTACGTAGAGCAGGTTTCTGCTTGATAAAATGCTAATACAGGGTTTACGTAGAGCAGGTTTCTGCTTGATAAAATGCTAATACAGGGTTTACGTAGAGCAGGTTTCTGCTTGATGAAATGCTAATACAGGGTTTACGTAGAGCAGGTTTCTGCTTGATAAAATGCTAATACAGGGTTTACGTAGAGCAGGTTTCTGCTTGATAAAATGCTAATACAGGGTTTACGTAGAGCAGGTTTCTGCTTGATAAAATGCTAATACAGGGTTTACGTAGAGCAGGTTTCTGCTTGATAAAGAGCTAATACAGGGTTTACGTAGAGCAGGTTTCTGCTTGATAAAATGCTAATACAGGGTTTACGTAGAGCAGGTTTCTGCTTGATAAAATGCTAATACAGGGTTTACGTAGAGCAGGTTTCTGCTTGATAAAATGCTAATACAGGGTTTACGTAGAGCAGGTTTCTGCTTGATAAAATGCTAATACAGGGTTTACGTAGAGCAGGTTTCTGCTTGATAAAATGGTAATACAGGGTTTACGTAGAGCAGGTTTCTGCTTGATAAAATGCTAATACAGGGTTTACGTAGAGCAGGTTTCTGCTTGATAAAATGCTAATACAGGGTTTACGTAGAGCAGGTTTCTGCTTGATAAAATGCTAATACAGGGTTTACGTAGAGCAGGTTTCTGCTTGATAAAATGCTAATACAGGGTTTACGTAGAGCAGGTTTCTGCTTGATAAAATGCTAATACAGGGTTTACGTAGAGCAGGTTTCTGCTTGATAAAATGCTAATACAGGGTTTACGTAGAGCAGGTTTCTGCTTGATAAAGAGCTAATACAGGGTTTACGTAGAGCAGGTTTCTGCTTGATAAAATGCTAATACAGGGTTTACGTAGAGCAGGTTTCTGCTTGATAAAATGCTAATACAGGGTTTACGTAGAGCAGGTTTCTGCTTGATAAAATGCTAATACAGGGTTTACGTAGAGCAGGTTTCTGCTTGATAAAATGCTAATACAGGGTTTACGTAGAGCAGGTTTCTGCTTGATAAAATGCTAATACAGGGTTTACGTAGAGCAGGTTTCTGCTTGATAAAGAGCTTCTAGGAAGGAAAGCAATCTGAAATGAATAGCTGCTTTGTACATGTCGATAGAAGCCTAGGAAGAGGTTTGTTTGAAGTACGCATAACATCTGTATTTTCTACTTGTGTGCACTACATCGAGAGATGAAGATATCACAGTATCAGGGAAATTGATGAAAACTCATCGCGACGACAACAACTGTTCGCTATGTGTCATCTTCCTTAACATTCTTCATATCAGTGTTTCATAAGAAAGATAAGATATTTCATGTGAATATCTTCGGCTGTTCCAGATAAGATATAACATTAGTCAGGTAATAAAGTAACAGCTGTGCCACAATATGACGTAACGTATTACGGTTCCATCCAGTGCAAACTTTACACGACATATTAATTGCCATCTTCCAAAGGAATCTAACTATCGACATTACGTTTATTAAAGTTTTTTTTTTTTTTTTTCAATCCTTTAATCTACTTGGTAGATATTGAAAATGACCTCCGTTAAAAGTTTGGGAAACACTTACAAGGAAATTATCCCAGGCTTACTTCACCCCTTTCTTTTGGTGATATGTAGTATTAATTAAAAATAATAATAAACAAATATTTTTGATGAGTTTATTGCTCGCCGTTAAAGAGCTATGTAGCCGTAATAGTCGGAGAGCTGGTAACGCACTTTTCATGAAGTGCACCCTGAAATTTTGCTATAATGTACCTCTTAGGTAGATAAGAAGGTAAATATGTGTTTCCTGGACATACCTTGGTGCACCAGGTACTGCGCATAGGGGAAAGGTGCAAAACAATATTGCCCGAAAGTAGAGTTTTATTCAGAAGCCAACTATTATTAATGAAAAAAATTGCAAATTAAGGCAATTTTAAAATTAATAATAAATAAGGCAGGCACTTTTAAGGGGGTTAAAATGTAAATTAAAAAAAACAAAACAACAAAGTACCTAGTTTTTATTTTTAATATTAAACGAAGTGCTTTATTCACGCTGCGATTTAAACAGCGTCTTCAATAAACATATTTGAAAATAATTACAAAAAGGCAGACACTTTTGTGGGGTATAATTATCAGGAAACATGAAAATAAATGTTGCTTATGATAGAATGCAATACACTGCGCGTAACCGTAAGAGTGAATGACAGGTTCTTGCTCATATGATCTATTACAGCTGCTCCGGTTTAAATGGAAGCGTGAATAAAACTCTCATTTAATATGAGAATAAAAACAAATAAGTTTTTTTTTTTTTTTTTTTTTTTTTTTTTTTTTTTTTTTTTTTTTTTTTTTTTTTTTTTTTTTTTTTTTTTTTTACGTGTTACGCCCCTTAAAAGTGTCTACCATATTTATTATTCTTCTGATTAAAAATCTATTTTTGGGAAATAATTTTTTGTACCTTTCTCCTATGCGCAGTACCTGGTGTCAATGTTGGGCAAAACTAAAAACTAAAACTAAAATTAAAACTAAATTCACTTTATGGAATAAACTAAAACTAAAATTAAAACTAAATTCACTTTTTGGAATAAACTAAAACTAAACTAAAAATTGCAACCTAAAAAAAAACTAAAACTAAAATTTTACTAATTAATGGATTTTAACTAAACTAAAACTAAAACTAAATCTTTGGGAATTGACTAAAAACTAAACTACAAAAATTTAGTTTAGTTTAGTTTTACTAAAATAACATGAATTAATATAAATCATATGTTATTTCGATAATTAAGTAAATTATTAAAACTAATAGAACTTGCTTAAGAATAAGAAATTGTGGCTTTTTCTCGTAATTTGAAAACATATGTTCTTTGATAAACTAAATTAGTTAACTAAAAACTAAACCTAAACTAAAATCACAAATTTAGGTCTCTTTTACTAAACTAAACTAATTGCATTAATAAAAACGGAGTCCATATGATTAATAATTATACAAATCTAAAACTAAAAATATAACATTAGTTTAGTTTTAGTTAGGGAAAACTAACGTTAGTTTAGTTTACTAACGTTAGTTTTTCCCAACACTGCCTGGTGTTGCAAGGTATGTCCAGGAAACACATATTTACCTTCTTATCTACCCAAGAGGTACATTATAGCAAAATTTCAAGGTGCATATAACACTTCATGAACCGTGCGGTTACTGGCTCTTGGACTGTAAGAATACTTGCACATTGGAAATGAGAGCATGAGGAAGTGATAGGGAGGTTATCAGGCCCCCAGCTGTTTAACAACAGTTTAATTCAAAGAAATGAATTAAAACAGATGATATAGACAACAATAAGGAAGTCATTTGGGCAACCCTTACGTAACATTATTTCTATTCAAGAGGAAGCTATAAGAAGCAATTAGTTTGGGGGAAATGTGTGCACACTAAAAAAATTAAATTAGTATCTAGAATCAAGGAAGTTTGGATTTCATTTCATAGAGGACGTAAAATCTAAAGCACGGCATCAAGTATAAATCGAGGTAAAGGAATACAAATCGATTAAAAGAATGTTCCGATTATAGAAAGAAGTAACCATTCAAAGATAGTAAGTTAATTTAAGATTTCGTAATAGTGTAATGCCAGTGAAAGTGCATTGGTACTTATGTATTGTAGTAGTAACAAACAGGTGTGTTTAACTCGTAGGCTTCCACGGTCCGAGAAATTACAAATATTAAAGTCTTCTGGTATTGACCGTGTCGCAAACTTCTTTGCCGACGTTTCGCTAGTCATACTGCCAGCTTCCTCAGGGCTTAGTCTGAAAAACTTTGGTAAAAATGCAGTTTCACGCCCTCCAAACCGATTTCTTTCAAATTTTGCACAATAACGTATTTTGATGCACTAAACACGAATACGATAAAAAAAAAAACGTCGGATTTAACTAGGAAAGAAGTTATTAAGCACTAAAGTTCACTGTTATGCAGGTTATGAGAGCTATTAATTATAGCGAGTTGGATATACTGGGGTTTTGTTATCTTCTTGAGCGAGCGTAAACGCATAGCACGTATGCCCTTAAGCGACAGGTGAGGATGCCCTTAAAATTAACAATATTTTCGAATAAATGGTTTCTGAACATTTCAAATGAGAGTTCTCTGTTTCCCAATGTTACATATGTGCGCATGCGCGTGTTTACAAATACGCTGATGACGCCTAGTTTTATAACCTTACTAACTTTAGTGCTTAATATTATATTCTATTAATTTTAGCGAGTTGGATTGACTGGGGTTTTGTTATCTTCTTGAGCGAGCGTAGCGAGCTGAAACGCATAGCATGTATGTCTTAAAGTCGTCATTTATGCCTTAAAGTCGTCAAAAATTTAGTTTTTTACATTAGCTCTCATAACCTGCATAACAGTGAATTTAAGTGCTTAATAACTTCTTTCCTAGTTAAATCCGACGTTGTTTTTTTTTAATTATTGTATTCGTGTTTAGTGCATCAAAATACGTTATTGTGCAAAATTTGAAAGAAATCGGTTTGGAGGGCGGGAAACTGCATTTTTACCCATTTTTTTTATATCTAATTAGTTGTAGAATACTGCTCTAATATTGCTTTTCCAATTTATTAATAGTTCTGACCAAAAAACACCTTTTTGTTGACCCTTTCTCAGCGAGTAAAAATCTAACAGTTTTACATTTAAATTTTATACCTCTTATTTAATTCCTAAAAAAACTGGTATTACCCAGGACGTTTCATGTGTATATGTTTTTTTTCCTTTTCAAATTCTATATCTCCTTTATTGATATTTACAATCTGTACAAATATGTACAATAAGTAAATTTGAACTTACAATGGCAACACACTGGATGAGATGAGGGGAGAAGGCAGACCTTACTGCTACTCCCAATAAAATTGGTTGAACTATGTACACTATTTACAATATTTACACAATTTCTTGCAATAAGTTGTCTCGTGGCCAATGGCGGTGGAGGCGGCGAGGAGGATTATCTGGGATGACATGGGAAGAAAGGGATCTGCCAAGAGGATTGGGGTGGGCTGGGAGTTTAGAGAAAAAGGTCAGGAAACGGGATTTGGCTAAATCATGGACAAAGGGTATATCAGTGTCTCGGTGGATGGTTAGGTTTGAAACGTAGAAAGGAGCGTTGAGGATTTTACGGAGGACTTTGGATTGAAAACGTTGGATAATGTTTATATTTGATGGCTTAGCTGATCCCCATAGTTCTATCCCGTATGCCCATATCGGTCTTATTATGGTCTTGTATATTGTCAGTTTGTTTTTTGTTTCAAGTTTTGATTTAGGTCCAATAAGTCGTCGGAGAAGTCCAAAGCGTTTGTTCAGTTCTTGTCTCTTGTGTTTTATGTGTGTTTTCCAGGTAAGTTGCTTGTCGACATGTGTATATGTAAGTAAAGATGGAATGGTTGGGATTCGGCTAAATAAACCTCAATATGATTTTTGTTTTAAAAAAAAAATCTATATTTCGGACGTTTCGGCTACTCATTGGTAGCCTTCGTCAGCTAAAATGACAAAAAAGAAATTAATACAGAAACAAACAAAAAAAATTTATAATTGTGATAGGTAACAGAACTATAGATACAATTTAACTTATAACAGAATATATGTTCTGTTATAAGTTATACTTATAATATGTTCTGTTATAAGTTAAATTGTATCTATAGTTCTGTTACCTATCACAATTATAAATTTTTTTTGTTTGTTTCTGTATTAATTTCTTTTTTGTCATTTTAGCTGACGAAGGCTACCAATGAGTAGCCGAAACGTCCGAAATATAGATTTTTTTTTTTAAAACAAAAATCATATTGAGGTTTATTTAGCCGAATCCCAACCATTCCATCTTTACTTATCACCTCGACGGCTAACTATCTAATCATCATGTGTATATGTAGTTTTTAAAACAATTTTCTTTTTTGCCAACTTACTAACTTGGTGCATTTAGGTTGTGAAGATATCTGTATTGAAATAAGGTTATCCTTAGTTTTTTAGTGTAGAAAAAAAAAACGGTACTTAGCTATCCTCCCCTCATAGTTTTGCCTAAAAGTGCATGTTTTGAAGTTGCTGTAAAATAAATTTCATCGCCGTACTCGGCCGTATTTGTCCAGAGCCTAATAAAATGAATTGATGCGATTATTTCACGAAAAACGAGTTTACCATTATTATTTTCGGCAAAGAGTCGTTCAACAGTTTGTGATAACAAGTAACTTAACATTAACAGCGAGATCCACCTAATAGCTCATGTGAAACTGTCAAATTTTGTCCGTTATAAGCGAAAATTGTAATAAAGTAGAATACGTCGAGAATAGTTAACAGTATTACATTGGTTGTTAATTCATTCAACTAAGCACTCGAAAATACATTTTGAAATATACATATCTCTACAAATTGAATAAGATATGACATTTTTAAATCGAATACTTTCACGGTTTTCGTAATATAAAACCCGTTTATCTTCCAGCATAATTATTCTATCAAATTGGCAATGGTCACATTCGACTGGGCTGAAAGCAATACTTCAAAATGACCCCGAAATCAGAAAGATTCAAGTACTTAAAGGTTTTTTTCCCCCAAAATCGGGCGTTTGGCACCACCGTGCGACAGTCAGAATACGGCACTAAGTCTAGGAATGTGCTTGTAATGTGTAGTAGTGTGCAGAGATGGGCATGTTTTTATTTATAAATAAAAATTCGAATTTATTCGTACTTCATATTTTTGTAAATACGAATATAAATAAATTTGTATTCATAAGTGTGAATACGAGTTTATTTGTATACACGTATATTAAATATAAAAATACGAGTACAATTTTATTCGCAAATTTTCCTGCGAATACAAATAAATTCACAAAAAAATTGTAAATAATCACAAAAAATGTGAATACAGTAGAACTTGGATAATTCGAACCCCTAGGGACCGATAAAAAAGTTCGAATTATCCAAAATTCGAATTAAAAAAGTTTTTGAATATAAAGGGGTAAAAACTCGAATTTCATATTTTCACATTTTTTAAATTAAAAAAAATACATACATATTATTTAAACAATAACAAAAATTTCATAAATTGATGATTACGTACATAAGTAATAAATAATTTATCAAAAAAGTAAAAATAAAACTCTATTGTTTTGAAAAAAGTCATTTTCGTGGGGAAGATTTTTTTTCTTTATTTTTCAGGTAAGTTGGTAAAGTGTTAGGAGGAATGCCATGGCAATTTCAGATTTTTCCCCCTTTTTCAGTTTCTTTAATCACAGCTATTTTCTCTGGCAAAGTTAATGTTTTATAACTTCTAGGCTTCCACATCCTAAATCAACAACTCACAGAACTGCACTGTACGCAAGAATACAACAGATCTAGGCACTGACTTACTTATAACTAAATAGAAATGAGATGGGAGGGATGGTGGGAGGGAATTCTAGGATAAAACGACAGGATGGTGTATGTAACTACAACCCCTGGAAGGGAGGAAGCGCGACTCACCACTTTGCATCATCCGTATCATTGCTACGTCCGTATCTTACTATCCTGTTTACCCGAGTGGAGAATATTTTCACGAGATTTAAGATCGAACATTTCCCATTGGAGGTAAAGACTCGAAAAAAATTCGAATTATCCAAAATTTTATTCGAATTAACCACGATTTTTTTAACATTGTTTATGCCCTAAATTCTAGGGACCGAGAGAAATATTCGAATTAACCACGATTTCGAATTATCGAAGTTCGAATTATCCATGTTCCACTGTATTCACATAATATCAAGTTCAATTCCACGATTTTTGACCTTTATTTATGTATATTTATTTATTTTTTATAAATATGGCACAGGTCGAAATAATAGTACTTCATTTTTTGTACTATTTTATTTTTGGCACGCCCTACATGTTTCGTGGCCTTTATGCCACCTCCTCAGGGGCCACTAAATCCCCATGTGTGGATAGCTCGCCACCCATACTAAGTCTTAGTATGGGTGGCGAGCTATCCACACATGGGGATTTAGTGGCCCCTGAGGAGGTGGCATAAAGGCCACGAAACATGTAGGGCGTGCCAAAAATAAAATAGTACAAAAAATGAAGTACTATTATTTCGACCTGTGCCATATTTATAAAAAATAAAAAAATAAAATATCAAGTGATTACAAAAAAATCACATTAAAATATACGAATACAAATTTATTCACATTATAATTTGTGAATACAAATTTATTCACAATAAAATTCGTAAATAAATTATGAATTTATTCGTATTAAGGATATGATGATATTACGAAAATTATTGCAGGTGATTTTTTTTCCTATAAGGCGCTTAACGTCTTGGGTATGAGCGCCTAAATTCAGTTATTTTTTCTTTATTTATTATTATTTTTTTTTTATATTTTTTTTATGGACCACCAGAGGTAGAGTTGGCAACTATGTCCCTGCAGCGTGGCTGGTGATGCCGCGGTGGGCTTGGGGCAAATAAACAACAACAAAATAATTGTAATATCATCTTATCGTTAATTCGAATAAATTCATAATTTATTTGCGAATTTTATTGTGAATAAATTTGTATTCACAAATTATAATGTGAATAAATTTGTAATCACAAATTATAATGTGAATAAATTTATATTCTTATATTTTAATGTGAATATTTATGTAATCACTTCTTTATTTGTGAATATTCACACTTTTTGTGATTATTTACATTTTCTTCTGTGAATTTATTTGTATTTTTATATTTAATATACGTGAATACAAATAAACTCTTACGAATACGAATTTATTTATATTCGTACAGTAGGACCTCCATTATCCGGGGTAATGACGGGGAGGGTGGTCAACGGATAATCGAAATCCCCGGATAATCGAAACACAATATTTTATTGACTAAATGTGCTGGATTATAAGGTTATAAAGAAAAACTGTTTACAAGATGTCATGTAAACCTTCTTATTTGCATTGAGAAATGTGTATGTAAACGTTTTATTAATTAATAATTTGTATAAGTGCAAAAATAAACTCAAGTTCAAATTAAATTTTTTTGTCGTTTTTTGATACATAATTATTTTCTTATATCTGTTGTGATCGGCCGTAACAAGATAATTCTGCTGAAATCTGGATTCGTATGTACTCGAGTGAAGAGCTAAAGCCTAACTGAGGTAATACTTCCTTGGTAGGCTAACAGCCCAGTAGGGGATTCATAGAAAGACCTGAAAACATTTCAGTTCCAAGAATATTAAATAAATTTTGATGCTTCCAGAAATATGGAATCATCACATTCTTCCGAAAACAGCGCTATTTTTCCATTCTTTAGATTACAATGTATGTAATTAATTTAAATTCATATTTATGTACATAATCGTCATTACATACATACAAATATTTAATACATAATTATGAAATCAAATGCTTTAGTTGATAAGAATAAAAATAATGCAATAAATACGTTACGTACATAATATTTAAAAAAGGAATAAAAATAAAAATTCCCCCGTCGAGACCCCGGTTAATTGGAATCCCGGATAATAGAGTCCCGGATAATGGAGGTCCTACTGTATTTACAAATATATGAAGTACGAAAAAATTCGTATTTTTATTTATAAATAAAATTATGCCCATCTCTGGTAGTGTGTCATCCAACTTGAAGGCGTACCTGCTATGCTACTACAACACTGGGCCTAGAAGTGGCAGTGTACTGCGGGGTAGTCTGTCATCCAACTTGAAGGCGTTGTGGCTATGCTGCTACAACACGGGGCCTAGAAGTGGCAGTGTACTGCGGGGTAGTCTGTCATCCAACTTGAAGGCGTTGTGGCTATGCTGTTACAACACGGGGCCTAGAAGTGGCAGTGTACTGCGGGGTAGTCTGTCATCCAACTGGAAGGCGTAGTGGCTATGCTACTACAACACTGGGCCTAGAAATGGCAGTGTACTGCGGGGTAGTCTGTCATCCAACTTGCAGGCTACATGGATGTTTGCTATAGAATGCCATATATTGACTTTATGAGTTGTATTAAGTGTCTGTTAAATCAAAAGTTAGAAGTGAGAATTTACTTATTCTAGTATTCTTCGTCAATTTATCGTAGTTACCTTCACCATAGTGTGCTTGTGATCGGAGATAATATCGATTTGACGGACTACCTGTGTGCAACGTTTGGTAAAAATCGGTCAAACGGTGTGGATTTGTATAAGGAATAAACATACAGACAAGCAGCTGGTAGACGTTTTTGACCTAGCCTAAGACACTTCCCGTATCACGACCTACCTGTGTGCCAAGTTTGGTCAAAATCAGACGAAGGGTGTAGATTTGTATAAGGAACAAACATAGTGACAGACAGCTGGTAGACGTTTTTGACTTAGCCTAGGAGACTTCCCGTTTCAAGACCTACGAGTATTCCAAGTTTGATCAAAATCGGTCAAACGGTGTGGATTCGAATTTGTATATAATGCATTTCATTACCAAAGGCTATAGCCACGTTGAATGCACCGGTTCCCGACGATTAACGAAGTTAAGCTACGTCAGGTGTGTCAAATACCTGAATTGGTGACCGACCACGTGCTGTTGGCATTATAAAAGGGTGGGAACCTTCCCACCCTCGTAGCTTGTTACGGGACTGATTTTTATTATTATTATTACTATGGGGGGGGGGGGTTCCCCTCAGTCTCCTGGGATAAATTCTTTCGGGGGCTATTGCCAACCGAAAGAATTTTCTTCTTTTTTTTTCTTTTTTTTTTTTTTTTTGAACGGGCGTTCATTTAGAAACTTTCTAACCGTTCTGGCGGTATCTGATTGTTGGACATTTTTAATAAGGTCCTCTGACAGTTTCAGATAGGTATTTGCAGCAATTGTCGTTTTCGGAATGAGCCCGTTGGTCAAGATTATGACGGCTGTTATCCTTGCGGAATCCAACTTATACAAGTCTTTCATTTTATTATTATTATTATTAACTAAGAATTTTAGGACGGGCTATCTATAGGTTACCACCCTTTTCAATCCAGGATAGGGCTGATGCCTTTTTTTTTGTAAATGAAAGCCACCACCTCATAGTGGGGATCGAACCAGGTCCCTCGGCTCGGAGTGCTCACGTCTTAACACTCGCGGCCACCGGGCCTCCAAAAAAAAAACTAAATAAGTAACCCCTAACCACAATGAAAAAAAAAGTAGAGATGTCAATTTGATGAGTTACTCAGCTCAATAAATCCATCTTACATGTAGGTATACATTTTTACATGTTATGGACCTGTGTAAACAATAAACTCATCGAATCTAATGTATATGTTACCGGCAAAGTATATAATCCAGGTATTCTATAGAATGCCTGGGTGGTTTAGGCAAAGTGTAGAATGCACATCATATTACACACATTGCCTAGGCAATCTATATAATGCCTAGGTATTCTATATGGTCTGAGATCCCAATACACCACGACCTTCATCGAGCTGATTAATGGATGAAAATTATTTTATATCAAATTAATTATGACAATAAAGATACTGCAAATGGGTTGCCTAAAAAAATTCAGTCCAGAATATGATTAATTTACAATTTATTTATTTTTCTTTAATTGCATCGGGTTGATTAATAGACAAATTCCATGCCAATCGAAAGTATGAAGCCTATAGAATATGCAAACGATAGGTTGCCTATTTTTTTCCTGTCACAACTCTTGGGTTGTCGGGTGTAAACAGGTAACTCGAAATGAATAACTTGCATCGGTCTCATTAATGAATTAAAGTTAAGTTAAAATAAAGATTATTTCTTTACGAACACGGTGGTATAGGGTTGTCTGCGAAAAATCAGTCCTGAATTCCGGTTGTCGAGCTTTAAAAAGTGAAATATTGCTGCGAGGGAATACGTGAGACAGGGAGGTACCAGCGAGGTAATAGTCATACATATATAGCGTGTCCTGCATTGAAGTGTCATAACTTCAGGGGTTTATTCTGCACCTCATTTGTAGTTCATTGGTACAAAAATGAGCGCTCTATCTCAAAATCGCAAAAAGCGTTTGTGTATTTTAAAAACCACTGTTTTTTAAAATTAAAAACTGTGTTTTCGGGATTTTCGGTTATTATTAGACTTAGAGGTTTGCATCCGTCTCAAAAGTTGCATTATTTAATAAGCTTCAAAATGGTACCTAGTAGTTTAAGAAAAAGTTTTATTTCAATCAATATTTTTCTGATTTCTAAGTCAAAACCAATAAATGTGCTTTAGCATGAAGGAGCCATTCTGAACTAATTCTTTAAATTCAGACGATGATGGTGATGTCCCATCCTTCCCACACTACATAACGTATATTACACAAGCCCATCTACCAACTATTAACTTACTCACCGTTCCCAAAGTACGTAAACCCAATTTTTGCTCTGATAAGGGTAGGGGGCACTTCGGAATCAACGATGAATTTATTCAAATTTTAACGTCCATTATCATTAACTAAGAATTTTGGGACGGGTTATCTATAGGTTACCACCCTTTTTGTAGCCAGGATAGGGCTGATGCCTGTTCTTCTTTGTAAAGAAAAGCCACCACCCCATAGTGGGAATCGGACCCACGACCTTTATGCCTTGAGGTTCTTATTTTATTTTATTTGTAGAGGTAAAGGTGGTATTATGAGCCCTGCATGTATTATGAGCTCCTTCAATATCTATTCATACAGCGTTCTCACTTTGGCGGTGATAATTTGAAATGATAGTTAAAGGCTCCCAACACTGGGGCCTTCTCGCTCAGTTGCAGCTGATAGTTTGTGCGGAAAAATGTGTTATTTGCTTTCTTGATCTGAGAAACTTCGAGAGTTAAGTAATTTGCTTATAGTTACAGTATATGTCCATTCAAAATCCATCTAGTTACTTATTGAATAGTGTAAAGGACATTTCAGAGATTATTTATGTGTAGATACAATGGAATTTTTCAAGTAACAACAAATCGTTATGCGTGTTGAAATTCCAACATGGCGAGGGTTGCAATATGAGCCCCCGAACTTAAGGGCCCTGTAATGTTCGCAAAGTGGCTTACCAATTGTGTGAAAGAAATTGAATCGAGCACCCATTCACAGTAGATGGGTTAGTTGGAAGAACTTGGTTCGACCACTTCATAAATCGCCACAAGAATGTTTTGTCTGTTTTTAAACCAGCTTCAACATCGTTTTCAATAGCTTTTGGATTTAACAAAGAAGCAGCTGACAATTTCTTTGCTATCCAGGAAGCCGAGTATCCCAAACATAACTATCCAGCTGATGTGGATGAGACTGGAATATCAGATGTTCAAAGTATAATCCCGCGAATTATTGGATGCACAGGAAAGAACCTTTGTACCTTCGTTCTTGATTTCCCCCAGAAAAACATGGGCATATTTTTATTAGATAACCTTGGAGAACTGTGGGTACAACACCTAATCTGCGAAATATGGGCACAAAATTATTGCGCTGGATATGGCAAGGATGATTACGTTTGTGATTTTTGCAAATAGACGGAAAAATCATAAAGCAACTAAAAGGATCCTTAATTACGCTTCCCAAGATCGGGAGTGGTCTTGTAATATACTTTATAAATTATTTTCTAATTTGTAATGCATTTTCAAGATTTTGTAATAAATGAAAATCTCATACATAAGTAATTTTATTTCTCTTTCTTAGGGGCCCATATTACCAGCACGAAAAGTTTTACTAAGAAATTGACATTCTTCGAATTTATTTTATTTTCATACACTTAAAGCTACCGGAAAAAGTTTTTATTTTATAAGTATGTTCAATAATTATTTCAGTTAGCGCTATGAACGAATATTCTAAAAAATCTTCATAGGCAATTAGAAAAAAATAGTAAAAATAAATTGGGGGCTCATAATACCACCTTCTCCTCTAATATTAATTCTATTTCATTTAATAAAATTTCTTCAAATACGTTCACTGAGTTATACATTATAAGCATTTGAATTTGAAAAATCCTCAAAAAATAAAAAAAGTCCGACTCGCAGGAACTGCAGCATCTTAGCGTGGTTCCGTTCATGTCCCTAGTGCCATTTGATAAGCTCAGAAAAGAAATAAACTTTTTTTTTTATATATCTCGTGAAAATTGTCAAAATCCTCTCGAACATCTCGAATAAAAGTGATATTAAGGCGTCAGGGACACCGACAGTAGCTAACTTTTACACAGAAGCGGAAATTAAATAATCTGGCTCTCATTCTAAAGCAAAGCTCTATAAATCAATACAAAATATGCCTAATAAAGCCTTTCTAGAGGATACAGGAGCATGGGCTTATATGAGGGGGGGGGGCTGAGGGGGCTGCAGCCCCTCCCGAAATTTTGAATTGATGATAAAAACTTCTCGTAAAACCCTTAAAAATAAATTAAATAAGATCACTTAGTTCATAAAACATATTTTATTTGACGTGTAATAGCGTTTTAGTTGCCTAAAACTATTCCAAGCTCTAAATATTTAGTATTCCATACCCTGGAAATGGTCTCAGCCCCCCCCCGAAATTGTTTTTATATAAGCCCATGTACAGAAGGATCAAGAAGAAGTACACAAGATTAAGTAGAATACCCTGCCTAATATAGCCTATATAGAATAATATGTCGAATAAAACCTATCTAGTTAATACACAAGGACAAATAAAAGTCTTGACGAATAACAAGTCAAGAAAAAAAAACTTTATTTAACAAAATAAAACAAAGTTTAGTCGCCCAACTACAATAGAATAATATACCTAATTAAGTCTATGGAGTAGACACAAATGGACCAAAAACAAGTCTTGTGGAATATTGTTTTTTTTTTTTCTAATTAAATACTTTTTATCAATATTTAGTATATAACCTTTGTTGAAAACTATTGATTGCTAATTGATGAATCGGTTTACAACTAAGTAGTCTTTATGAATATTTAGTATATAACCTATGTTTTGATCTGTGTTTTTGGGGTGCTCTCCGCCTAGGCTTTGTATTTGTGTCGCCAGATACCTGGGGTATATTTACAGCTCTTGAGGATTAACTCTTAGCAGGTAAATTTCCTGCGGCCCCCTTGTTTCTGCGGGCATTGAACCGCCATATTCGCTCATAGTATCTAACCGTTGTGAAGTTTATTTTTTGGATTTAGGACTTAATATACATATGTAGACTAAATCATAGCAAGAAGTAATTCTCCGTCGTCGGTTCTTAACTATGTAGACTCGCTAATGTTATCCAATCTTAGATACATCGTATTTAAAATCCACAGAAAAAACACGACATTTCATCAGAATCCCCTGCTGAATAAAACTTATATGGAATAATATGCAAAATAAAGCCTATCTAGTGGATAAAAATAGAGGAAAAAAGCCGTTCGTGGTGGTAGAAAATCTTAAAAGTATTTCGCTCAGAAATCTCCGAAATATTGTCACTAATTTTACTTATCCTGTTTTATAGCCAAATAGATTTATATTCTATAATCAATAAGAAAAACCTACTAACAATAAAAAACTATGGGTAACAGATAAAAATAGGGAATACCAAGAATAATTCTAAAGAACGAAATCAACACCAGTACTGTAATCTAGATATTCATAAGGCATCTTCGAATTCTAACAAACAAAATATTGATTCTAATTATACGTATCCTGTTTTATTGACAAATACATTTGACTACTATAAGCAATTAAAAACACTAGGGAATATGCCAAAGAACTCGGAGTACGAGCCTCGACAGTTTCAAGACATTTGAAGGAAATCGACAAATCCAAAACTGACATTTCATACGGTACAGCCTGATATATTTTTAACAATGAATTGTTTTTCTTATTTTAATTAATCTGTTTTATTGTCAAATACATTATACAACTTTAAGCAATTAAAAAATAACAAGGAATAAAAACAAACAAAAAGAACCGTTCGAATAAGCGAAATCAATTACTTTAAAGTTTTAAGCACTTATTTCTCCGATTGACATCGCCTAATCAAAACTTTCATTAGAACCTTTTTTGTAGAACATTTAGTAAGCTTTCTAATGGTATTCTTCCGTTTCCCAAATTCTCAACCTTTTTCGAGATATTAAGGAAAGTATACAAAGTTACCAAAACTTTTTTATGTCTGTTAATAAAATATTTTATTCTAACCCTTCCTTAACTCCAAACGCAACCAAAATTTAAACATATTAGTTTTAATGAAAGTAGAACATGCAGTAAATGTTTCAACTGAACCCCATTACTCTAAGTACCCAAACCAAAAACGGCATTCAAAAATTATTTTTTCAGTTTTCTCGAAAACGGTTAAAGCTATCGCCTTGAAAATGGTTCCATTTGTTTTCCTAGCCCAAGAAGCATATAAAAAGAGTACGTACAAGCTTATGAACTCAAAAACGTAAGCGTTACGATCCTTTTTGCGCGAATTTCGCCCCAAACGCCATCTTCCAGTGGGCGGATTTTGCTGGTTAACGAACTTGACCTTTCAAATTGGACGACAGATTTTTGTACCAAATTTCATCAAAATCGGACCATTAGGGAAGCCAGAAATGAGCGAACAGACAAATATATATATATATATATATATATATATATATATATATATATATATATATATATATATATATATACAAATTTGAACCATCGTTATTTTCGGTCTGTAGGGGTTCTGAAACGCGAAATTTTCTTGTCGGCACTTCCGGATTGTTTCCTTGTATCAACCTTATAAGCGGGGTTCCTCCCTATGGGGGAGGGAGGAACCGCACTAAAAATAAATTGAAACGAAAGACCCCCTCAAAGTTGCTTTAGTATGTTACCTAGTTTTCCTAGAAAAAATTGATAGAAATCTATGGGTGAGAGAAAAATGATTATTACTGTGGGCTAATAACACAGGTCTACAACCAAAAATTTGATTTGATGATTTTGGCTAATCTCTGTGTTTCTCGGTGTGCTGAGGCCGAGAATGAAGTCCGTTTTTCTCTATCACGTACAGATTTTTTTCAAATCCATAGAACATAATATACCTGCTATACACATAAATTTGGTAAGAAGTAGGTTTTTTTTTTCCAAACGATTTCTCTTTTTATAAACAGACATCCTTCACTAGGTGGTGTAGGCAATGACTCCCTCAGTAGATGTTGTAGGCCTGAGGGTGTCTAGGCACGACCTGTTCAGACAGGAACGTACTTGTTTGGTCTCAGATGTCACCGTCTGAAGCTAAACGAGATTGAACCTGTTGTATCAGGAACTTGGAGCTAAATTTCTGTTCATTCTCTCAGTTCAGTAGTATCAACTGAAGTGATCACATTCACTGAGGTCTCTTAGTTGTGTCAAAGTGATTAAGAACGTATTTTAAGGTTTGAAAGTGCATTTAGACAAAATGTCACATCGTCGTTGTGTTACCAGTCCAGACTACTTCTGTTTTATCTGTGGTGAGTACACAGTTAAGAAATACCAACGAAATATAACAGGTTTTGTCAAAAATGTATATTATGCATATTTTGGCTTGAGAATAGGAGATCAAGATAAAGTGTGGGCTCCTCACAAAGTATGCCATAGCTGCGTAGAAAAACTTCGCTTATGGTACAAAGGAGAGTTAAAATCTTTCGGATTTGCTATCCCAATGATGTGGAGGGAGCAAAAAAACCACGTTAATGACTGTTACTTTTGTAATTTTCATGTTCAAGGCTATAATTCCAAAAATCATAAGCTCATTAACTACCCTAATGTGGAATCTGCTAGTCGTCCGGTACCACACGGTCCTGGATTGACAGTTCCTCAGCCCCCTCGTGACTTGGGCAGTATAGATAGGGAAGCTAATAGAGAAGTCTGTATGTCGGAGAGCGATGAAGTACACAGTGAGTTCAAAGCAAGCAGTTCAGAAGATGAACCTCAGCTTATTTCTCAACAGGAGTTGAACGACTTAGTGAGAGATCTTGGACTTCCAAAAGATGCAGCTCAGTTACTTGGCTCCCGTCTTAAAAACAAAAATTTATTACAGCCAGGCACTTCTTTTTCATGGTATCGACACCGTGAAGCAGTTTTTGTTCCTTACTTTGCTCTGGATGAGAACCTTATTTATTTCAAAGACATTCTTGGTCTGATGGGTCAATTTGGTATACAATATGACCCGATTCATTGGCGTCTATTCATAGACTCATCAAAGCGAAGTCTAAAGGCTGTTTTGTTGCACAATAGCAATACTTATGCTTCAATTCCAGTTGGCCATTCGGTACATTTAAAAGAAACATACGAAAATTTGTCATTAGTTCTCGAACGAATTCATTATAATGAGCATAACTGGTTGATATGTGGAGACTTGAAAGTACTTACTATACTCTTAGGTCAGCAATCAGGGTACACCAAGTTCCCTTGTTTATGGGATAGCCGAGACAGAAATTCCCATTGGAACAACAAAGACTGGCCATCACGAGGAGCTCTGTCGCCAGGCCAAAAAAATGTAATTAGGAGAAGTTTGGTTCCTTCTGACAAAATCCTGCTACCTCCTCTACACATAAAGCTAGGGGCTGATAGAACAATTCGTAAAGTCTCTCAATAAAGAAGGTGAATGTTTTAAGTACTTATGCTCCAAGTTCCCACGATTAAGTGATGCAAAGCTAAAAGAGGGGATCTTTGTAGGCCCAGATATTCGGAAACTTTTCACAGACCCACATTTCACTCAGACCATGAATGAGAAGGAGAAGGAAGCTTGGAATTCTTTTAAAGATGTTGTTGAGAAGTTCCTTCGTTACGTGAAGGATCCCAACTACAGAAGTATCGTGGAACGCATGTTGAAGGAATTTCAATTACAAGGTTGCAACATGAGTTTGAAGGTTCACTTTTTACATTCGCATGTGGACTATTTTCCGGAAAACTTAGGGGAAGTAAGTGAAGAACAAGGGGAAAGGTTCCATCAGGACATCCAGGAAATGGAACGTAGGTATCAGGGCAAATGGAACGTAAACATGATGGCTGACTATTGTTGGATGCTGCAGCGTGAATCATCTGAAGAGTCCTACAGCCGGAAACGAACACGGAGAAATTTTCAAGAGAAAAAAATACGTTTTCATAAAAATAATAACTAAATATGCCACTGTTAATTCTGAAGCTGTTATTTCTACACATTAATGTATTTTGTACAGTAAACAACATTGAAATAACTATAAGATCATGGAAATAAATGAAAACTCTTATTCGCCAATTATGTTTTCTTTTAATGGTAGTACCTCTGCCCTTACTTGAGATTAAAAAATTTCCTTACGTGATAGAGAGGGACTGACCTCATGTTCGGCTTCAGCACGCCAAGGAGCATAGAGATTGACCAAAATCATCAAATCAAATTTCAGAAAGATTATTTTTTTAGACCTGTGTAACTATTTTTAGCGCGGTTCCTCCCTCCCCCATAGGGAGGAACCCCGCTTATAAGGTTGATACAATGAAACAATCCGGAAGTGCCGACAAGAAAATTTCGCGTTTCAGAACCCCTAGAGACCGAAAATAACGGTGGTTCAAATTTGTATATATATATATATATATATATATATATATATATATATATATATATATGTATATATTTATTTATATATATATATATATATATATATATATATTTGTCTGTTCGCTCATTTCTGGCTTCCCTGATGGTCCGATTTTGATGAAATTTGGTACAAAAATCAGTCGTTCAATTTGAAAGGTCAAGTTTGTTAACCAGCAAAATCCGCCCACTGGAAGATGGCGTTTGGGGCGAAATTCGCGCAGAAAAAATCGTAACGCTTACGTTTTTGAGTTCATACGCTTGTAAGTACTCTTTTTATAGGCTTCTTGGGCTAGGAAAACGAATGAAAGCATTTTCAAGGCGATAGCTTTAACCGTTTTCGAGAAAATTGGAAAAATAGTTTTTGAATACCGTTTTTGGTTTGGGTACTTAGAATCACGGGATTCAGTTGAAACATTATCTGCATGTTCTACTTTCATTAAAACCAATATGTTGAAAGTTATGTTACGTTTGGAGTTAAGGAAGGGTTAGAATAAAATATTTTATGAATAGATATGAAAAGTTTTGGGAACTTCATATACTTTCATTAATATCTCGAACACGGTTGGGAAATCGTGGTAAGTGGATAGAAACTATTTGAAAGCTTACTAAATTCTCTACAAAAATGATTCGAAAACTATTTTTGATTAGGTTATGTCAATCGGAGAAATAAGTGCTTAAAACTTCAAATACGTCTGTTTTGTTCTTATGAACGGGTTTTTGTCGTTCTTTTTGTAATTTTTGTCTCTTTCCCTTTGTTTTTTATTGCTTTTTATTTTTGTAATTTCTTATGTTCGGAAAATTTTGTGTGTAAAACAGGATATGAAAAATGAGACCAATTTTCTGTTGTTAGAAATAATGTAAATTTTGGGAACTTTCATTAATATCTCGAAAACGGTTAAAAATCTTGGTAAACGGAAGAATACCATTAGAAAGCTTATTAAATGCTCTACATAAAAGGTTCTAATGAAAGTTTTCATTAGGCGATGACAATCGGAGAAATAAGAGCTTAAAGCTTTAAAGTAATTGATTTCGCTTATTCGAACTGTTCTTTTTGTCTGTTTTTTATTCCTTGTTATTTTTTAATTGCTTATAGTTGGATAATGTATTCGAAAATAAAACAGGTTTAGTAAAATAACAAAAACAATTTATTGTTAGAAATATAGAGTTCCAAGATTCCAAGACCTTGTAACTAGCGGGAAAGTTTCTAGTGTTGCCGACCGTTCCAGGTAAGATTGTAAATCCTACCTTTCAAGACTGGTGGAACCAAAATTATAACTGTCGGGGTTCGGTCACTGCTACTTTTATCGTAAAAATGGTTTTATTTTGCCGACGTTTCGGCTTGAACTTCAAGCCTTCATCAGGGCTGTAAATACAAGTAGGACATATTTAACACTAATATATGCACATATCTATGGAAATATACCTAACATATATATATATATATATATATATATATATATATATATATATATGTATATATATACATATATAATATATATATATATATATTTATATATAATATATATATATATTTATATATATGCATATACACATACACATATACACGCACACATATGTACATATATATGCCCACATACATACACATATGGGGTATGTATTATTAAGTAGCAGTGACCGAACCCGGACAATCCCTACCTTGCATCATCAACGGTCAACGATCTCCTCTCAACAAAATAATAACTCCTTCTATTTTAATCTTTCGAAATTAGACTAGGGATAAGAACGGAACCGCGCTAAGATGAGGCAGTTCCTGCGAGTGGGACTTTTTCGTTAGATTTTTAAAATGTCTACGAATATAAGCTTAACCTCTAACTGAATCCACGCCATTACGGAGGACGTCTTGTCTTCGAGTTCTCATGAGCTGGCACTGCTCCTGGATCCTGTTGATGAGTTCCTCCTTCGTCGTCACGGGCTCAGAGTACACTCAGCTCTTCAATGTTCCCAATACATGGAAATCTATAGGATTCAGATCAGGAGGCAAACGAACTGGTCCATAATGGCCGATTCAACGGTTAGGGAATTCACTCTTCAGCCATTCCATCACCACTCGTCCATTATCAGTTGGGCAACCATCCATTTGAATCTAGAGTAAGTTAATAGTTGGTAGATGGGCTTGTGTAATATACGTTATGTAGTGTGGGAAGGATGGGACATCACCATCATCGTCTGAATTTAAAGAATTAGTTCAGAATGGCTCCTTCATGCTAAAGCACATTTATTGGTTTTGACTTAGAAATCAGAAAAATATTGATTGAAATAAAACTTTTTCTTAAACTACTAGGTACCATTTTGAAGCTTATTAAATAATGCAACTTTTGAGACGGAGGCAAACCTCTAAGTCTAATAATAGCCGGTTAAAAAAATATTGAATAATTTAATAAAAATCTAATATTAAACATTCTCGTCTATATGGCTTTTAATATAGCTCTTAATTTACATAGTAATATTTTAATTTAATAAATAAATGTAAGTTAATATTTGGTAGATCGGCTTGTGTAATAAACGTTATGTAGTGTGGGAAGGAAAATGTCGTCGTTATTTACGATATATTGATTAAAAATCCCGAAAACACAGTTTTTATTTTAAAAAAAAAAAAAAGTGGTTTTTAAAATACACAAATGCCTCTGTAGCTCTACTACATTTTGAGACAGAACGCTCATTTTTGTGCCAATGAACTACAAATGAAGTGCAGAATAAACCCCTAAAGTTATGACACCTCAATGCGGGACACCCTATATATATATGACTATTACCTCGCTGGTTCCTCCCTGTCGCACGTATTCCCTCGGAGCAATATTTCACTTTTTAAAGCTCGACAACCGGAATTCAGGACTGATTTTTCGCACACAACCCTATACCACCGTGTTCGTAATGAAATAATCTTTATTTTAACCTAACTTTAATTCATTAATCAGACCGATGCAAGTTACTCATTTCGAGTTACCTGTTTACACCCGACAACCCATGGTTGTGACAGGAAAAAAATAGGCAACCTATCGTTAGCATATTCTATAGGCTTCATACTTTCGATTGGCATGGAATTTGTCTATTAATCAACCCGATGCAATTAAAAAAAATTAAATTGTAAATAAATCATATTCTGGACTGAATTTTTTTAGGCAACCCATTTGCAGTATCTTTATTGTCATAATTAATTTGATATAAAACAATTTTCATCTATTAATCAGCTCGATGAAGGTCGTGGTGTATCGGGATCTTAGACCAATAGAATGCCTGTTGCTTATTTGGCATTGTATAAAATTAAAAAGGTTTTGAGTTTACTTGATACACTTTACTTAGATACTTGAAAGAAATTACAACAGGTAGAATTTGAGTGTTCAGAATCAATGCAAATCACTAAAATAAAGCGTCCTCAGCACCGATTTTCTTCAAATCCATTCTATAAGTGAATACAATTTATAGTAATTAATATATAGATACGTACCACTAGAGAATGCCTAGGGGGGAGGGAGGAAGACCTCGAGAACAACTTAGGTAACCATGGTTGAATGTATGAGGGACAGCCCCCCTGTGTTGTTGCTCTCCCTCATACATTCAACCATGGTTACCTAAGTTGTTCTCGAGGTCTTCCTCCCTCCCCCCCTAGGCATTCTCTAGTGGTACGTATCTATATATTAATTACTATAAATTGTATTCACTTATAGAATGGATTGTTTTTTCTCACTATATGAAAAATGTTCCTTTTTTCTACTGATTAGTTTTTTGTACTGTTTACTTACTACTTTCTACATGCTGTTTACTTTCCAACTACCGTATTTTCATTGTTTAAAAATAAGATTGGTTAAAATTTATTGTCTTTATGTATATACTACTCTCATTTCTGCCTGTTTTTTACTTACAAGTTGTATATTTATTTTTCTACTTATAAGTTGTATTTTTTAGCTGAAGAAGGCTGCCAATGTGCAGCCGAAACGTCCAAATACAGATCTCTTCCTGAAAGTCTGACGTTTTTCTCCTAGCCGAATCCCAACTATACCTTGTCTTCATTCTTTCATACTTTGCTAAAGCCCAGTAGGCATTCTATAGAATGCCTAGGCAAAGTATGAAATAAGCTTTATTTCATACATTGCCGGCTGGATTTAGGCATTCTATAGAATGCCTGATTATGTACTTTGCCGGTAACATACATAAATACTTGGACCAAATTTCCAGACTTGTCTGGAGTTAAAGAGCGTAATGGAAATTTAGAGAAATAAAAACTTGATAATTCTCAAGGGTCAAGGCTGGAGAAAATTACTGTAGATATTTTTTTTTTTTGTTTGTACAAATTACATAACCTTTAACATTTTTTAAAGCGATAGTTACTAATAACCTCAATACCTCTGTTTAAGGATTGAAGGTTCATGACATCATTACATCATCACCATTTGTGAAGATATGATATCGCAAGGGAAATTATCAATATCGCTAGACAAAAACTCTTTTCAAATCCACCGGATTGTACAAGAATATATCTCCATCCCAGAGGTAAAGGACACCATGTCCGTTTTTTTAGTAAATTGACTTAACAACATGTTCTTAAAGTGGATTTCTGCATCCATATAAGGCATTATGTCCTGCTCCCGTAATAAATAACATATACAGGGTGTCCCGTAAATGTCTAGTCATATTGTGGGAGGTGATAGAGGACCTTTAGGGGAACAAAAAATGTTTTGTGACGATTTTCCGAATTCTTACACATTAGGGAGAAAATGTCATTTTATTGTTTTTTCGAGACAAACTTGGTTTTTAGAAGAATAATCGTTGTAGCTCCGGCCCAGGTGGTTTTAATAGAAAGGAAGTGAAACAAATCGAAAGCTCCGTAAATTTACTATAAGACTAGTTGAGAGTAAACCTAAAAATGAGTGAATTTAAGTATGTCTATCTTACCAAAAGAAAGCTATTCAACATTTCCTGACATTTTATTGATATTTCTTACCAGCGTAACTCCTCAATGGGCAAGATCTGAGATTTCCGGGTTTTTAGAAAAACTTTCTCATTTAACCAGCTTTCCATTCATGTATCACAATCCTGTGTTATTGAAGTATGTGAACAAATTAGGAACAAAAGTTTAAAAAAAGAAAAACCTGGATCTGAGAAAAGAAAATTAAATATTTTTCTTCAGTTAATTCAAAAACACTAAAAAATTACTTCCACGATAGTAAAAAAAATCCTAAAACAGTAAATAAATAAAATACACATTTATTTTGAATTTATTAATTACAGTAACTAATACTGGGTCCAGAAGGTGGCCATTAATGAACCCCAATCACACATTAATCTAAAAAATTATCATTTTTACCTAGATCACGCATTTTAACACATTTTTACAGGACTATCTACATCTTATTTATTAGAGATGGGATATTTAATTACCACAACAAACACACATGGGCCCAGAAGAATCCCAGGATGGTTCACAAGCGTAGCCATCAGTATCAATTCAAGGTAAAGCATTTGTTTTTATAATTATAAATACCAATAAAAATATGTTCAAATGCTTGATCTAGGTAAAATAATAATTTTTGAGGTTCTGGTTCATTAATGACCATATATCACCTCCCACAATATGACTAGACATTTACGGGACACCCTGTATAATATCTAGATCGTATGAAGATAATTCATGTTTATGCACAAATAGAACTGAATAGAAAAGGAAGGTGATTTTACGAAAGATCCAAAAAGGAATGGAAAATACATTATCTTGTTCCGTTCATGGGTGTTTCGCATTTATAACGCTGATATGACATGGGATTCAGTGATAACAAATACACAAACAATGTTAGAACAAAGAAATCTGCCCTGTCCTTGTTCCGTAGTCTGTTCGTTGTCTGGTACTGCACGTGAGCATAACCTTGAATTAATAGTCTCACAAAGAGTCACGTAGTCTTAAATCCTA